>VXBX01006871.1:800723-981537 GCA_013400415.1 Scytalopus superciliaris
TTTCCCTTTTTTTTTTTTTTTTTTTTTTTTTTTTTTAAAGTTGATGTGATGGTCTTCACTTTAGTTCTAGAACTGAGGCTTTCAGAACTCAAATTTTTTGGCTTCATAAGGCACAGATTTATGTACCCCTTTCCTGGGACACAAACACTGGCTCCAGGGATTCTGAAGAAGCACTATAAATTTGATCCAGACTGAAAACAAACAATAAAAATGTTGGGTAGTCTTTGGGGGGTTTTTTAACTTATTATTCTGTTGATCATTTATGTGGTTTGGGTTTTTGGTTTTGCTTGTTTGTTTGTTTTTTGAGGGGTTCTTTGGGGTATTTTTTAATTTTTTTTAACCCAGATCAGTCTACATAAAGGAAAAAACAAGAGGGAAGGAGGGAAGAGGAAAGCAAGTCAGCCTTCTTAACCCAGCACCATCCCTAAAGAAATGATGCATCCAGCAAGGGCAAAAGCCAAGAACTCAAGGTGGAGGAAAATGATCAAAGAGGTGGTTCAAAGAGGATAAAATATTTGGTGATGCTTCAGCACTTGTCAAATTTAGTTTACTGCAGTTAACTGCTCCACGGGCCATAGGAAGGATGCTGCAGAAAGCTCCTCTCATTCACAGCTGAATTTCCTTGCACTTTAAATAGTTGCTGATCTCCTCACATGGGAGATGGGCACTAAGACTGGTTGTTTACAGTGGCAATGTAAGAGGATTTTTAGGATTTACAACAACAACAACAACAAAAAGCTATCCTAAAAAAGATTTACCACTTCCTTTCAACAAAGAGAGCAATTAGATGGGGTAAAATATGTTTGAAAGTGCTCATTCACTTTCAGAAGTGTGTAGTGCTCATCGTTTACTGCCACTTAGCTGAGACTCTCCCGTTTAGACACTTGCTGACTACTTTGGTAATAGATTTTCTTTTATGAAAAGAAAAACCTTGCTGAGAACTCAAACATTACATCTCTTACACTGAGACAGGTTTATCCACAGTGCCATTTCCATTTCAGTCACAAAATGAGCTCCCCAAGAGCAAATCCAGTGAGCAATATTTAAGTACTGGGTAGTCAAGTGAGGACTGCTTAGTTGATGTTTTCTTGGTGCCAAAGCAGAAAATCTTAAATCTCAAGTTTGCCATGAACAACTGTGTCGTAGAATAAAAATTAGAAAAAAAAATAACATAGAGAAAAAAAAGAAAAAGGATGTTTGAATGGGCAGACAAACCACACTGGACTTCAAAGAATCCAAAGTGCATGAAAAGCGTCTTAAATTTATGACACTTTTCAAAGTAACACACCTTTGACTTCCTCTGCTATATAAAATGAGCTACTGACTTGCATATCAAATGTAGGAAAGGTGATATAGTGATGCTAGAGTTCTTTTCTCTGACGAATTAAAAGGTTTAGAAAGTAATTTCTTTACTTTGCTTTTTTTTTATTTTAAAGTAGGGTAAAACTTTGATTGCATTTAAAGAACAATGAACTGTGTTTTATAGCAATACAAATTTCATGTGCACACTACAGATGGGCTACAAAACATTGCTGAGAAGTAAGTCAGTTTGACAGTTTAATCCTACTTTTAATTTAATGTGACCACAAAAACATCTGCAGTGCAACACAAAACCTCTGCACAAGTGAGCATCCGAATCCTGAAGCCTCTTCTCTAAGAAAAATAAGCAGTCACTTACAATTTCCACTGGAAATGTTCATTTTGGCACAGTGCCTCAGGAGACCAAGCAAGTGCTGTTCTATTAAGCTCTAACACTGTTTGTTCCAATTTTTACTCTATGAATTTTATTTTAAAACAGACCCAGTCTGTCTCCAATCGCTTTATCGTTTGCCAAATGGCAAAGACCTTCTGGAAGACCTGCATGTTTTCCTTCAGTGATGCATTTGCCACCCCCAAAGGCAGGTAATTCCATAGGTGAGTCAGAGCTCATCTCCAGACAAGACAGGACAAGAGGAGTAAAGGAAAGGAAAAGAAGCTTTTCATAAAGTAACAAAATGTGGTACAAAAGTCCAGAGTGTAACATTCTAATTGGCTGTTCCAGCACCTCAACCAGCCTGGCAAGGCTGTCTAATCTGCTATCACAAACTAGGCCTAAATAAGTCTATTAAGTCCCTCTTTTGCCTGTATTGCTGTGATGAGTCTCCAAGCCCATCCAAACAGCCTGTCCATCTCCAAGCTGAGATAAAAGGCTCTCCTCGCTTGTTTTCAGTCATAGAACAACACAGATGTATTGTTGCTAAAGATGGACATGTCCAGAGGGTGATTTGGTCTCTGCACCTTTCTCTGTTGACCAGAAATGGAGCTGAGAAGTCAGTCTTTGACTCTCCATCACTCAGGGATGGCTCAAGTTCAGTGAGACAAATCCCACCTCATGCATATGGACAAACAAAAACATTTTGGAACTTGAGGTTCAGCAAGTACAATGCTACAGCTTTCCAGCATTTGGCCTAGAAGAATTCTTAAAGTAATGACATCTAAATGGAATTGCACATCCTTCCAGGATGGGTATGATGTGACAGGGTCACTTCAGGTGCACACAGACTGTGCAGCAAGGCGTAACTACAGCACAGAAGTTAATACTTCCTCAATCTGTACTTTAATCCCTCTGTGGTTTTAGCAGGAGTAGTGACAGGTTAATACCCACAAAAGAACATTTTGAGTCTTACAAATTAGATTATTTCTACGGAAGTGGCATCTGGAGGGTTTGTACAGCACTGACTTCAGTTACAGTAGCGGAAGCCTCAGGCAGGGACCCAGGTCCTCATAGTGCTGTAATTGAAAACAGCACCTTTCCAAATTTTCTGTGAGCTAAGGCTATGAAGAAACAGAATAAGAATAAGAAACTGGAGGTGGGGTGCAGGATCCAAGCCAGGCAGTGAGAAGACTGCAAACAGCATAAGAAAAAAAAACCAACAGTCCCAGATCCCAACTGGTAACAAACACATTTGCTTCAGGACAAAGTTGCCAGCAGCCCCCACCAAATCCACACAGCTTGGAACAAACCTCTACTCCCAGAGCAGTGGTGACCACAGTGAGCACACCAGGGCAAGGAGGGCTTTTATCTAAGTGCTCCTGATGGTCATGTAAAAGAGGTCTGTGAAGATGGGGAAGGGTCTGGAGGGGAAGCGTGTGAGAACACAATGAGGGCACTTGGTGTGTTCAGCTGGAGAAGAGGAGACTGAGGGGAGACCTCACTGCAGGTCCAGCTTCCTCAGGAGGGGCAGGCACTGATCTCTGCCCCGTGGGAACCAGGGACAGCACCCAGGGACTGACCTGGAGTTGTGTCAGGGCAGGGTTAGGCTGGATCTCAGGGAAAGGTTCTTCCCCCAGAGGGTGGTGGGCACTGCCCAGGCGCCCCAGGGCAGTGGGCACAGCCCCAAGGCTGCCAGAGCTCCAGAAGCTTTGGATGATGCTTTGGGGCATATGGTAGATCTCTTGGGGATGGCCCTGAGCAGGGCCAGGAGTGGGACTCGGTGATCCTCGTGGGTCCCTTCCAACTCAGGACACCCAGTTTCTGTGATTCTATAAAAGCCAAGCTCAACTCATCCATAACGAAACCTGATATTTCCCATCCCTGGAAGTGTTCAAGGCCAGGCTGGATGAGGCTCTGAGCAATCTGGTCTAGTGCAAGGTGTCCTCACCCACATCAAGAGAGTGGAATGTGATGTTCTTTAAGGTCCCTTCCAACCCAAACCATTCTAAGATCCTGTGAGTAGGCAGTTCACAGCTGAACCTTCATTTCATCTGCTGAACCTTAAAAAAGATTTCCTACAAAACATTTCCCAAATGAAATGTTAGTGAGTAAAAGGTGACTTTACTGTCACGCAGTTACAGAGTCCTGGAGTAGTTCTTATTAAAGACGTTTAAAATTAAATCATTACCAAGATTTTTTTTTTTCTTCTCAGCTATCTGATTTTAATTATATCATGTGAAATGAGATCATTCGATGCACTACCCTTAAACTCTTCTCCTCTTAAAATAGAATCTAAATCTTTCTAAAGATAGAAGTTTCTTTAAGTAATTACACATGAAGTGTTTAGGATAAAATGTCTTTCCCTTTCCTGTGCACAAGAATTTATCTTTGGATCAATTAAAAGAAGAAGTTTAGCAGATATTCTAAGGAGAGTACAGAGGTAACTAAAATTTGCTCTTGTTATTTTTGAAACATGAGGGAGATGTGATATATATCATGTAACAGTTTCTTCTGGTCATCATCTGTGAAATTCAGTTAATCATCATAATTAGCTGTTAAATGATTGTACATCCCAACTATGACAGGAAGAAACATTTAAGTTCAGAGAATTACTCAGAATTCAATTCAATCTAAGAAGAATACAGCTCATTATCCCTTGAGACAGGAGCATCATCTCTTTAAACAGTGCAAAATGCAGATGCCAATTACTCCAAGCATCTCTGTTACCTTAGTACTGAAATCACTTATGAAAACTATTCAGAGGATGCTTCAGACTGCAGAGAATGCTGCTTGATTACATGTGACCATGCCAGTTTACAAATCCTTCTTTAAATCCTTCTACCTTCTTCATTGTTACCACTTTCTTTCGCTTATTTTTCCATCCTGAAATAGTGTTGTTCATGATCTGTCAAAGTAACTGGTGTCAGAACCGAAGCACTGAGTCCCACAGAACGCATTTGTAGGAGGATCTGGGGAGCCACAGAGCAGCAGTGTCACAGACAACTTCCCCTGCAAGAAATGTGAGGGACATGGAGTCACAAATGCTGCTGAAAGAGGGGATGCTGAAGTTCCAGTTAGGGAAGGAAAGCTTGGAGGTGTGTCAGGTACAGTTCCTCAACAACCAGCTGATGGGACCAGACTAAGTTAGAGAGATGGGAGCTAAGTTAGAGAAGGCAGACACATACATTCAGCCTTTCCAGCCCTGTGGAATTTTAAGGACCATGTCAAATAGGACATGGTATCAGAAACTTCAGGAAAGTTTAAAAATATTTGTAGAGAACAATGATAATTTCTACAGATGAGTGACTTTGTTTCAACAAAAGAAGATAATTTATGAAATTCTTAAAAGTAAGACACTAACCTAGAATTTCAGGTAAAAATAACACCAGTTTAGTCTGGAGTCTCTATTTTGGGAAAGGATATGTGCTACAGGCAGAGAGAATTTCTCCATGACTTCACTGAGCCGTGAGAGATAAAAATGTCTCTGAGTCAGCACACTGAATTGTTTTCTGAGACTGAAAGCCAGTTAGTGTACTTAGCAATAAACCACGTGTCGAAGTCGAAACATTTACACCTGGTTTAAAACCCAGCCAGAGGTCACCGTGGGAGAACCATGACTGGAGGGAGTGTTTATATGGGAACAGGACCGAGGGGAACAGGGCAGTGGGACTGCAGCAGCAGCAGCACCCCAGCACTGACACCTCTGTCAGCCCTGCTGGGCCTCAGCACCACAAACTGGTGGTCGTGTCTCACAGCTCGGATGGTATTTGCACTAAGCCAAGCAACACTGGCTGCTCCTGTAACACTCAGCAGCTTCAATCCCCCCTCTGACTGCAGAGCAGACCCATCCCTTTTTGCAAGGTTCTTCAGAGCAATAACTGATCTCCTTCCTAGAAAGGCACATCCTTCCAGGTAGGATCTGCAACCAAAAATTAGGTCAGCTTGGCTAGACTGAACAAAAATTTCAATCCAAATTCCATTCAAATGCCCCAGCTTAACTTCTAGGAGCCTTTCCCTAGGACAGCAGCCTGTGCTCTGTAGCGTTCAGTCCCTGTAAACGTATTTTTAAGCTTGAAGAATTTTGAAAAAATAGATCAGGATGAATTTTGCTGCATTTATTTCATACCCTCCTGTTGTGGGTTGACCTTGGCTGAATGTCAGGTGCCCACCAGTCCTTTTGTTCTCCACCTTTCCTCATCTGGACAGGGGGATAAAATAAGATAGAAAACTCATGGGACAAGATAAAGACAGTTTAAATAATAATTACCAGTTCAATTAATTCATTTGGCTCTGACAAACATGGGGACAGCCCCTGACTTTTTCCTCACAAAACCCACTCTTGCAGCCCCCTGCTATCAAAGCTTTGCCGTGTAAACCCAATACACCTCTTCTCTTTCCCCTCTCACACTTTTCAGCCTTCTAGAGCCTCCTAGTAGTTGCCTGGGGCAGCTCATATTTCCCAGAATTTGTTTAGAGCTTGCCAAAAACCCCAAAAGATCTGGTCCTTAGGCAAAACAGCAATGCAAGGTAAATTAAGGTAATTTTTACCATCAATAATCTGGTCCATACAGAAAGAAGCAAAGAAGAAGTGCTCAGTTAATAGTTGAACTTGATGATCCTAGAGGTCTTTTCCAACCCTAATTATTCTATTACTCTACGAAGAAAGAACTGCAACAAACACCACCATGACAACAAGCCACAGTGTTGCAACAAACAAAAATAATCTCTTGCTTGTTTGTGGAAAAAAAAAATGAAATCAAGTCTTCTACAACCACAAAGCATTGTTTATTTGCATATATTAATGAGATTCATCTCAGCATTCAGGACACTGCTAACACTAGAGCTGAAACCTACTCATTAAAACATATTTTTGTGGATATATTACCAATTCCGAAAGAACACAGATCTTTTCCCCTTATCATTATTATTATTTAACTCTTTCATGTGAAGTTTCTCTTGCAAAGCTTCCTGCCAGACCCTTGTGTCAAAGGAAGGTTTATGGGAACTGTTATTACACAGCACTACTCCTTCATTACAAAATTATATGTATTATGCACAGCAAAATTGCATAATCTGTGTAATTAGCTCGTCTCAGTCGTTGCTGGCAATGAAAACAGCTGTGAAGGTTGATCAGAGGGGAAAGCTAATGACACCCATTCAGGAGTAAGGATTGCACCTGGAAAACTGACTGGCTGAGCCCTCTCTCTTGTCCCAGAGCACAGCTGAGACACCCACTGACTAAAGGCACTCAAAAGACACTGATTTATGGCAAGTACTTGCTGCAAACTGCAGCAAACCAGGAGCTGATTCATAAACAGATTAGTGTGTGCGAGCTGGGATGAGCAGAGACAGTAAACTCAGCCTCAGCTTTAGGCTGTCAAAACCCACTGAGATGCATCAAACCCACACGGCACAGGAAAAACTGATCCTTCTCCATCCCCAGTTGTTTATTTTTCTCTTCTTTCCCCACCTTGTCCTGACAGTAGTTTTGTCTCTCCTTCTACTATTTGCTCCCTTAAGTAAAAGCCCTGATGCTGCACTTTCTTTAACCAAGAGTTCAGATACTGGTTTCACTATTGCTTCATTTCTTACCCTTGGGGGCTGCCCAGACCCTGCTGACACTGTCACCCCCTGCACTCACAGGGCTGACACCAAACAGGCAATGAGCCTTCAGGAAATCAATACAGTTACTTCAGTTTTAGCCCTAAAAAGGCAATGCAGAGCAAGATCAAAGGCTGTTTCCTTCTAACATACTGTCTGTATCACATTACTGCCTGACTTTGGGGACACTTTGAATTCTTCTTGAGCTCTGCTACAAAGTTGCATGATGTATTTGAAGTGTATTTTCAGAAAAAAAAAAAAAATCATAAAAAAAAAAAAAGTCAGTTTGTGGAAAATGAAGACAATCTCCTCTGATAAAGCAGGACAGTTCACTGATTTATCTCCACTGGATCAAGGAATGAGGCCAAATCCACTGGATGGGATCTGACAACAGGGTATATATCACACTAGAAAATGTAGCCTAGGAAACAACCCTGCATTGCAGAGAAGAGCAGCAAATAGCTGAATAAATGTGATTGTGATAACCAAGCACTTCATCTGGCACACAGAAAAACTGCAGGTGCTACAGACCAGGACAATAAGGTATGAAAGTGAAGAGATACAGATGAGCTGGGAAAACTTATGGTTAAACCCAGAAATATATTGGTGACTGTATCAATCACACAAATTAAATATCCAAGCTCAGAGATATTTCTGTAATTCTGAAGATGTTAATGAAAATAACTTCAGTTTTCCTAGACCACACACAGGGATGCCTTCCATTCAGTTCACATTTCCATACTGAGAACAGAACATTTTTATTGCTGAAAGAGAGACCTGGAGAGAACAATATTAAGATGCTGAAATCGAACCACACTTGGTAAGTTCGAAAGTCTTTATATGAAAACTCTTATAAAGGACAGCAAAACTCAGATTCTGTCCACAAAACTCTCCTGCTCTGCCCCAAAGAAATCAATGACACTGAAGAACAGAGCTGACATGTTACCAGGGAACTTCTTGCACTCCAACCCAACAAAAGGAGCAGAGAAGTCTTTATAGAGCTGGAAAGCTTTTAGAGTTCCTGATATACTGGAATGACTTCACAAAGGGCAAGACTGAAGGACGGGAGACCGAAGCAGCCTCCCCGAGGCCAGTTGCAGGGTTGGAAACAGGTCTCATTTACAATCTGTTCTGACAGATACAAGCTGCATTCAGCATGAAACTACCCTAATCCTTTCCCTTTCAGACTGACACAACCACAAATGCTGTCTCTTGGCTGCAGCAGCACACCAGAACAACCCTACGTGGCAGTGCTGTCCTAAATGGCTCCGAGCCAGCTGTGGTCAGGGAAGTCCTTGTTCTCATGCTGAAGGCAGTGTGGTCAGAACCAAAGTGGCTCTAATGTGAGGCTGTGGTTCTGTCACATGCCTGCCCACCAGCTCAGGGGACAAGAATGACAGAGGAGCAACAGCAAGAAAAATAAATGAAGGAAACCTTCAAGTCTGTGTATGTGGGAAAAGAGAAAGTGCTTAGGCCAATCACGCTAAAACTCAAGCTGCACATCAGCTTTTCATTTACGAGACAGATACGTTGGGTCTGACATTTTCTTCTGCTGAGTTGAAGTTTGCTCAGAGGCTCTGGTGGCCCTGCAGTCAGTAATTGTGTCTGTTGTTCTGTGCTGCCTGCCTTGGATGTGGTACAATATCATGTTTGCTCTCTGTATCTGGTATTTAAACATCAATTCCCTTCTCTCACCTGCAGTTCTTTGGGATGGCCACTTGGACTTGTGCTTGCTGTCTCACAGCTGGCAGCCAGCCCCCATGGCCCTCTAATTCTTCCCCACAGATGCTTTCTGCATGTTTCCCATACATTTCCCCCCTCCCCCTGTCAGGGTTCATGCACTGCATTCTGTGCCAGCACTAACATCTGAGCCATTCCTCACTCATGTTCTGTTATGCCACCTTCTCATCTCTCCTCACAATACTCTGTCCTTACTTTCTCGGAGCTGGTTACTGCTCCCCCCCTCTGCACAGCCTACACTGCCAGCTCTCACTCCTGCACAGTGACATTTCTAGGTTTTAAATCACTTCAGCCATTCAGTAAAGTCTTCTGCAGGAACTTCACCCTCACCCAACCCCACAGCAACTCCGAACTCACGCTCTTCTCCAGGCACAAAGTCTCTGTCTCTTTCTCACTGTCATCTTGACAGCTTTGAGAGCTGGGCCTGTGCAAGCCTAATGAAGTTCAGCAAAGCCAAGTGCAAGGTCCTGCACCCAGGTTGGGACAACCCCCAGCACAAGTACAGGCTGTGCAGAGAAGGGCTTGAGAGCAGTCCTGGGGAGAAGGACTTTGGGGGGTGTTGGTAGATGAGACGCTCAACACAACCCACCAATGTGTGCTGGCAGCCCAGAAAGCCAAATGTGTCTGGGCTCCATCAAAGAAAGTGTGGCCAGCAGGTCAGATTCTCCCCCTCTACTCTACTCTTGTGAGATCCCACCTGGAGCACTGCATCCAGCTCTCTGGACTCACTCCAACAGGTACATGTCCTTCTTCTCTTGGGGCTTTGAGCAACCTGGTCTATTGGAAGGTGTCCCTGCCCACGGCAGAGGGTTTAGATCTCTGGGATCTTCAAGGCCCCTTCCAACTCAAACCGTTCCTTGATTCTGTGATTTGAAACTTCCAGCCCTTAAACTGCCTTGATTCCATCTCAAGGAAGTTATTTACATCCAGTCCTTCTACCGTGAGCAGATAGCTTTGCTGAATGAGCCATCAATGAGTCATCGACATTTCAGGATTAAATCAAAGCAATTAGCCCTGCCTTTTGCAGCTGATTTTCATTAAGGTAACATGGCAACTAGACAAAGGTCAGTGCCCTGCGAGTTATCATTTGATTCCCCTAAAAGCCAGCAAAGCATGAACTGAAACAAGTAAAATGGTGAAGGAAAACAACGTATTACACATCAATAGGTAAACTGAAAAACAAGAGACTGAGACTGTTGCACAACAGGTAAAACAAGTTTGTCACTTAAAAAACCCCGTCACTAAGTGCCATGTTACAGATGTCCAGGAAAAACAAACAATTGATGATAGAGGCCACTAAAGGATCCCTTTGAGATCCATAAGGATATCATAAACTCACATAAATACTAGTTAGAAGGAGCTGGAGAGTTTATCTAGTCCAACTTGCAACAGGTCATGTTGCCACACCATGTTCATTTTTACCAAGCAAAGCCAGAAATTTTTTAGCTCCAGGCTCAAAATCACTTTGCTTTGATTCAAGAATAAACTGATAAAATCAGAGTGAAGTTACTCATGAACCTAAAAACTTGGACATGTGTCTGACTTACCACAGTGAAATCAATTTCTTCCCCTGAGGTTTCAGAAGGTGAATCTGAGCTCAGCTTTACCACAAGCTGAGTGCACACAGAGTCGATTTTCATCTGCTCCCAGAGCATCAGTGACACATTCATATCTACCCCATTCACGGTTCTTTCTGTGCCTAGGCAGGGACTGGGAAAATGAGACAGGGCTTGGAGAAAGAGCCTCAGCAGAGGTAAAGCACTGAAGGCAGACAGGAGGCATACAGTTATCCAACCAGTCAAAGAAGTGATGAAAAAATAACACCCCAGATTCTCCTGAAGCCCTGAATCGCAGTGAGCATGGTCAGGTGCTCCTCCCTGAATCACAGGACCTCACTCATGCATTTGCAGCTGAGATCTAACAGAGAACAGGAATCTCTGGAAAATACTTAGCGCCCATTTGCTGAAAAATCCAACTATTGCTTAGCATGTTTTATTTACAAGAGAGCATTTTACAGACTTGCATGATAAAGTGAATCACACTGCTGTGACGTCTGTACTCTTCTGACACACTCACTTCTCCAGTTCAGCTCAGAGACCCTTCTATTTCCCTCAGCATTCACTGAAGGAATAAACCAAAGTGCTTCTGGAGAATAAAACTGCTTTTATTACTGATGCTGGATTTTTTTTTTCCCCAGGAGAAACATGCAGTGAATGCAGGAGAGATGAAGGGGTTAAAAACAGGTTAGGATGAAAAAGATAAGGCTGTGTTGAGAATGGGTTTGTAAGTGGACAAAAATGATTTAAGATTCCCACTACAGGACCTTTATGGGGATCTTTTAGCTCTCCCCCAGGAAAGAATAAGAAGCAGCAAAACTCAGTATGGAAGTGCTACAGACTCTCCCTGGGACTGGGCAATGCAGGGAACCACCAGGATTGCATTTGGATTGATCCCTGTCCTGTTTGAGACAGGCTTTGAAACAGAAACGTTGTTCCCTCACTTTCAAACAAAACAAACCAAAAGCCTTCCGATTTCTGTGCTGCAGAGAAGGCTTCCTGAGCCACAGGCAGCTCTGACTGTCAGGTGGAAATGTGCATCTAAGGAGAGGGAGACATTTGTTAAATAAAGACACAGTCATGGGGCAAGTGGGTGAGTTCATACATAAGGTTTAAGTGAAGTGGGGAGTTCAGAAGATCAGACCAGATGGTCAAAACGAACCAAAAAGTGGATCTGTGGGATCCTGGCTTTCTTTAATACAAAGTGTTTGCCAGGAAGAATGAAAGGAGTTCTCTTGTGAGCTGGTGGCCATGTTACCTGGATCACACATGGTCCCACACCATGCAGAGGATTGGTGTACAGCTGTCCAAATCCCTACAACTTCCCATCCAAAATGTCACCATCCACATCCTGAGGCAAGGAGCTCTCAAAACAGGAACAGAAGCCCCTGAAGATCTGTCCTCTGTGGTGGCCAGTGACAGAACCTGAGGGAACAGCCTGAAATTATGTCAGGGGAGGTTTGGGTTGGGTATTAGGAAGAGATTGTTCATGCAGAGGTTGGCTGGGCACTGAACAGGCTCCCCAGGGCATTGGGCACAGCACTGAGGCTGACAGAGCTCAAGGAACATTTGGATGATGCTCACAGGTACGTAGTGTGGCTCTGGGGGATGGTCCTGTGCAGGGCCAGGAGTTGGACTTGACTCTTGTGGGTCTCCTCCAACTCAGCATACTCTGATTCTATGAAAAGGGCTCTCTCTCTTCCCCATAGCTCCTGGAACAGGAAAGAAATCCTACCAGGCAGAAACCTGCTAGGAGCTTTCTCTGCGGAAGTCTAACACTGGGAAGTCTCTGAAGTGTCCCAGTTTCTCATCAATCCCATCATCCCCAGCCTTTTACTTTACTGTCTTGGAAAGGAATATGGTGTCCCTTGTTTATGAAACCTAGAAATCCATTTTCAGCAACCAAAGTCCTGCTGTCTGCACTGGTTTCCACACAGAGACAGTTTCTCAAGTATATCAAGATCAGCATAGACACAAAGATCCTTAAAAAGCACCCTCTGCTTCCAAACTCCTCATCAGCTGCTTTGGTTGCAAAGCAACAATCAATGTGGTGAGCCTGGAGATTCTGCATCAAGTAATGACTGCTCATCATACACTTGGAAATACACAAATGCTGGTGTTTCAGGGATTACTGGCATAATTCAGCAATAGCTAAGTTAAATAAAAATTCTTAGAAATGAGAAAAAGAATCCCCAGGAAGTCACAGCTAAGTTTAGTTAAAATGATGATGCACTGGCAAAGTAATTTCCTATTTTCTTTGTTTGTCTCATTTCCATAACACATTTTCTGGTTTCCATATCTCTCCTTGCTCCCTGGCTGACTGAGGAGGATAAGGAGCTGCATTAATTCTTCACAGTATGGTCAGTGTTTTCCAACCACGGGGGGTTTGGGACAATACAACTGCACTGGGAAAGGTTCTTCTTTCTTCTGTTTTCCCAGGGAAAACACTTTATGAGATCTTGAGATTTTCTCTGGCTTTTTTTTTTTAAACATTGAGTTTCTGTTCCTATAATTTGCTTCAAAGTATTGCTTCTCCCTGCACAAATCTCATATGGAGCAGCATCTGGCCCTCTGTTATTCCCAGGACTGCAGAGAAAGAAGTCAGCATAAAGCAATCCGAGTTTTATTGATTTTAAGAATTTGTCCCAAGAGCTACCAATTATGAACTCCAAGAATAACATCCAAGGGGAATGAAACTGCACTGAAAAAAAGAAAATCTACTAAAAATCCATTGCCTTCCAATTTCCATAGGAAATCATATTTCTCAGCAGCTTCTCAAGCTACTAAGAATGACTATTCTACTCTGGATCGCAGAGTTGGGGCCCAAAACTGAAGAAAAGTTTCCCTTTCGCAGGATAGCAAACTTGAGCAAAGTCTTGCATGACTATCAGAGCCTGGGAACTTCACTTGGACCAGGACACAGCTTAAAGTTCTGGTCCTTCAAGCCACAGAAATTGCAAAGACTCATCATTCCATAAACAGCAAAGATACTTCCATGTCATGGCAGAACAGGGAGGGAAACCTAAAGAATCTAAAACTGACTAATGGACTTTACTGTTCTGCAGAGCAGCCTTTTCAGGTGCAACAGGCAAGTGGGGCAGTCCCAGCTGAGGAAGGCACTGCCCCACTGTTAACATACCCCCCTGTGTTATTCTTGCTAAGTGGCAGCACCTGGAACATCTGGCAAGTACCTGAGGCTCCACAGGGAAAATCTAATGGAAAAGTCCCTGCCAGGGGCCAGCCCTGAGGCAGGAGACATCACACTGATGCAGCAGGAAGCAGCACAGCAATGACCGTGGTGTGTACAGCAAGGAGGAGCCTCTGTATCATCCTAATGCAGGTTCTTATTGACTGCCTAAGCTTATTTGATGGGTTAGTTCATCCCTGCTTTGCACAGCTCCACATCTAACATTACACACACCTGCCTGGGAACACAGCTCAGCCCTTCCTTCAGGCTTTCAGAGCAGCCCTGCTGAAACCACCACAAACCACCCACCTGCAGGGAGTGACTTGCTCTCAAGTAACACTCCACAAAGGATCCCTTCCAGAACATCCTCCTCCTCTTGCTCCCCCGAGTCCTTGTCCTCACTTCACCTCGGTGAGTCTCTCTCTCACCAGCCAGCAGGACGGGGAAGCTGCAGAGGCAGCGCTCAGTGAGCAGAGCAGCGCAAGGACCGGCATCACCGTCCGCCCCATCCATCACTCCCCCCCGCAGGGGGCTCAGTGCAGAGGCCGGGGGACACTCACTTTACCTGCACTTTAAGTGACACCCTGTGGCTGAGAGGAGGAATTACGGGTGACCATTCCTTCAGTGGAACTGTCCCTGGGGCTTTGTGACAACAGAGAGGCTGATAGTCTAAGGTGTTCAGCGACTGGCGAGAACAGCCGAATTCCACCTTCCCCATCTCGGTTTCAGAGCTCACACTCCCATAACTTGGCTGGATGGAAAACGGGTCATAAGGTAGAATAAAACAAGAAATCCCACATCCACAACAGAGTGCCTGCACTAGATGCAGCTGGGTGGCATTTTTCCTCTTGTTTTGACTTGGTGAGATGAGGTTTTCCTGCTGTCTTCCTTTGTCATATATTTAATTCTTTCCCTTCCCCATACATTCCTGAGCCATTCCCTCCTCCACTCCTCTCCTGGCTCCAGAAGCACACCACTTTGCAAGTATCATCATCTCATCATCTTGTGGGAAGAGCTGAACCTCAATTCATCTGTTTGCCAGCTGGAAGCTGCTGTCAGCTTAGAAAACATCTCACTATCTCATACAAGTTCCAGATTGGTGAATGGGGCAGCTGCCTTAGAGAGAGAAAGAGACACAGAAGCCTCCAAAATAATGTGGGCAATGCTGTGTTTGCTGACTCTCCTGAAGGGGCCAGGTTATGAGCCCTCTCCAAGATGTGTCACTGCTCAGCTCTGACTGATTTCAGTGGAGGGTCAGGCAGGCTTGGTGCAGAACAGCAGCAGTTTCTGGCTCTGGGAAAAGTGTCTGCCTCAAGAAGTCAAGCCTAAACTGAAGAGAATCCCCATCAGGTACAACGGGATCATAGCAAAGCCACCTCTAAACTTACTAGCAAGGAACAAAAATACTAATCAGAGTTTAGCTGGTTGTAGAAAAGGCCCTTGAACATTGATTGAAGTAACATTAACAATCTTCTTATTTTACCACATGAAATTAACTTGTATTCTGTGCTCAATGAAGAAATCACACGCTTCACACAATTATCATAGCGGGAGCAAGAAAAACGGGTTCTTTTTCATTCCTCCTTTTAAATATTGTTTTCAACACTCTTCTTCCAAGCTGCAAAAGCAGATCGATGTCGTACCACAAATTGTTTCACAATGGAAAGGAAAAAAAAATAAGAAAAAGGAAACAAGTGAAGCCTCTCCCATTTGTGCATGGCTGAAACCAAGAGCCTCCCGCTGCTGTATTTTGGAAGACGTGTGCATTTGTGTTTTTGTGTTTCTCTTGCTAAACCAGCATGAGAAGAAGAAAAATCTTAATCTGGGCACAAGGGCTATATTGGAGACAAGCAGATTTAATCTCCAACTGCAGATTTGATCTCCTCGGAGAGAAGCTTTACGAGCTTAAAAATTATGTTTTATTTCCTCCTCCAGAATTCTTATTCTGGACTTCTCTTTTTCCGCTGCTCTATTTGTTTCATTTCTCATCTGTTGCCTTCCTTTAACTTCCATGTACTCTTGACTCCCTAGATGAAAACACCCTGTTGGTCACCCCAGAATGGCTAAAACTTGGCTACTGCAAGGCTGAAGACTATTTTTATTTTTTTACAGTCTGTTCCCAGTGAGTTCATAATTAAAATTGGCTACAAAACATTTCTTCTTAACCCAAATATCCTTTCTGTCATTAAACACTGGGATAAAATCCTTCTGGATATCTAATAAGGTTACAGAAAAGGGATGAGGTTGTAACAGTTTTAGGGCTTCATGTAAGTTTTTCAGTCTGAAAACACACATGGATGCCCATGATGAGCATTTTATTTCTCTCCAATAAAGGTGAAAGGCCACCAGAACTTAAAAGTTCTCAGTCTTTTACAACAGGACTTGGCTTTCAAAAATGCACCCTTTAGAAATCAAGCCAGAATAACCTCTGGGGAAAAAGTTAAGTCATGTAAATGTGATCAACAAGAGTTCTCAAGGCACTGAAATACACAGGACAAAATACAAGTGAAAATGCTAATTGAGTCCCTAGGCCAGCCAGGTGTAAAAGTGCACATTTCTGTAATTATCAGGACAGGTCTTACCCACATGGTATGAACAAGACTCTGTGACCAAAGATTTCCTAGCAAGGTTCATGTTTTATGTGCAGGCTGAAGCCACCACTCCAGAAGATCCTTGAACAAAAATTAATCAGAAGGAAAAGCAGCAGAGGTCAGATCTCCATAAAAGAATGGTTGTTTAACCTATGAAAATTAGCTCTTTTGCTCTTTTAAAAGTTAAATCATCTCTTTAAACCTTTTCAAAAGAGGGGACGTGAATCAGGAGAGCTATTAATTTGCTTCTTCACCCTTCCCTCAGCGTAGAAAAGATTATTTCCCTCTGTTCAAGACAAGACAATGAACTGCAGGAATTTTTCTTACTGTGTGGAGTGAGACGTGCCAACAGGTACACCTTGTGCCAGTGGCTCCTTCTCCCACGTCCATCCATGTGAACAGTTGCTAAGTCACCAACCCTCTCAAGCCATTGTCAACAGGCTGCTGGTTGCAGGGCCAAGGACAAGGTGGTGCACACACCTTCAGAACAAGGAGTAGGGAAGGAGGCACAAAGTCCCCATGAGTGCAGGGTTAGCAGTGCTTACGTGCCTGTTTTCAGCAGCACAATCCCTGGAGAAGGTGAGGATGCTTTCTGCAATACCCAAAACACTCATCTGAAGTGGCTGTTTCAGTCAAAAAGCTTTCCTGCATTGAGAGAGAGAGGGGGGGATTTGCAGAGAGGGAGTTAGAGCTGTAGAGACCTTTTGTTCCTGCTGATCACAAAAGGAGTCTGATCTCAATCCCCAGGTGTGGGTTCAGTTCAGCTCAACAGACACCCAGGGACGAATTCAGCTGCCCGAACACGGGCATCTGAGCATTTGTCACTGAGCATCTGCAACACTTACGTGGCCTGGGAGACAAAAACAAACCTGCACAAGGCGTGTGGCCTCTGAAACATGAACTGGATACCAGACAAATTACCCCTGGCCATATCAAACAGCACTGGGACTTCTGCAGGGGCTGCTGAGCTGAGCTCCACATTGGGGGGGAGCTGAGTACCCCTTTAGGCTTTGTCTCAATTAGAGCTCCACTAACTTGTGTTAGCACTTAAATACTTGAATTAGCTGCTGATAACTACTTGGAAACACCCAGATTTGTGCATCTTAATCTGCAAGACAGAGAATTTCCAGTGGTTGCACCTCCTGCCTGCAACCAGCACAGAGCAAAGGAGCAGCCCCGGATGGAGGGGTCTCAACCCCTCTGCTACACCAGATGTTGTAGACCCAAATCAGACAGTTGAGGCTACAAAAGTCAACCCTTTTTGTCCACCAGGTGACCATTTAATCCCGAATTTTCCCATTGCAAAGGGCAGTGTGGAGGGAAAGAGCTAATGTAGACGTACTTTAGCCTGTAACCTATTTGCAGGTATGACCACTTTTTAGCAAGCAGCAAAACCAGACTCATTACAGTCTATTTGCTGAATTAATCAAGCTACAGGATATCCTAATGAGTTAATGAATATGTTTCCTAAAACAAGAATAAAAGCTTTGCACTGTCAAAGCATAAACACATCTAGAGGGCAGCAATGTTATTGTCATTTTTAGCTAAATATAGAACCTGACCGGAGACAAATGCACAGTCACACACTGCACCAACAGGCATTTTTTCCTGTTGGTTTTTTTTTTTTTTTAATTTTTTTCCCCTTTGAGAATAATTGATAAGCTTTCCTACAAAATTGCAAGTTGTAAGTGGACGGCATAGTTTTCAGAATCTTGGACAAAGAGCATTTTGTCTACATTCACAAATCATACTGCAGGGTAACCAGAGCGTGATTTGTCAACATGACTTTTTTTCCTAAATAAAGAGGGAGGGAAAGAAAAACATATCACCAAAATAACAAAGTGTCAGGGATGAGAAATACTCACAGACTGACAGACTCAGTTTTACAAATGCAGCTGAAACTTAGATCTGAGTCACTCGGCAGTTCCCAAGAGACATTCAGAAACACAGACACAGGCTCAAAATCACCGCGGGAATTTCTTGCAGATGGAATGGGAATATTTTATGAAAACAATCTATTCTAGAGTGGCAAACAGGAGGGGGATTTTTAAGCAGAAGTTCTTATTCTTAAGTTTTTTGCCTCAAATCCCCTTTCCTTAAAATTTTGCTGGCATATAGCAGGGTTTGATAGGATTCCCCATCCAAGCACTCCGGGGTTCTGAGTTAGAGCAAACATCAAAGCACGAGAGGTGACGAGATGGACACGAAGCAGGTCCACCCAAAGCCTTTGATGAGCTGATCTGTGGAGGAACCTGCTTGTCCCATTTTGTCTGGAATTCCATACACTACATGCACAGAGACTACAACAAGGTGGAGAAATAGCCCCATGAGGACCAAAACTTTACCATGGATCAGCACCTTGTTCTTCACTGAGTCTGGTACAAGCTTTTCATCCAGTTTGGGCACTTCCCAGTCTGGATTTGCTACTGTCTACAATGCAAAAGCTTTCCATTACAGGGAATGCTACTGCCTTCATTCCCTCTAGCTGATGAGCTGCTTTTAGGAAGTTGGTGGGAACTTGGAATCTTTGAGAGCCTAATTTCTAAAAACAAAAGAGGAGTCACTGAAACGGATCCAAAATTTCTATATACATTCAAATGAGAAATATACTCACAGATGTACAGAATCAATATAAAGACAATGCTGCAGTTCCTAAAAGGTGGCAGCTCACAAACACAGGATGCCTGATAGCATAATGACAACCTGGAGCTGGGTAAGTCCTCAGGAGAAGAAAGGCACTGCAAGGTGCTTTTCCTAAATTTCTCTTATTTTGCTCTCAAAAAAAAAAAAAAACAGCACAATACACACCCTCATTTCTCCCTCTGCCTCATCAAAATGCAAATCAAAACAGGGCAAGACTGCACTACATGTCCTAGGGAGAAATCTCATGTTGATCCAAGTCATCTCCTCATCAGCCCTTCTTTTTGTGCTGTATTATTCACCTCTGAGATTTGCAAGATCCATTTCCTGGTCTTTTATCAGTTGCCTGTGCTTATTTTACCATTTGCACAGAGCACACAGTCGAGATTTTCACCACAATGAGCCTTATTACAAATGGCCCTCTCGTCACCCACAAAGTAACTTGGTGAAATCATTCAAGCAGTCACACCGTGCCAGCATCTGACATTCCCAAACTCTGCTCATGTTCTGCATGTACTAATTACATCTTCCAAATCCCCAAAAGAGATTGTACCTCTGTATCTGAACTTTCACCTGGTGTCCTACTGCTTTCCCAAGCCTTAATCACCAACTACTATCTCCCAAGAAGCTACTGATGGTAAAAGTTGACCAAATTTTGGCATCCTTCCCTTTGTTTTCTGAGTTGGAGGAACTACATGTGGGGAAGAGTCTAAGAATGACTTTAAGTGGCCACAGTGGCTTCAGTGTATTTTAGTTTTATTGCACTACATACTCTGCTGAATCTGGGCACCACACCTGGACATACCTTTTCTCAACAGATTTTATGTTGGAAGGAGAAAAATGTCCATTTCACCAGACTATGGCAAAGCAATGCTTCAGCATTTCAATAACGTTTTCATCAGCTTTTAATTCAATTAACATGCCATTGTTTTAAGAGCAGGGAATTTAAGAAAACATATTAGCATTGCAATACGAGCATTATCCACCACTGAGAAGGAGGAGCGGGGAGGAACTTTAAATGAGGTCATTGATGAACTAGTGAAAGCACTAACAGAGTTTATAGAAATAAATTGTGATATTAGGGACTTTCTTTTCCTCCATTTAAATTCTCTTCACTGTGTTTATGACACAGATAAGGAATCCTCCATAACACTTTTTTGGTTTTCCTTTTGGAGAAACAAAAATTGGGCAAAAGAAATACTGACATTCTCTATCAAAAAAAAAAAAGAAATGGTAAAGAAAAATAAAAAGTCACAGATCTTTGAGGTACCTTTTCTATGGCTGTTCTTTTAGGGTCTGTTCTGATACACTTGCTCTTGTCTGAGCTGCCCTTAAACCTCAGAAATTTTCTTCTGGTCTCAACTGAGGCTTGTAAAGGTAGTGAAGTACCTGCTCTAATCAAAGAGAGCATCACGCAGCCCTTTCCATGTTTCCACCTATTTTATTGCCAGGAGCACAGGTCAGATACCAGAGGGCTTGAGGATGATTGTGCAGTTCTCTGAGGTAACATCCTTACTCTGCTCGAAGTCTCTGATGACAGAGGCTGGTCCCTAAGAACAAATCTGGCAGAGGGGTCTGTTTCACACAGCAAATACACCAAACTTTTGGCTACTTGTCTGACCCCTGACACCTGGAGCTGGGCAAAGAATAAAGCCACCCTCAACAAGCTGAAAAATCAGATCTAAAGTGTCTGAGTCATTCTTTTATGGGACTCAGTGAAAACATTCACCCCACAAAATGAACAGTACCTGCAAATTAAACCAGCAGCACCCAACAGCTGGGAGTGAAACATGGAATGAAATGTCCCTCCAGTCAAAAGCACAATGAGTAGTCTGCAAAAATCAGTGGCAAGCAAGTGGGTGCACATAGCTGGAACTAGCATGCTAAAAAGTCTTAATGAAAGGTCCACACAGTATTAACAGACAAGCAAAAGGAAATGAGTGCCTTGGTCTGACAGCCTGAATAATAAATTTTTCGTGAGTCATCAGGATTGTTTACCTCGAAGAATAAAGCATCAGTTCCAGGAGACTTCTAAGGAGCCCCCATGCCCCCTTGCTTTGGATATTATTTGTCTCCTAATTTCCTCTCCTGTTTGCCTTGCAGAGCTGCTGCAGCCACTCACCAGCCAGTCACTGAGGAAGTTACTAAACAGATCTCTGCCTTCTGTTTGTTCCGTGCAACTTCCAGCCCGGTTTGTCCCCCTGTTCACACAAACAGCCTCAAAAAGGGACAGTCCTTTCAAAACACAGCTCTGAGGTGTTAAGCCAAAGTACTTCATGAGCCAGAGGATCTTTAATTATCCAGATGGCTGAAGCACTGCTACAAATACATTGAGCTATACATAGCTACACATGCACAAACACAGCACAACGTAACCTCCTTAGACTGCAGAGGGTATTTTTTCCCAAATCTACCTAAACAAACTTAGGTAAAGAAGAAACAGTGTCCACAAGTCTGTGCTTTTCAGAAATCTGTATCATTCCAGGCAGGAATTTTGAACAGACAGGCTGGAATGTGGAGGAAATGTTGATTCCCAGGCAAACAATTTTTTTTTTTTTTTCTTTTAATGGAAAATATATTCTGTGTCTCCCCAGGCACCTTCTCAACAGCAGATCTGCGGGAGAAGGAAAGGAGTTTGTACTTACTCGTGGTGTTGTATTTGATCCCATTGAAGAATTCCGGGCAGGGTCTCTCTACCAGTTCCCCCGCGGAGGTTCTGGGCCAGCAGGTCCCGATCTGATCCGTGGTGGCATTGCAGTAGGGACCTTTGGTGTTAAAGAAAGGAGACAGAAAGGGAGAAAGCAGCAGTTGAGAAAGCACAAAAGCGACACACTTTGCATCACAAAACAAACCGAACCCCAGCACTCCTAAAGCTTCTCCCAGCCCTGCACCAGGTAACATTTCCTACCGTCAAAGCCCAGGAAAGGGATCGAGGAACTCTCTAAAAAAGTCTCTTGTAAGCGATCCAGGAGGCTGCAGTTGACATCAAATTCTTCTAAGATTAAGTGAGATATGGTCACATCCATTATTCCCCCCCGGGACTGCTGGACTGGATGAGGCTCCTTCCTCCTCTTCTGGTTCTTTTCCTTGTGTGTCCTCTCCTTTCTTGCCTTCTGGAACTAAACGCACATCAAGCTGCGGGCACCCTGCAGTCTCGTGTGTGTGAAGCCTCTTGCTCGCAGCGTGCTGACAACTTGGCTCAGACTCTGTGTCTGGCTGTGCAGTTCAGCTCTCCCAGCTCTCCTTTGCTTTAAACCAGCAGCTCGGGAGCCAATGGGATCAGACCGAGCCCGGAGTGAGGGGCTCGCGTCCCTGGAATCGCAGCTCTGCGATGCCGCCTCACTTTGCCAGAGCGTTGTATTGCTGTATCTCCCTCCCTCTGCTCCCTCCTCGCCTCTCTCTCCCTCTCTCTCTCTCTCTCACACAGAGGCACAGAGACAGTTTTATTGTCAGCTCCGGGGATGAGCACTTTTGCAAAAGCACTCACTCGCAAATTAGAGCCAGGGAGAACAGGAAAAGCCATCAGAGGAATAGAACTCCTCTGGCTTCTCGTGGAGAGAAGCAATTCCTGCCTTTACTGCGTGGAACTGAGGATGAACTGAGATGCTTGGACAGGGAGGGAAAGGAAGGGACCCAGGCCAGTAGCTGCAGATCCTGTGCAGGCCTTGAGAAAGAGGAGAAATAATAAAAGCTGGGATGAGGGAGATGGTTGGATAGAAGGGAGGTGTTGGAAGAAAGGAATCTGAAGTAAATACAGAATCACTGACAGTTTGGGTTGGAAGGAACCTTAAAGATCACTCAGTTCCAACCCCCTGCCATGGGCAGGGACACCTTCCACTGGACCACGTTGCTCCAAGTCCCATCCAGCCTGGTCTGGAACAAAGGAATCTGGAGAAGAGGCAGAGTGGGGAGAGGAGAGAGGGTTGGGAACCAGCCTGGGAGAAGGCACAGAGGCAGCACATCTTTGAGCCACTCACACAGATGAGATGGGGTGGACAGCAGAGCAGGGCAAGGCATGGAGAGCAGAGGAGAGCCTTGGAGGAAGGAATGGATCATTCAGGGGACAGGGCAGAAAAGACAGGCCACTCTCCCATTTTCCAGTGGCAGGAGGGAACGAGGTTTTCAGAAAGGATGAGCACCCAGACTGATCCAGGAGAAAGAGGAGGGGGCTCTAAACAAGAAATCCGTGATGTCAGGATAAAGGGAAGAGCAAAGGGCTTGACAAACTGAGATCAGTGTGGAACAGGATGGGAAGGGTCTGGAGAAGGGGAAAGATGAGAAGTTTGAAGGGAGCAGCCCAGATGACTGATCATCTTTTGGGAAATCAAAGGTCAGTGCAGTGGGAACTGGGTGAAGTTCTGCACTCTGGGACATGCAGGAGAGCAGCTGAGAACTAACCAGCCTTTTTGACTTGCTGTATCAGGATATAAGGAAATCCTGGGGGAAAAAAAGGTGTCCAGAACTTGCTAAGGAGGATCATTTATGATCACTGATGGAGAAGCAAATAGAAAACTGACATTTAAGGGAGTAAAGGAAGCTAAGGCTGTATGGCAGTAGCAGAGATGAATGCAAAAAACAGAAGGCAAAGACAATAAAGCTTTGACAGAAAGAAATGGATCACGAAATGAACTGTTTACAGTCTGTGTTCACAGATTTAGATCAGACATGGTGAGTCTGACCTGACTGATATCCCACTGAGTTCCAAGAAGGGGGATAGCACTGCCTACAACATCTGTCTCCCACCCTCAATGGCCTGGACTTCTCCTTTGTTTAGATTTAAGATTGAAGGGCTTTATCCTTTACTTTTGAAGGACCAAAAGAACTGTGGTATCGAAAGAGAGGAAAAAAGGAAAAATAACTGGGTTAGAACAACAAATAAATTAACAACATGCAGTGAGGAGAAAACTAGCCAGGATGTTATTTTGCCATCTGGGAATCTGGAGATTTTTTAACATTTTCAGATTGCAATGGCAGAGAGGGGAAGAGTGCCATTGTGGTTTTGGGATGAGTATTTTTGTTTTAAATATGTAAAAACTCACAAAAATAACAAGTGCACTAACTCTCTAGACAGTGTGATATTCTGAGGCAAGGGAATGCATCTGTTTCTCTCTCTGGAGCCACAGTCTCCTTCCCCAGCGAATGTTCCCAAAACAGCAACCCTTCTTGAGAAATCTCAATTGCAACAAATTAACCCTTATAAACACCACCAGATCTCTTTGTCCCACACATTTCCAACCCCAAAAAGCAGGAGAGAGAATTTGTTTAGCATCATTTCTGTAACATGACCACCACCAACATACTGGTTGTCTTTAAACAGACCTTTGAGGAGAAACCCCTATTTCCTGAACTTTCAGGACGAGGGGACAAAGTGTGCTCTAAACCTTAAAGCAATTAACAGACATCTACCCTGAAAAGTATCTTCAGCTCTACACTTTAAGTTTCTTTTCTCTTTCCTAACAGTGCAGCTGAGTTCATAAAACTCCTCTTTGTTCCTCAAGCAGATCTTCTCAGTGATGGCTCTGAGATCTTCTCATTTGAAGGTGCCCAGTGAGCCCAGCAGCCACTCCCCTGGAGGCAGAACTGAGCAGTGAGCAGGTCACTGCTCCAGCATGCTGGTTAAGATTCTTTTTTTTCCTGCTTCTGCTGCCTCTCTGTGGGAGAAAAATCACATAGTCTGGCCAAAAGTCTTCATTTCTCACCTACTGTCTGCCTTTTCTGTTTTCTCACACTATTTGTGCAGCACACTGGAATCAAAATCCTGGTTGGAGGCTTTGGGCACTAGAGTTTCCTGAATTTTTGGAGGAATACATCACTTAATAATCTACAAAAAGAATGGCAGTTTCAGAAAAAGCAACTACTTTTAAATTTGGTAGATGTTTCACGTTTCTAAATGGTGCCCTGTATTTTCCAGCATAAACACTTGGCAGATTTTTCAAATGGCTCAGATATTAGGCAGTCAAACACCAAGCTGGATTTAACTTCAAATCTGTTCTTTATTGTGGTTAACACCTGAAACAATAGCCCTATATTTTTTCAGGATTAAGAGAATCATTTCTTCATTTAAGTGAGAAGAGATAGAAACTCTTCAGCCTGAACTGATTTTCCTTCTATCTCTTCAGTTTGAACTTTAGAAAATCAGAAGAAGCACATATCACAGAGATAATACTTCTGTGTTCCATATATTTAATAATCAAAAATCCCACTCCAAAAGTAAATAGGGGACGAAAAAAAAGAGGACCAGTTCTCCACTACAGTGACTGTTTTATCACTCACGTTCTGTATCCATTGATGTGAAGAGCTCATGCTTTCCAGGCACACCAGTCACCCATCTCTTGTGCTCTGTAACACAAGGCTCAGGACAAGAAATGCACTTCATGTATCAAACAGCCTCCTTACACCAAAGCCCCTTGTACTTCACCATCATTGGCTTTCAGGAATTTTACCTTATCAACATGGAAGCATCACACAGGAGTCACAGTCCTACTGTTGCCTTTTTAGGTCTCTTTCTTTTGATCCAGGTAAATCCACATCCATGCTCATTACCTAACATCACAAATTGGTCTGTTAAGACAGGCATGGGTCTGTCTTGGAGTGCGAGATAAGCAAGACAACAACGCACCCAAATAACTGGCTCAAAAGGCATTGTGGTCTGCAGGTCAACACAATGCTTATAGTTGGACTTCACTTCTCCCCAGTCCTTATGGAGGTCATGCAGGTGCATGTGAAATGCCAGGAACACTTTGTGATGTTTGTCACACCCTCAGTGAGGGAAAGATTCAGGTACATCTCAAAGGAAGTATCCCCTACTCTGCTTTAAATGGAAGATTGAGGGATAGAGGGGAAGATGGAGAATAAAGAGGAGGAGAGAGAGAAACACCTCTCTTGTTTGTAAAAACAAAGTCTTTAAATCCTTTGAAGACAATCCAGAGGCAGAATTACACTTGATGGCAGAAATACATGGTTATCAGCTAATTGCTCATACAGCCCAACTGCTCTGGCTTGGAGTTGAGTGCCTACCTCTGCATTTGTTTGCCACCACATTTTTGTTACCTCTGAATGTGAGGCAGGAGGGTTTCAAATGGCACAGTAAGTTTTTTCTCATCTTCTTTTTATGTTTGAAAAATGTTCCCCAGTAATCCTTGATTATTGCAATGACCTTTCAGCATCTGACTTTAAAGTTAGTTGGACTATCCAGCTCAGCAAGGAATGCAAGACCATGCCCTTTAAGGAAGGTACTAATTTACCAAAGTGGCTTCTGAACCATAAGCTTGAAGGCCCTCCTTCTCCACATGCTCTGCAAAACTGCTCTGAGTGCACTTTCAAACGCAATGGCATGATGACTGTTATCTGGTAGAATATTTATCTTTCCTCCCAATTCCAGGTGGTAAACACAATTTTTAGACTGGGAACAGGACAGCCTCAGAGCACAGGGAGCAAGAGAATTGAAGCAGCAAGAGACTGAGGGCAGCTTAAAGACCTTCACGGACAGCAGAGCTCCAGAGCTGCCATGGGAATGTCACACATGGCTGTCTTTGCCACACCACGCTGTGGCTTCTTGCCACGAACTGCACTCTGCCACAGGAGCAGACCGCTAAAGAAAACCCCTCCTCAAACTGAGGACTACACTTCGAGTCCAAATCTGGTCCTCACTGCATGTACTTGAGATTTACACAGAATGTGCAGAGTTGCAAATTGTGGCACGTGGACAGGCAGATCAGACACAGATAAATACAGATCTTTGTTTCAGTTGATCAACTCATTTGTTACAAACTGGAGACATCCTTTATTGCTAAGGAATGAAGTATGACTGTACTGAGCAAAGATAAAATTAATAAATGCAGGTCTGTGGTAATAAATCTTCGCAGCTTCATTGATGTTAGAAAATATTTACTGGGGGTGTAAAAAGATTCAACAGCATAAATAATAAATGGCTTGTGGCTACACATCAATGTATTTCTTTTGGCACATTAATATACTTGTCATTCTCTTCAGCTATAAAACCTGTACAACTGAATCATGTTTCATGAGACAAATGATGAGACATTGCAGGGAGATTTCAAGAATACACAAAAGAACCAACCTTGACACACTAACGAACTGCCAAAGTTATTTTTTCTTGAAGTGAGGCATTTTGGATGAATGTGAAGAGCATCATCTACTGTATAAGAGTGCAGAAACATTCCAGGATAACTGATTTTATACAAGGTCAAATTCAGGGTCAGTGCTGACATACAAGAACAAAAAGGACCCGTTTTATATATTTATCTATGCCTGGCAATGGCCTGGTTCTCTGTTTACAGCATAAGCACACAAAAATAGAAAAAACCCCAGGTGGTTAGGTCACATCTGAACAAATGATGACCATGATGATGTGCCTCATTAGTCCCACTCTCTTTCTGTTCCATACAATGGGACCATTGCCAAATGGGATGCAAAGAACCAGGGGTCTTGCCCTGTTCTCCTTCTCACAACACATCAGGCAACAAGATTTCTTGTGGCTCAATTCAGGATACGACAGTCACACTTTTGCTTTCCCTGCCTCCCACTTTGCTTTGTTGTGCTGACTTTCAGCACACGCTGGGAAGATCTGAATAGTCATCCTACATATCATAAGCTTAGAGGATGCACAGAAAGAAAAAGTAGAAGGTAATAAAATGTTCAGAAGTCAATCCCCTATCTCCTCTGAAAACACACAGACACTGCACGATAACTCTTTCAAACATGTAGCTCAGAGAGCAGAGAATGAGACAGAAATAATATATTACCACACTGTCCAGTATCAAGTTTTTGAAAATGACCCAAAGCAGATGTTTCAGGAAACCATTCAGCCCACCAACAAAACCAGCCTGCTCCAAATTGCCATGATCTAATTACTGGGGCATCCTAAGCAACTTTAACATAAACAGTAAGAGAATTAACCCTTTGGGTTATGGGCCTTGCCTTCATTGCCCAGCACACACTGTGGGAGCCGGTGATGTAACTCACAGATTTATACCATCCAACTCAGGTTTGCTTTTATATTTTTGAGGAACATCAGCAGGGCCCGGTTTTGAAACCTGGGTTTATGGCTTATGTACTTTTTCAAGCATCTCTGCCCATCCCAGGTGCAAAATCCAGGACTTGGAACAGATTTTAAGGCTGCAGAGTTGCCAGCTCTGAGATTGCTTTGACTCTGTGCTTTCCATGAGTTATCTCTGCTGCCATTATAGGCAAGAAAGATCTAGACTTTGATTCAACTGCCCAAAAGTATGTGACCTGCAACATCTGAGATACTCCAGCATATCTGGAATAGCCACATGAGGCTGGCAGATAAACTCAGGACTAGGGAATCCTCATCCCTTCTGAAGCAGCAGCCAGAGGTCAGACATTTCATCCTCAGGCACCTCAACTGTTCAGTGACACAAACAGAGCCTCAGATACCCACTGATTCAAGGACTCATGAGAGCTCACCTGAAGATGAGTGTGTATGAGACTTCATCCGAATTTGAGATGGCAGGACAGTATCAGTGCATATTTCTCCTCTAGATCCCAAATGTTAAACCTGACAGCAATATGAAATTTTCTTACAAGCACTTGTCTTCTACTGTGCATCTCCACTCAGGTCACTGAGCGAAAACTGGACCTTTCATAAGACATAAGAATCCCACCATCAACACACCATGAGGGAGAGTCTTTCATTATTCTTACTTAGGCTTTACTCTACATCATAGATTTTTATTCCTTGGGTTACCCAACTTAAATCCCTCATAAATGTGGGAAACCTCCTACAACACAAAGAGTAGCCCAAGTAGTACAGCCCTTGTAGAGCAACTGAAGCTTTCCTGACAAATTTCTTCTCTTGGCTGAACTGTTATGCTTGTTACATCCTGTCAGAGATGAAACACCTTCTGGACACATCACATCTCTCACGGTGTCTCCAGAGGAAATGTCTCCAGAGATGCCAATCAACCAAGGTTTGCAGCCAACAGAAAGAGATCAGAACTTCTGCAACGTGAGTCACCTGATCTGAGGACATTGATTTTGTCCTCAGCTTTGACACTGAGCAAATCTTTGCTGTCTGTGAGAGGAACATACAACAATTTGGGTTGCTGTAAATGTCTGCATTCATCAAATTAATCCCATTCCAGATGCCTAGAACAAATACCAAGTTGTTTGCTGATCCCACAGCACCTTGTATCCCTAAAGTGTTTGGCAACTGTAATCCCATGAGTTTGGGCCGATCATTTCATGGGAGATCAAACAAAAATATTTTAAATTAAACACACCAGGAATAGAGATGAAAACAAAGATGTCCTGTTAGGACAGGACTATCACAGTGTTAGCAACATATCATTATGTTTAGCAATTCCATGTTTTTAGTATAATTATTCACCAGAGGAAATCAATACAATGCAAACACTGTATAATACATTTGCATCTCTCTGCTGGCCACCTGATTTATATAAGAACTCTGGGACACCCAGCAAACAGCAGAGAAAATGGCTGGAAATTAAATGGAAGAAATCATGAGCAGCACACTGACTTCACATGAGGCAATAGTTCTCCCACTCATTATTCTGTCACACATAGTGAGGAAGGGTCCAGTCACACCAGACACAAGCTGGAATGAGCAGGCATGAAAATGGATTAACACAATGTTGTTATGGCCATGATAATTGAGGAAAAAGAATGTAATAAACCCCAGATTTGTGATTTTCAGACTGCTACCACACGTGTTTGCAGCCCCAGGAGAACAGAGTGGATGTAAGAACAGTGATCCTGTAGCATTAATTTGTGCCTGTGTCTGGAATCAGGGACCTTAAAAAATTTTGGATATATCCTGGGATAAAAAACCCACCTACCCCTCTCCAGATGTCCTTCCTAGCTTGACTCACTGCCCTTTGATCTTTTTACCACCAAGGCCAGTATTTCTAATTCTGCACCAAAAGGGCATCTCAAGTCTTACATAGCTAAAGGCTGGATATCTGAGAGGTCCACAATGGCAGAGAGATTCATCTAACCTAATTTCAGCCATCTAAAATTTGGGTGTCTAGACTGAACCAGGCTCTCTAAGAGTCTCCAGGGAAATGGCCACTTTCAATGATGATTCATTTCATTTGGAGACAAGTATCTTCTTCAAGTTTATCACTCTTAGATATTCTACTTAGCAGGGTGTAATTCAGGCCCAAGGTACATTTGAGATCCATTTGTATTTCGGACAGAGCTCTCTCCTGCCAACACATCACATATCTGAGATAGGGATTGGAGCTATCTATACATGTTAGGCAGAAATTGAAAAGTAGGACTTTAATGCTCTTTTGGTTGAAATGCACACATAGTTCTTCAAATACTATGTTTATCTTTGATTTGTATTGGTATTATATAAAGCTTATAGAATCCTGTTATTCTAAAAAATTCACTTTGAGCCACCTGTAAATCGACTGCATCCATTTTATGGGAAAGAACCTTCACAGTAAGTACAACCCTTGGAAAACAGTGTAAAGCCTCAAAACCAATTTTCTGTAGATATGGAGGTATCAGTATATAAGTGGTTACATCACCCTTGGTTACAGAGGATTTTTACAAAAGCCAAGGATCAATCCCCAAGAACTCAATGCACAACAGCTGAAAACTGAAATAAGCACCAACATTAAAATAGATTTGTTTCAGCAAAGATGTAAACCACTTGTAATTGTCATCAAGTAGCTGATACTGTGATAGATATTTTAATAACAGGTGCAGCAAAAAAATTAATGCTGGGAAGTGTGGCACTTCCAATGTGCTTGACAGCACAGCTGGGTTTCTTTTCCCATGATGTCCTAATGTGTTTTGTATTTGGTAAACTGCATGAATATTAAAGAAAGAGTTTGGGGAAAACATGCAACGTTCTGATTAAACATTTTGTCATCCACATGCTCTCACACTCAACTGCAAAGGGTGGAAAACAACATTTCATTGCTAAGCAAAAGCTGCTTTTCTCCTGGACTCATCAAATCTCCTCGTTAACCTTCCCAAACCTCCCACCTCCAATCAGAGTGGCCATTCACCATGTTGCTGACTGCCAGTTATTGTAAAAATATGTCAAAATCTGCACTTGATGGTTGGAAAAGGTATTATTTTGCAGCATTTCTTCCCTTCCAAGCTAATAATATCATCAGAACCATCACTTACAGCAATATTGCATGCAACAAGCACCTGGTCAGCACTGCTTTGTTTTGGGGGGCTATGTAACAAATAATAATAATAATTTTTCTTTCTTGTGAAGAGGTTTTTCTGCAGTTATTGCATTCTGAATACTAAGAATTACTTCTGTGAGGACAAAGTTATCTTCATTTTCATTTCCTGTAAAGTTATTAAATATAAAAGCTATTAATTTATCCCTGAAGTTAAACTCCTTAGCACAAATAGCCCTTTCTAGACAGAAATAAGGAAGGAACTCATACATACTATTTCACTCAGAGAGTTTGCCAAGTGCTATGGAATTCTTCTGGATCAAAGGTCTAATGTAAGCAGGATATAAGTCATCCCTAACAGGGCTGGAAGTTACTACCTTTGAAATATATAACACATATTTCTCCTCCTGTTTTCTAGCCTGGCTCCCTGCCAGAGTAATGCTCAGCCCTTTCCCTTGGCCACTGGAGGGCTCTCCTAATTCTTCATTACTGCGAAAGAAACAGCTGATTGAGTTTAAAAACATTACAAAAGAAAATTTGTTTGCAGTTACCTGAATAAAAAAACCCAACAGCTCTCAAAACAGGAGATCACTGATTCATTCGTCTGCACGAGGAAAAAGTGCATTTTACTGCTGCTTTTTAGCAGTAAAAAATGTTGCTGCAGTAAGAGATTGATTTCCCTGAACAGAAGATTTCCTTTTACTCGCAAGATTATCACCTGCACAAGAGATTATGGACAAAGTCTGCCCTCACCGCCCATCCCTCCTCAAGATTCATGGTTTCTCTCTGAAATCACTGCACAGCTCAACTCATTTTTCAACTAAGTGTGCTTTCAGCCCTCTGCCAGCTGATTTCCAACTTATTTCCCCACTGAACCAATTTCCCTGGCTGGTTCAATCTGCTCTCGGTAGAAACACTGATGATCAACCATCTCATCCTTTCCATATTAACGCTGCTCCTGTGGAAAGAGGAGGTTGTACAGGGTTTTCCACTCCCCCGTGGGAAGGGGGGATGTTATGCCCACACTGCTGGGAGTACTCGCACGTTGTTGCCAATTGAAAACTTCTGGCAAAGTGTTTCCTTTTTCCCCTGCTTCGTTTTGATCAAAAGGACTGAGTTAATTCAAGGTAAATTGTCTCGTGGAAAACAGAACGATTTGTTAATTTTTTTTCTTAGGGCAGTATTTCCAGACAAGTAGCTTTGATCATCCCAAAATAATCTTTTGGGATGAACTTTCCCTTGTGATGAGGCACAGTTGTAAAGCCCTGTTTTACTCAGTTTTCCCCTGTACCTGTCACTTACATCTCACCCAAAGTCTTAGGGATATCCTAATATAATTTTGTCACTACGAGCTGGGGAAGGATGTGGGTTTTGCCATTCTCCTGGCATGGCTTCTCTGAGTTACTTTGAATGCATTTAACTGTAAGTGAGATAAAAGCCAGCCAGCCTATCACATGTGGCAGAAGATATTTTATTTCCCGTGAATTAGAAGTAGCTTTGAATAAAGAGCCCTGACTGTGACCATTTTATCCCAAATCCTTTGAGATACTCTAACATAGATAGAAAAAAATACCTATGATAATGGACAAATGGATTTTCTTGGCCTCTGTGACTCGGCTTCTGTCTTTGAATATAAAATTAGCTAGACTTGGGCTGAAGCAACCTAGGGGTCATTTAAATTACACCTTAATTATTTAGTCTGAATTGCACTGGATTTACAGTTTGCCAGGTGAAAATGTAGACAGAAGAACACAGATGTGAAACTTTGAGCAGGAATTTACATCAGTTTCCTAGACTTTTTTGAAATCTGCTGCTTCCTGAACGAAATAAATGGTTGGGATCTCTCAATTTTAGATGTTAGTGTTCAAAGCCAGGCTGGATGGAGCTCTGAGCAACCCAGTCTAGTGGAAGGTGTCCCTGCCCACGGCAGGGCAGGTGGAATGAGATAATCTTTAAGGTCCCTTCCAACCCAAGCCATTCCATGATTCTGTGACCAGCTTATCCTACAGGTCCTTGTCGTATCATCAGTGTATTGCAGTTAATAATAATATTTCTGTGCTTGGACCTGCAGTAGTTGATCCACAAACACCCTGACTTTGTGGATGTGCAGTCTCTGCCTGTGAGCAAAACACTTGGAACCCTTTGGAAACCAATAGAAGAGCCAGGATTGTTCAATGTTTGCATTTAAATCAGATGGATATGGAAGTGCTACAACAGCAGCAATTGACTAGAAGAGCCTGAGGTGTCTGACTTAGTGTGGTTCTCTAGATTATGTGTATCCAACATTTCTGAGCTGAATTCTTTTCCCACTTCTGATTACTTTTTACTTTGTATATTTATATAATTTATTATTATTATTATTATTATTATTATTATTATTAGGGCATTAGAACTAGATGAACTTTAAGGTCCCTTGCAACCCATTCTATGGTTATTCCTCCAATACAGTCCTGTGAGTTTAACATTAAAATTCCAGTACCCACAGAAATCAATAACTAAGTGTTTCTCCACACCAAGAAAGCCATGGTTTAATTCAAAATCATTGGAGATGAAAGAACAGCCCATTTTACCCCCTTCAGAAAAAAATTAATTATCTCCTTCTAAGAAACTTCTGAGAATAAAATGCAATTTGTGGTTTTTAGAAGAAAACACCACTCCTCTTCAGAAAAATTAAACTAGTTTTTATGGATTATATTCCCTCAAAGTCTTTGCTGGAGGCAAAATCTGTAGAAAATATAAACCAAGCAGTCCATAAAGGAATTGATAGATGGGCATTGCTCATGCCAGTGCTCCTCTGAGTTGCAGATGATGTGAATGGGACCATTTATCTCAGTTTAATAGTCTGTAGAGCAGCTGCCAGTGGCAGAGAAATCTCCAGCTTCCCCTAAAAGTCAAGAGGGATCTAGTCAGTGCAGTCAGGGCAATCTATGGGATGATTTCTGCCACCATAAAGAAGATACTGAAATTGGGTCCAATAAATTGTCTTCTAAAAGCCTCTCTTCCTCACCATTACCTATCAAGGCAGCCTGGGCTGACCTGCTCCCTGGGACATGTCTGTACTATAAATGTCTAAACTGAGGGAGAGGAATCCCATCTGTAGGGGAAAATAAAACCAAAATCAGGGCTAGAAAATCTTTCCTGTAAAAATAGCCTCAGTTTGTGAAGAGTTGAACGCTGCCACCGGGGCTTTGCTTTTGCTTTCAATTATTTGGTACAATTTTGCAGGAGGATCTTCGTTGCGGCTGCATGAGAATCCTGTTCCTAATCACGGTGTCCTGCACCCAGATCTCGGGTCCCCAGCACAGGAGGGACATTGACCTCTTGGGGCAAGTCCAGAGAGGCCACCAAGATGATCAGAGGGAGGGAGGACCTCTGCTATGGGGAAAGGCTCAGAGAACTGGGATAGTTCAGCCTGGAGAAGAGAAGAGAAGGATAATTGTGACCTTCCGGTCACACTTGAAAGGAGCCCACCAGAAATATGGAGAAATACTGTTTACAGGGGCCTGCAGTGACAGGACAAGGGGGAACGGCTTCAGACAGAAAGAGGCCAGGTTTAGATTTGATATTAGGAAGAAATTCATCCCTGTGAGGGTGGGCAGGCCCTGGCACAGGTTGCCCAGAGAAGCTGTGGCTGCCCCATCCCTGGAAGTGTCCAAGGCCAGGTTGGACAGGGCTTGGAGCAACCTGGGCTAGGGGAAGGTGTCCCTGCCCATGGCAAGGGGTGGAACTGAATGTTATTTAAGGTCCCATCTAACCCGAACCATTCTGATTTTATGATTCTACAACCAGTTTTCACCAACCAACAGCACCAAACAAGAGGACAGTGAAGAACAAATTAGAAATAACCAGCTGTGCCCTATAACTGCACCTGCTGACTTCACAAATCCATGGTCTGTGATCAAACACATGGGAGGCTGCAACAAACCAACCAGCTCAGCAGCAGCACTGAAACAACCCATTTTGACCCATTTTCTGGACCCAGTAGGAGAAAAACTGCTCAGGACTAAGAACATGACATTGCTGGAGACAACGTCAAGTTCATACAAAGCACTCAAAAAAACTCCTACAAAGGGCTGAATTTGGGGATTTTCTGCCGAATGGATTCCATTTGCATAGTAAAGAGATTTCAATTTTTCAGAGTCTACACTTCTACTGTTAACAAAACCCATCAGTTTGGGATGTAATTTCAAGGGCATCAGTTAAGAGCAGAAAAATCCCATTGAAACATATCCTTTCCAGAATAAATATAACAGGAAGGAAGGAGGCAAACAAGCAGCTATAAACTTTTATTGTTTAAAGGATAAAATACTCTTCCTTTCTGGGTATGTTGAGATCTGCAGTGTTTATCTCAAGAGACATGCTGATGTGATTTAGCTTCTAGATACTATCATAATAAGAAAATTAATAATAACAATAGTAATATGACTGATAACCACAAGACAGATCTTGAGTTTCCATTTCTGAGATCTGAAGTGCCCCAGAAAATGAGAACTTATTGGTCTCCTAAAAGCTTTCATTAACGGGGCTGAAACCGTAAAAACAAAGGAAAAACTATTAAAACAGAAAGCATCTGGGACTCTACAAACCCAGAGTGCACAAGGATTTGCAGAGAATGAATTATGGAAAATTAAGGTTTCCAAGACAGAGCTGGTAACCTTCCAGCAGAGGAATAAAAATGTCTCCCTGGATCAATTCATTTTAGCCTGTGATTTGTTCCTAACAGCAACTATCCCTCTGGAGGTGCCTCTTTCCATACAGTGACTGTCCCACCGGTCTGCAAAGGCTGGATCAGAGATAGGCAGACATTTGGGCCACCTGTCCCTCTCCAGGAAGGCAAAGTATTTAAATCAAAGGCTTAACAGGCCAGAAACAGACTCTGCATCTTTCCCGTCCTTGTTCAGTTCCCTGCAGGCCGTTCTCTTTCCTTGAGACATCATGTGTCCTCCCCTCCCAGCTGCAGCAACACAACCAGCCTTCCCTGGGTTTATAATGTGACTCAAACTGTCCTTTTCACTACTGATATAAGACAGGTTCTGTGATGTTTTCAAAGAAGCCTCTCTGCACTTCAACAGCCATTCCAATTCTCAGAAGCCAAAAGTACGAATAGCCCCTACCTTCGTGACTCTGAGAGGAATCAAATGTTACTGAACTACATAATCCAGAGTGTGCTGATGATCAAAAAATTACATTTTCAGCATCAGATCCTTTCATTATGAATCATTGAAAATTACCTTCAGAAAAACTGTGGAAGCAGAAGCCCATAGCAATGGAAAAGAAATGTTACATGCCACGTAGCAAGTGATAGGACAAGAGGACATGGCCTCAAGCTGTGCCAGGGGAAGTTTAGGCTGGATATTAGGACAGAATTCCTCACCAAAAGGGGTGCCAAGCATTGGAAGGGGCTGCCCAGGGAAGTGGTGGAGTCTCTGTGCAGATGTGGCACTTGAGGACACGGCGTTGGGCATGGCAGTGTCGGGTTTACCATTGGATTTGATGATTTTCCACCCGACTCAGTTTATAATTCTACGATCATTCTTAGAAACGAATTTGATGCTTTCCCTGACTGAACCCCGCAGTTGTTCAGAACAGCCTTTTCCTTGGAGAATCACTACTCAGTTTATGAGAGAAACACACAAACACAGAGGCCAAAGGCTACAACATGTTTATGATAACAGCACTGAAATGAATGCAAGCAGGGAACATATCTGAGTGTCTAAACAAGTGGGGTAGAATTACTCTCCCCCAGTTCTACACATTCACAGTGAAGGGTGAGTTTTGTCCTGCTTATTTTAAAGTGGGGAAAGGCTGAATTTACTCAGACAAGCCTCTCCTTCATCTTCTGATTAAACATAGCATAAAGAAATTGCTTTTAAGGAGGTTTGTTTTGTTCAGGGATTGAATATGTTTTGTTTTTTTTTTTAATAGATGAGTTTTCCAAACATGTAAATTTTTTTTACCTTGTTAAAGGAAAATATTTCCATTTACATAAATCTAGGGTTCTTTTCTCTCTAGCAGTAATCGTTGAAAATTAAACACATTGCTAAAGTAAAAATCTGTATGTTTGGAGTTTCCCAAAGGTAACATTTGGTTTATCCTCACTTAGACAACCACCAGTAACCAAATGTATTAAGATTTTAAGTAGATTTTTTTTAAGTTTGCTTTTGCCTATGGGAAATTTTGTATTATTGTTGCCTTAAGAATTTGTGTTGGAAACTCCTAAACAGGCAGGAGCTACAGACACTGTAACTGTATTTAGTCCTTGGGAATCCCTCAGAACATTAGGGGAACTGAAAAAAAATCTTGTTTGAAACATCCCCCGGCAGTTGCTTCTCCATTAAATCTTAAACCCATGAGCTTGTGCAGAAATGGCAGCAGGAGAAGCAAACCTTAACAACTCCCAGATGTCCATCCCTTCCCTGATCTTAAGAGCAAAGCCCAGCTCTAGATCCTGCTCTGCCTCATTTCCATTACCCCCATCTCTCTGACAGCTCAGCAGGGCCCATAAAGTGAATAAGGACCAGGGGGGATTTCCAGACACGTGCAATGAGGAAGATGTAGAGAAAGTTCTGTGGGTCCAAAGAGGAGGATGGAGTGAGAGACGGGATGTCTTGTACCTGTGAATGAGCAGGAAGAAAGAGGAGAGAGAGAAAGGAGGAAAAGTCTGGAGAACAGGGGAAAGATGCACACTCAGCCACTTCCTATACACTGAAATTTCCAAATGAGCACTGAATTTTTACCCTCTCTGCTCTCTGTCAGGAACAGGCTATAGAACGTCAAGGAAATCACTGATTCAGACTGCGCTGACGCAAAGAGAAATAAAACAGAGCTTAGGAATGTCGCACTTCTTATGCTTATTCATGGACACTGAAGATTCCAGGAAGAGAAGTGCTGTATATACCACAGGCTGCCATGGCAACCAGGTCAGCAGCCCTCTGTCAAACCTTAAACTCTGTAACTGCATGTGGTAAGGTGTTTGGCCACATTGCCTTTGAGGGAAATCCCACTGGCCCCCTCCCAGGTTTTGTGCCAGAGTATTCTGCAACAGCTCAGTGGGATCCACCAGGACCAAAGTGACCCAACAGCTTTCTTTAATTCAGGTCACTTGGCCTGTGATTCAGGGTTTATCACGTGCTTGAGGATTTCCAGCTCCTGTTCAGATCAGGTGAAGGATGGGTATGGTCAGGGAAGACTTTTGTAGTTGTTGCCTTGCCCATGACAGTTCTGTCCACCTTGACCAATATGTAGTTAAGTAAATATATGTCTCCAGTAAACACACCAACAACCACAACAATGCAGAGCATCCATCAGTAACATTTCCATATCAATAATGACCTCTATCCATGGAATAGATTAAGAGGAGAGATGTTTTTATTATGCTACATACAAACATTTTAAATACCATCAGGCCTTTTGTGGGATGATAATGGCATAAAAGTGTTTCTACAGCATAGAACATGGCAGCCACTGTCAGTGTCATACTAACACTTATACACCCTGTTTTCTCCACATCAAAGCATGCAAGTGACACCTTCCATATGGGAAGAGTTATTAAAGCATGGGGCAGAGAGGCAGGAATTTCAAATCTAGCTCTAGCTAATGCTGTGATCTTGGGCAAATTATCTCCATTGCCCTTACTTGAGCTTCCAGTAGTCACTGAATTATTCATTGTGAGCACCTCAGCACTCCCTTCTCCAAAAGCATTACTTTTATTCCCTGGAATTTCCCACCAGCCACCAAAATTCAAATTGAATCCATTATTTTATCGTGGATTTATAACGATGAGTTTCACCTTTGGGCCTTCAACATTTCTGAAGAAGATCAAATGGAAGTATCAACATATAAGAGCTCCTGCTTTTAGCAGGAGCAGTTCCATCAATCAATTAGAAAGTTCTCAGGTTGTGTGTGGGCTTGCAAGGCCACCACAGAATATTTAAAACTTTTGCAGTGCAAAAATGTCACTGCTTACTTTTTAATTGCTCTGGTTTTAGTGCCAGCCAAGTCCTGCAGGCAAAGCTGCAGAGCAAGAATGCCCCGAGCTGTAACATTCCCCCAGTGATTGGCTCTGAATTCTTGGCAAATCATTTCACTTTTCGCCAAATATAAAACAGATATTAAAATATCCACCCTGTGGATGCTGTAAGAATGCTTTCACTTTAAATTTATGACTATGGGAAGTTAAGCAGAACAAAATATTCCTGTTTGTTGTAACACTGAAAACAAGAAGTCACTGGAAATCGTGGACTTTAAAAGTAAAACAATCCACAACAGTCAGGTCTCCTGGAATGAGATAAAGAGTTACAAAGTGCTCTGAAATCTGCAATGCAGATCAAAAATCAAGCATTCTTTGCTTGTTTTATCTGTGGACTATGGGACTGCAGAAAAACAAAGTAACAGGTACTGTGTGTGACACTGCAAACATTTTTTTCTCAACTGTGTGTTTTCCCAAATCAAATGGACACATTTATTTCATTTTCCTGTGGATGTTGATGAAATTGTAATGATTATAATACAAAAATAGAAGGCATAATCATTTTCACTGTGCGTGTTTCCACTGATGCCCCTGAGCTCTTTTGTGTCCCTGTTGAAAATGGCCATAAAATCTTCTCCTCCAGGTTAGGGAAATAGTAGCCAAAAATTTAATAACATATATAGCTGTATTAATTTTCACTGTCCTCTTATAAAAAATAATTGCTTTTTTAAAAAGTACGTATACCAAGTGAATTTCTGTATCACTCGTCTCAGAGATTTGTAGCACAACCAGCTATTTTATAGCAACCTAGAAAACTATATTTTTTCTGCTAATAAGAATTTTACATTTGGATCTGAGAAAGCTTCATGAAAAATTAAGTAATAGAAGGACAGTAATCCATAAACACAATGTGAGAGAATATCAGGCTGGTCTGAGTGATTTGGGAACTCTCCCAAGCATAAATGACAAGAACTTTAGAGGCAACTGTGGCACTAAAATAGCATTTCCCTCCTCTGAAACTCAAGACTTTTAAAACCTTTAGGAATAATGGAGGGAAAGGATTGGTGAGCATCCTGCATAAATAAATACATAAATGGAGTGTATTTATGCATGAAGAAAATTAAGGTCTGTGCGAAGATTTTAATTAACTCAAACAAGAGAACAGACACATTTTTTTGGAGAGAAGAGAGCAAAAAATACTCATGATACTCCTAAATCCCAGAACTCAAAGGTTTCAAAATTCACCCAGTGGCTGCTGGAAGGACAATTTCAGCACCATGAGACTTTTCAATCTTAAAATAATCAGGTGTCAATATATATTTATACATACATATGTGTATATTTATACATATATGTGTGCAATTTTTATACACATATGTATGTATACTTAACAACCCACAACAAATTGATAAGAAGTCACCCATCTTCATCAGAAATCTTGGGTTTAGCTCACTAATTCAAATTTCAAAGGCCCCTCAAGTGTGGCTACACATTGAGGATTCATGTAAAGATTTCACACCCACGTTCACAGGGATGAACTTGCCAGCAGCCTCCCTGAGCAGATTAACAACAAAACTGCAGCTACATCTCCCTTCTGATATTAACTCTTTCCTCTTTATTTACACAGAAGGCAGAAAGCAATAGCCTTCCACATGCTGGGAAATTACCTCAGGGATGCTTTCAAAGAAAGAGAAGGTCCTTAGGAATATGATTAATTTCCTGTAGCTCTCGTTATTGCAGAGCAGGCATCTGCAGCTGAGTGGGCCCGAGGCTGCCTCTATACCCAATTAAAAAAAAAAAAAAAAGGTTTGTTTAAAAATACCAGAGCAGCCCTGCTGGTTCTGCCCGAAGGTCTACCTGCTCCACCTTCCAGTCTCCAACAACGGATGTTTAGGGAAGTTTAGGCTGCTTAGGATTTCCCAAATAAGATGAGGTTTCTCTGGCACGGCAAACCTTCCTGTGTTTAACAGTGATAGTCATCAGTCAAGTTCCACAGTGAAGAGAACAACTTCTGAAATGCTTGGCCTTATGCACCAGGGACACCTGCACGGGGTGGAGATTCAGGAGGATGAAGACAGAGCCTCAAAATCCTGTAGCACATCAGTGAGCTGAGATGGCACACAGAATTGACACCTCTAGGAACCTGCTTCTCATTTGTGTCACTCTCTAAGCTGCTGGCACGTGCACTTGAAATATCTGCAGCCAGGAATAATCCTTTTGCCTGATAGTTTACACACACAAGTAACTTTACAAAGGGAATTAGTCGCTGCTACAAGTGGAGGTATATAGAGGGCAAAGTGTTGAACAGTTCAGGTCGGAGTGGCTTACATAAACTGTTAACGTTTTCCATTAGCTCTTTCTTATATAGGCAGTTTCCACCCTCTGACAGTTTAATGACTAAGATGAATACCTGGAGAGCAAAAAAAAGCTCGTAGTTCTTATTGTGTAATGCAATAACAAAGCTGAACGATATAGAGCTGGAGCTTTACAGGTTACTTTGCATTTTTACAAGTTTTAGTGCTTAATTCTTTTTTTATACATGGGATGACAATCCCATGCAATGCTAAAGGCTTGGAGAAGTGTGGCTGGAAACTTGTCCAGTGGAAAAAGACCTGGGGGTGCTGGTCAATGGCTGAACACGAGCCAGTGTGTGCCCAGGTGGCCAAGAAGGCCAATGTCATCCTGGCTTCTGTCAGCAACAGCATGTCCAGCAGGGCCAGGGCAGTGATTGTCCCTCTGTGCTGGGCACTGCTGATGTGCCACCTTGAACCCTGGGGTCAGTTTTGGGCCCCTCACAACCAGAAAGACATTGAGGGACTGGAGCGGGTCCAGAGAAGGGCAACAAAGCTGGGGAAGGGTCTGGAACACAATTCCTATGAGGAACAGCTGAGGGAGCTGGGGGGGCTCAGCCTGGAGAAAAGGAGGCTCAGGGGAACCTTCTCCTCTCTACAATTCCCTGACAGGAGGTTGTGGCCAGGTGGGGGTCAGGCTCTTCTCCCAGGTAACAAGTGACAGAACAAGGGGAAATGGGCTCAAGTTCCACCAGAGGAGGCCTAGATTGGATGTCAGGGAAAATTTATTCCCTGGATGAGTGTCCAGGCATTGGAACAGGCTACCCAGGGAAGTGGTTGAGTCACCACCCTGGAAGTATTTAAAAGGTGTGTGGATGTGGCTCTTGAGAACATGTTTTAGTGGTGGACTTGGCAGTGCTGGGTTAAGGGCTGCAATAAGTGATCTTAAAGGTCTTTTCCAATCTAAATGACTCTGTGATTCTCTGACTATACAATGAGATGTTCTCACCTCAGGGTTGAAGGCCAAGGCAAATTAGTTCTCTACATTTTATACACAAAAGTTCAAACAAGTGACGCAGTCCAGAGTTAAACAAGGAGGAAGGAGCTGCCAGCTCCTTTACAACAGGTGATTTATCCAGCCTGAACCTCTGATCCATTTCCTATGTTCACATTCTAGTCCAGAGTAGGTGAGACAACATTACTAAGTACGAAGCATCCCACCACTTTGTCTTCCTCAGACCAAGGGCTGGATTCTCCAAAAGCTTTGAGTCTATGTTGCAATATACTCATCACAGACTGTGGAAGGTCACCCTCTTTTTTGCTGTCAGTAGTTGCTAGAGAACTAAGGCAGTGCTGGTAGGTACAATTTTATACACAGAGGCCTAAGAAGCACAGATTTTACCTTCACAAAGAAGTGGATGGAGCCCAGGCTCAGCTTGGTCTGTTTTATCGGGTGAATCTGGCTCTGAGTGTGGCTCAGGGATACTCCTCCAAAAGAAGCATGGAAACATCCACTTTGTCAAAAGCAGGGAGGCAAAGGCAAGAAAATTATTGCATGTCAAGAGGTTCATCCCTAATCTGGAGTCAACTCAATCATGGGATCATAAGCATTATATTGAAATCCAAACCAACAACAACAACAACAACAAAAGAATTGCCTGTTCTACCCAATCTCTCCCATTTCCCAATAACAGTAATCTGCCAGCACTATATATGTTGGACATACCCCTGACCCACCCATCCTTCAGAACAGTGCAGCCTGTAGTATCACTCCTGTGGGTTTACTCTCTGGATTGGCCACAGTGTTGTTTCACTGCTCGAAGGGCTCATCAACCCACAAACCCAGAGAGAAATGTTGATTTAAAGGCCAGGAGGTGTTTTCATTTAGGACCAGCCACACTGACGCGATTCTGTGTGAACAGAAAAGGCGCTCCATCTGTTTGGCAGAACTTGACAAAAATGAGACGTTCTCCAGAGCATATTTTTATCTATTGAGTGCACAAAAAAATAGTATCTAATTTAGAAACCACGTTCAGCGAATGGTATTTATTATACCGACTGTATAAATTCAGAGATTTAAGTATATTTGCTGAAGTGGGGCACTGCAGCAGTCACTACTGAGAGTCTGCTGAGAACAAATCACGCAGCAGTGACAGATCCAGGATTGAGGTGCCACTCTACTGAAATATGAAAAAACCCTCACTGGTGTGTTCCCACCGTAGCTTGTTTTTGTTTATGAGCCCTGCCTCTCTTATTTGCATTCCTTTGAAATTTTCACTGTTCACTTTTCCCTTTCCTGACTCTTCCCAGCATCCCAGGCTGGCAGCACAGAACCACCACGGCAATGCCATCAGTTTGGTCACTGCAAATGCTTCCAGAGTCTTAACAGGATCGTGGGATCTGCCCTGACTGGATACCATCAACAGCCCTCTTCTCCAGCCCTCCCTCAGACCCCACACACAACATCCCAGTGACTTCAGGCAGATGTGCTGCAGATGTTCAGTCAGTTCAGAGCTGATGCCACTGTTTTGATGATGATGTTTGAGGGTATTTACCTTCCTGCATAATGTAAAATTCAAGGACAGATCATTTCCTTTGGTAGTTTACTGAGGTCCTGCAGAAGCACCTTTTCATGGGGTCAAGACACTGGAGCAACTTCTTACCGAAACATGTTTCACTCTGAGCATTTATAGCCTCATTTGCACAACTTAGTCTGCTGTTGCTGTAAATTCTGCAATAACTTGTCAGCCTCTGGCCACTAGAATAAATGTGGGAACCTTTAGATATATTTATATACCTCATCCATAAACCATTTACCCAAAAAAAGCCTCTCAAGCCCCAAAACCATAATAAATACTTTGTTTGTACAGAAAATGTACAAAGTAGATGTGGTACTTAGGGACACAGTTTGGCAGTGAACTTGGGAGTGTTATGTTCATGATTGGACTAGATGATCCTAAGGGTCTTTTCTAATTTAAATTATTCTCTTTCTATAAATAATCCCCTCTAGTGGACCACAGAAGTTGTTGGCCTGTCTACATGGCTTCCTAATACATGAGAGATTTTCAATATCCTCGGTTAGGAACTGCACCAGACTTGAAAAAAATGCAACTTTTAAAACTATAAGGACCACTAGAAGTAACACAAATTGTCCAACAACATACAACACCGTCAGCTTTATTTTGGGAAGCACAGGCAAGCAGTGCCAGACTGCCTGGTATGTCATTTGGGGCAGTGGGAAGTAAACCAACATCATCACCTCTATTTAGATGGTGCTGTTGCAACATCTGAAAATAGGAAGCACTATGAGGATTGCTGGTGTCTACCCAAGCATCGGTCATGCAAATGCTGATGCCCAAGGTTATCTTTGTGCCTGTGAGCAGTAACTGGGTGCTGTGGATGTGATGATGTCCCACAGGCAGCGTAGGGAGCTCCAGCCAGCCACCTGACGCCAAAGGAGTGAAAGCAAACGTGAAAATAAATAGCTCATCCAAGTCTCTTTATAAATGGAACTGCTCATTGATGTGACCTGCTGGGAAAATCAGAAGGGAAACGGTGAGAATTGCTGCCATGCCATTACTCTGGAGGGATATTTAGGGATGTAATGATGCCAAATCTCTGTTTCCAAGAAGCAGGGTAGTGTGATGTACAGAAATAAATAACCCTGGAGCAGTGAGCGCCTCACCTTTGCAGTTCTGCATGCAAAGCAAGTTATCAAGTATGCTTGTCTGTCATGAAACTTTCATCTACTAAAAGAATGATTGATTAAAGAATGATTGATTGGAATTCAGTACTTAAAACTAACAAGACACACTGTTCAGACCTTCCCAATTCTGTGATAGGGTAAGTGCTGGTATAAGACACTGTCCCAGCAATTGGGGAAATCATGGCAATCTCCTGCTGGAGATTGATGAGCATCTTTGAAGGAGCTGTGTGTTGGAATCCATCCCTGGACACATTCCTCCCACACTCACTAACATGTGCCTTAAAGGAGAGTTTTCCCAGAGACTTGAGAAAACAACACAGGAGTAGAATAAGCCCCAATTTGTACAGGTGGGGTCCAGCCCCACTCAGCATCAGGAGGTTTACACCATTTCTGTGAGACAACAGCCTTTCACTGCATTGCAAAGTGACCAGAATGAGGGCAAGGAATCAACCCCCAGAGAATGAGGGTCCAGTCACCAGGGGGAACAAATAATCTTTCCTTTCCCATTGTACCCCAGGACTTCTTGAAATTAAATGCGTGACATATAATCTACTGTCTCTGCTTTACTGGATTGTGTAAATACACTTAAACATCATAAATGCAAATTACAAGCTTCAAAGTGACTGAAGGGTAAGAAAGAGACAAAAAACAGAGACTGTCAGCACAGTATCACTGGCCATCCAGAGTCTGATTTATTTTGGGGGTAAAATACCTGTTTTCAGATGAACCATCTTTTGACAAGGTCTTAAAGATTGTGTGAACAAATGTGTCAATAGACCAAAAAGTAGGATCAAAAGATTTCCATGGAGGTCAAAAGTAAGTAGGATTAGATGTAAGCCAAGACATGTAGTTTTTCGCGAAGACTTGTAAGATGGGAAAGACAAAGGATGTGAAGGGAACAATAAAAAATCACATGGAATATCAGTGTGAACTGAGGACCCACGTTCCCTAAATTCCTACAAAAATTCAAGCTATAACTCAGAGCCTGTATCATAGAGATACACAAAATTGCAGTTATCTGGTCATCCTGTAATTCCAGCCAAGTCAGATCAGAGATTACGACATCAGAAACATCTTCAGCTGCATTGCTCATAAAAAAAAAATAAAAAAATCCTGTCATTTCAACTAATTGCTCTTATAAATGAAAGCAAAGTAAGAATTAAATAAAATTTTTCTTCAGGTTCACAAATGCAAACAAGTCTTCCCATGTAGGAAGGTGCGTTTCCCCTCTTCCCCAGCCCACTTCTGGATTGCTCTGCATTCTAAGGAATTCCTGCTTGGCCTTGGCTTTTGGCTTGGCCACAAGTTGGGTGGTGAAGTGTCCCTTGGCCACACCGGGCACTTGTGTGGTTAAGGTGGGAGCAGCACTGACCATGTGTGGGAATATTCAGTCATTCCCTGACAGCCTTGGAACACTCCTTACCTGAACCACAGCCTAAGTGGAATTTTCAAAATTCCAGTAATTGCCGACCCGGATTGTGCCCAGGATGGAAATTTTGATACCCTAGAGCAAGTATAGTATGAGCATTGCCATCTTGGATCTATAGTTGACTATTCCAGTTGTAATAAATTCCACTGGCTCCCTCTATAAACATTAAATTAGTCAATGATTAAGTGTTGCTAAAATCTTGTGATCCCCTTTAAAACTGTGAATAAACCTCAGACTGTTGCTTTGGAAGCCGTGTAAAAATTCCATCTGTGGTGAAGTGGGACTTTTCCAACATCATATTACGATCCCCTTTTGCTGATATGTTGGATGGTGGTTCTTCAGGTGATCCTAATTAACTACACATGTAAACCTTTAGATATAAACCGCTTACCAAGTCTCAGACTAAGACTGGACCTAGCCACACTTAGGTTCTATCGTGAGTTTAACAAGCAAGGGGGGATTGACTCTGAACCTCACTCCTCAACAGAAGGGTCTCCCTTACCCTTTTGCATTTTTGGTCTCTGTAAATCATTTTGTCTCAATTTATCTCAATTCCTTTGCATGTTCCATCCATGTAGTAAGTGACAGAGTGAACCTTGACACTGGACTTTGTTAAGTTGCACTTTACAAATTCATACTAAACACACTTTGATGGTGATTCTTTAACAACCCAAGCCACTCATTGACAACACCATCAAGCTCAAAACCCGAACCCAAGCAATCATGGAAGTGTCACACAGGGATTTTTCAAGGAAATAATGCCCAAAGGAGAGAGTGTTGCCTTCCAACTCTGAAAAAGTATTTCTTGGTTCACATCACTTCAGACTGAATTTACAGTGTCATTCACTCAGCAGCTCGGTGAAATTACACATGCATTAAATTTTCAAAAGCATTTTATGCCATCTGTTTGGGATGGTTAGAGTGAACATATTTGGAGGGTGAAATTAGTAATTATAAGAGGAGGAAATTAACATATTGGACTAATTAACAGCATCTTCTGGAAAAGAAACAGGGAAAATAACCAATTACAAAACTTAATGTTTACTGTTCTCCCAGCTAAATAAAGATTGTTCAATATGGCTCTCCTTGGGTTTCTTTTCTCAATTTTTTTTCGCCCTTCTAAAATATGATATCTGCACCATGTTAAAGAACTTGAGCCAGTAAAAAGACTCAGACACTGCAGGCTCTGTGGTCTGGTTTCACCCATCCATGATGCTGAATGGAGAAATGTTCACTCGCCGATGTCCCAACGTGACACATCCTTGTCATTACGAGGGTTCAAAATGAAGGATGAACACAGCTCACCTAATTTTGGACACCAAAAGATTAAAGCAGACTCAGCCACAGGAGCTGTTTATCTTTGGATCCCGTTATAAAGAAAGGATTTAAGTTGTGCTCCATCTTAGATCCTGGTTTAGGATGAAATCATGCTTTGGACTTCAACTGTATGAGTTAAAGCTTCACTGACCACAGAGAGGAGAACACCATGCTGCAGATCCCCATTTTTATGGAGAAGGCTCACAGCTGAATAGCCCAGGCTGTTTTGAAGATCCAGTTGTCACAGAACACAAAAAGAACATGTGGTGGACAGAAGAACCCCAGTCCTATTGATGATCCAACAAACTGAGAAAAGAAAGTCAGCCTGTGCCAAGCAAAAAGGGGACCTTTTGTCTTTACTATGTCCCAAAGTTCAGCTCATGCTTAGGCCTGAGCCTGGGCTTATGTCTGATCATGGAGCAGATTTGGGCTTTACTGTAGGTATAAGCTCATTCTCAAAGCAGAGTACAGATCACAGGATTTTGAAGTATCATGGGAAGGCATGTTCTAGGAAAGGCGCAGGTGGGATTGGCTCTCTACAAAAATCAAGTTATATTCCATTCAGAGCATTGCTTTACCTCTGATCAGTGATGCCTTACAAGGATAGTGGGATAGAAGAGAGGCTTTTGTGGCTTATCTCTTCCCTTTTCCTATTAAAATGCTATTCTTGTAATGATGTCCTGTGTTTATGCACCATGTAAACAGCCTAGAAAATTATTTTTTTGTTAACAATTGAGAAATAAATTGTTTGCTGACTTCTAAGAGAGCCTGGTGTGGAATTTGATTTTTTCTGCAATAGAAGCTCTGCACAAGGAAAAATATATTATGAACAAGGGGCAAGTTTTAAATAATATTTACAGAAACATTCAAAAGGCAAAGAACACCTGAAAGAAAGACCCAGGCACAGAACCTCATCTATCTCTCCTTTGTTTCCAACTACAGAATGGAATATAGATGGTCATTAAAATTTATATAAAGAGATATGCCACAGGAGGCAGAGTTGCTCCCTGAAACACAATGGCACAAGTTTAGGCCAGATTCATAATTCAGGTCAACACACTCATATATATGCAAATTAAGAGGCAGTTAAAGTACCACGACTTTCAGACTTGAGTCTGGTCAGCTTATCTAGATCAGCTTATTGTCCTTAAGGAATTGATACAGTCAGAATAAAACACTATTGATCCGACATATTATATGGAAAGATTTTTTTCTTCCCTGAGCCTCATCATTTCCTTTGTCATTTCTCAGGGCTGGAGAACTGTCTGACTGATAATACCTAGATGATATTTTTAACTCCTCCCTCCACAAAGATTTACCAGGGGGAAAGAGAAGCGAAGGGGAAGGAAAGAAACAATTTTTCCTGCAGCAGCATCACTCGTGGCAGCACACCCTCCAAGGTCCTGCTGCGGGGGAGCAGCTCTGGGTGTGCTTCTCCCACTGCTGAAGCAAACCTGGATCCACTTTCACATCTCTTACAGCATCATTTTTGTGCTGGTGTATTTCAGCCAAGAGTCAAGCGCTTTGTTCTTCTTTTAAAAACTGATCTGGATACAGACACTGCTCTAACCTTCAACTATTGTATCAGTCAGTAAGGATAGCTAATTGAACAGATGAAATTATGAGAAAGGGCTGTCATTATGAGTTCCCTTGAGTGTGTAGAATTCCAAGTTTTCTTTCCGTGTCACACCACTGCACACCGTCGCCAATGAAAACCCAAGACTGGAGGCACTATGTTTATCTCAGCAGGAAAAGATGTTCCTGGAGCAAGGACACTTTGAAAACAGATCCTACAGTAACAAGAAGCCAACAAGAAGCGGAGAAATAAATACCTGTGACATTGGTGCGGGCTGACAAAGCCTCACAGTACTTTTCCAGCAGCACAGACAAGGGCAGGTTCACAGAAGATTCACAGTGGAGAACTATCTGGATGAACAGACAGAAATAAACCAAACAGTAAATGAGGGGCAGAGAAGAGATTTTCTCATTCATGAGCACAACAGTTCCCAGCACCTTCACAGCAGCTCCCATTCATAACTGGTTCAGGTACAGACACCCCATTGTGACAGAGAAAGTTTGTGGTTATATTTTCTTAGCTCCAGCACATGACATGGAATTCATCTGACTAGATGTAGGCATCTACAAATAAAAGACTTATTTTGGACCTCTTCTTGTGGGAGCTGCTCATACCATTAACAAAGCTCAGGATCCTGAAAGCAGATGCCTAAAATAGTGAAGATAAGTCACCTCCCATCAAAGATCACAAGTAGAATTTTTTTCAACCAACGTTTAATGGCTACATGGGTGCTGAAGATCCTTACACATTCAAGAGATAAAGCAACTGGAAAAGGGCAATTCAGAGGGCTTGAGGAAATTGGTTCCATAGAACAAACAGGACAAGCAGGGCATCCCTGTAAAGTGATTCTTGGTTCATTTTAGACAGGAAAACAGACATGAGTTTCTGACCCGCAGAATTCAGAGTGCTGAGCCCTCCACTGAGGGTAAATGTTAGTGAGAAAAGCAGCAATGTCAACATGGGCACTTCAAGAAAGCTGCAGGTTCAGTACAAGATAATAGTACATCCCCAAGTAAATTTTAGGCAATACATATTTAGAGTTGAAATCAAGGGGTATATTGTAATTTTCACAGTCAAAATGAAATTACTGAAGTGCTCAGTGCAGAGAGAGGAGAGAAGCCCACAGAACTGTACATCTCAACAGAGCTTAGCTGGGAGCCTGCCTGGAGGAAGAGAAGGTCTTGAAAAGCCCTTTAAGGAAGGCAAAACTAAATGTGGCGAGAAAATTCAGGAGTGAGACATCAGTGACAAAAACTTCCATTTTCAGAATATGAAACACAGCCTTCCTGACTATTTCTGAGAGGATTCAAAGCTGTGGTAACACACAAAATGCCTTTGCTTTTCTATTTATGCACAATGACTCCAACACAATACAGGCTCTTACTCAGGGAAACGACCCTGCTCCTTTAATGGTACATTTCAGTGCTCTAAGATGTGTCAAGTGATTGCAGAACCCTTTTCATGTCTGAATTACTTGTCACTTGATAAGGAAGGGGGTCATGACAATAGAATCCATCAGCAATGTTGGTCTCCAAAGAACAACTGTTCTTTGTATGACACCTGTTTCTACCTATTTCTCACTTTGCTGTCATTTTACAAAATAATAAGTCTTGAAATAGAAAACAAAAAGCCTTTCTCAGACTTCATTCTTTCCACATGAACACCACAAAGCTGCTGCTTCTCCTTCAGGGAGAATCAAATTCCTGCCTCCCAGGAGTACTGACCATGCAGGGCCAGGACGAGGAGATGGAGAAAGGCTGTTCTGCACCCAGGACAGATCCCATCCTAAAGGCACAGAGGGGCAGCCCAGCCTGCCAGGAAGCAAACCCTGTAGTGGTCATGTCTCATGTCAGGCCCAGCCACGTGAGGTGACACGGCAGAGGCATCTCCTCCCTTCCATCCCTCCACTTCGCAGGCCAAAGCACTGTCTCACTTCAAAGAAGAAACTCGAGACATCTCCATGTACTGTAAATACGCTGCGTGTCCAGCTGTCCCCTCCGTAAGATGATGGGAAAGAACAGACAGAGGTCAGGCACAGCACAGCATGGGTAGGAACAAGAAAGGTCAAATGTCACATTAGCTTTAGGGTCAGCTTAGGTTAATTTGGCTGGAGGGAAAAGCGCCTTCCACATATTGTGTTACTTTTGGTTTCATTTTCTCTCCCCTGACCGCCGTGAACAGCCTTTGTGTGTGTAAAACTTTCTTTAAAAATTGTGTTTATGTCATAAAGTCTAAAACTCCCTCTTAAAATAATAAAGTACAGAAAAATAAAATAAGATAAAATTAAAAAAAAAAACAAAAAGAGAAACATTTAAGTAATGTAGGACTGTAAAGATAAATAATTGAGCCTGTGCCTGTGTATCTATTTTGAAATTGTATTTTGAAATAATTGCTTTGAGTTACTAATGTGTTAACTTTGCTAAAACAGCACTTCTCTTAAGACAGCTATTCCATGACCTCTTCCCACCAAATCCCTTCTATGTTGTCTTGCAAATTTATCTGAAACATGCACAGAAATGTCTTAATTTCTCTGAACCGCTGTGGATATTCATGAACAAATAAAAATAATGCACAGAGCCAAAGGCTGAGGTGGAAACGAGTCCTTTGCTTTCCAAAACAGTCTGCAGGCCAGCTCTGAGTCTTCAGAAAAAAATACTGAGCTTTTGGTCTACTTCCCATTCCCATCTGAGAGGAGTTTCAGAAAAGGAGTGGATGAATTGCTCTGCCTCTCTCATGGTCATTTAGTTAGACCTTTCCCTTTGGCCATGGTCATTGCTCTTCATTAATCCATGAAAGGTCTTCCTCTCTGTCAGGGGGCAACTACGAGACACAACCAGAGGAACCCACCCTAAAGGCATCTCTAAGGTGGGAAGGGCACGTGAAAAGGGCAACAGCCTCAGAGGGAGTAACATCTTGCTATGTTATGTTGTTAGAAGTAGCAAAACACTAATAGCAGTGTGAGCTCCTCCATCAGATGAAGGGCTTACAAACATCTATTTATGCAGAATTTGTTCCCTGTCACATTTTCATACATTACTAACATGAAGACATAAAAACACATACGAAACATTCTATATGTAACATGCCTCAATGGATCCATACAGAGAGCTCTGGGCATAGACTAATATCTGACCCATCCTAGTGCTGCCTGCCCTCAGTTCCTATCAGAATTTGTGGCTATTTCATGCAGATTAGAGGGGACTTGTATCTTCATTTTGAAAAGAATTAACACAGAGTTCTATTTAAAAAATTACTGAGTTCCACTATGTTGCAATATAGATATATAAAAGCAAATGAACTCTGCTGTTGTAAAATTGGGAGAGTTGTTTTCTTCTCTCAAACATGTAAGAAATTACTACAGTAATATTAAAAAAACCCCAAATCTATGGATGGGATCCAAAAATATCAATGCAGGCTATCACAGGGATACAACAGAGCATCTTGTAAGTTTAAATATCTACCAGTAAGTAACAGCACAGTGGATGAAGTCAGCACGACTGAAAGCTGAAGGAAAGAACTCAAGAGGAGAAGGATTACACATGACAGTGGAACATTCCTTGCCAAGGCAGAGGTAAGCTCAGAGACAGTGTATGCTGCCAAACATGGACAGATGCACATGCTCCACTTTCCCATTCTCTCATAAGAATTCCCAGATACCATATTCCAGTTGTCTAATAAAAGCCAGTCATTAGGCCTCTCTGTAAAACATCTGCTGGTGGCCTGCTGAGCAAAAGCAGAGGTGCTGACATCTGAAACAGCCTCAAAGGAACAGAGCAAAAACTCTCCCTTAAAAAAAAAAAAAAGTTGTTTCTAGTACTTACGAGGTTCCAGAGAAATCCATCCCGTGGAACTACAGCAGCATCTCATCAGAAAGCCACCCACAGACAAGCAGTGGGATTTATATTAAACAGCTCAGACTCCAAAACAGAGAGAGCAACAGCTGAGCTGATCACCCAGGGATTCCTGTGCAGCTCAGGAAGAGACGCAGGATTTTTTCAGATGCAATTCATCTGCTGTATTTTTAATGTTTATATTGGAATGACCTCCGCTGACTGCATTAGCTGGGTCTCACCCACTCTAAGGACAGAGTCACTCAGATGAATCCTTCCCAAATTTTCGTTAGACACTACGTGCAAAAGGAGGGGGAAAAGCATTCTTAGAGGTGATGGCTTCGGAAGACAGAAGCACATCCCCATCCTAGAAAATTATCTGGAGCATTACTATTGTCTTTCTTTCACTGAGCAAGATGAAGTGACCTTCCAATATCAAACAGTTCTGTAGTTATCAGCTACAAAACATGTGCTCAGTCCACAGCTGACAAGAGAAGGACCCATCTCATGTCTCTGTTGCCACATAAAAGCAAAGTCTCAGTCTAAATTATTAACCTGTGCTCTTTATAAGGTCAAAGCCTTTCCTTTTCTGAGCAGACACATCTGGTAATGGCATAGATCATGTTTGGAGGGTGTTTACTCCTGCACTTCATCTTTTGAAGCAGCACTGCTTAAATAAATATTACCTTTTACTCAATGTTTAGCTCTTCATTTTCATAAATACTACCTGTATTTTCATTTTGCAATTTAATAAATACTAGTTGCATTTAATTTTCAGTTCTTCAATTAGACAATGCAAATGCAATCAAAATTCTTTGGAGAGAAACTCCTGGCTCAAAAGTAACCTTATCAAGTTTAGCTCTCCTCAAGCACCATCCCTACAATGAGAGCCAGTTCTCACGTCAATGTCTGGGAAAGCTGTTCTCAGGGCAGAGGTCCAATTCAAAACAACTATTGTTAGTTTGTGTCCACAGAAGCTCAGCTTAGGGAAGCACATGCATCTAATTTCAAAATAAAAATGTAAATAGTGAAAGAGCTCAATGCAGCAACCACAGAGCGAATCCCACACTCCTATGACAAAAAACCGAACTCCATTTGAACACAGGGAGTTTCCAGGACAGGTGGGCATCTGGCAAGCTCTACAGGGGTTCCTGCCATCATTGGTACTTGTGTTTGAAAGCAGGTGCTTTGGGAAAAAACACCAGGTATTCTATGGAACACAATAACAACAAATGCTAGCCCTTATCTCAACAGCTCTTTCCCCCTAAGAGATGGCAACACATGGGAGAGAATGAGGACAGCTGGAATGTTTGCTGATTTCTAAAGACCTGAAGGAATATGCACAACCACAGAAGTGAAAAATACCACTTTAGGAGGAAAAACAGATTAGCACAAGAAAGGAGGCGAAAGTCATCTTGACTGTGACCAGTAGCGTTTTTTATTCACTGTCATGTGGTTATTTCATACATGAGATGTATGCAAAAGAGATGCTTATTAAATGGCAGGGACAAGAGGGCCAGCATGGTCAATATACTTCTCTTTTTGAAGAACCAAAAAGGTCAATCCTCTCTCCTTCAAGATGTTTTTGGCCTTTCTCAACTCAAGTAATTTAAAATTGCTCATGCAGCAGCATTTGGCAGTATACAATTGTTTGGTTCTGCTTCACCAGAAAATTAATTTCCATTTGTGATAGAAAGTCTAATTACAAGTTTTCACAGGAACCTGCAACCTGAAACCTGAGCCAGATAGGGTTACAGTAAAAAGAAAGACTCTGAGCACAGCTCAAGAAAAACAGTCTCCTTTTTGAGTCATCCTTCAGCTCTTTCAACTCCCTGTCATTACTTGTCTCTAAGTTAATCCAAGCAGATAGATAAAATAGTGCTACTAAGTACAGAACCCCAAATGCTCCAGAAGACATTGCTCTGTGATCTTAGAGGCCAGATGTATTCTGTGGCTCTTCCAGGAAGTCTGGAAAAAGAGACTGTAAGTCTGCATGGAATGGGAATTAGGACCCCAGTTCAATAAAGCAACTAAACACGTGCTCAGTTCTAAGCTTGAAGTTAAATTAATCCTTATTCAAAAATAAAGGAAAAAAATCCCTCAAGCATCTGTTGTACTGAGCCCACACTGAACTTCACTGCTGTCTTTGAAACCTGGAGATCTGCCTTCATTAAGCATCTGCCTAGGGTGGAGAGGGGAGGTTCTTCATTCACTGAGCACCATGCACGTGCTAAGGGATCTTCTGAGTCACGAGATATAAAGCAAAACTCTTTAAGGTCGTTTGTCCAAACAAGTCTCCATGCCCTTCCAAAGCCACATGAGACGTTAAAAAGCAAAACACCATTTGAATCACAGGCTACAGCTCCCTTCGAATAAAATTGTTTAATGGAAAGACTTTTCAATCTCATATCCTTGCAGAGTTTTGTTGTTCATTCCTGTGGATATCATATTCAGAAACTGGAAGGACAGCCAGCCCCTGACAGCACTCCTGACTTAATGTCTTCTCTTCTCCTACATCTTCTCACCAAACCCATGACTAATTCTTCTCCACTCTTTCCACCCAAATCCAATTACTATGAATCTCCTCAGCAGCTCAAACGTGATTCACCTCACCCACACATTTCAGAAGGCATTGCTTTAGGCTCCCTAGTACTCAGTGGAAGAAGGAACCACTACCAAGGAACAATCCATCACTTCTGCTTTAAACATGTCCTTTAGGGTGAGAGAACTGGAGACAAAGCACACAGGGAATCCAGATCAGCTCAAGTCATATTTACTCAGAGGAATTTCATTACCCAGCTACCTCTTATCTACCTGAATAGCATCTGCAAGGATCATTCACCCATCCATTGTCATCACATTGTCACTACGCTTCAAGGTCTCCCTTCACAGGCTCTCCCAATTCTAGTTCCACCAATGTGAGCTCCTAATCTTTGTTCTTCAGGTCTCTGCCAGCATGCTTGCACCTAAAAAAAAGCAAAAATCCATTTCCCATTCTTTAGGTTTTAATTAGCTAGGGATATCTGCTCAACTTTCCATGGAATGTCAAAAATTGTACCTCTGTATCCTTCACAGGATGTTCTTTAACCCAAGATTCCATGGTAGTTCACTGCTGATGACCAGTGTCACCTCACTGGCTCATTTTTAATTCTCTTTCCCTTTTCCTTAAACCGCTAACTCTTGGACTGGAGCTCACCTTTTGATCTGAAATAGGGAAATTTAACTCCAAGACTGGAACAAGAGAAGGTCTAGCAACTACCTGAAGGGGAATTACAGAGGAGTGAGACTCTTCCCAGCAGCTGACAGCAGAAGAACGAGACAGGCATCATTCACAAGTTGAAGTGAGGGAAAATCTCACAGAACATAAAGAAAAAATTATGCACCATGACAACGACTGAGCTTTGGAAAAGAGGTTCAGAAATGTTGTAAAGACACATTCAGAGATTATGTGAAAGCTCTGTCCTTGCAGATTTTCACAACTGAACTGGATGAGCACAACGTGGTTTTGGAATTAGCCCTTCTTTGAGAAGGCAACTGGGCAAGAGACTTCTAGCAGTCCCTTCCAGCACAAGTTATTTTTTCATTCCTTGATTCTGGCATCTATAGCCCCTATGGTTAAAAGAATCATAGGTAACAATTACCCCCCAAGCCTTTTGTTTTGGCAATGCAGTAATTAACAGCTTACAGACTCTACCTTGAACAACAATCAACCATCTGGAGGCTTTGATGGTTTTTTTCACTTATGTTTTTAATATTTTGGACTCTGATCACATAGTCATAATTAAATATTATGCCAAATACTATGAAAAGACATTTTGAGATTATTTTTGTACTTAAAGATAAAATATTCTTTAAAACTTTTTCCTATCTGGAAGAAATAAATACTGCAAGTCTGACAAGATTTTAAAATATTCATGAAGACACTTGCTTTGATAAAATAAAGGTTTCTCACACCTTGGAAGGTGTCTCAAGTTCAAGATGGACTACAGAAGCTCCTCACTGCATCTGATGGGGAGCACAACTGGTCAAAATTCTTTCCTGTGCTCTGGGACATCATTCTCATCAGACAGAGGAATAGCCTTGGCCTTCCTCTCTGCCTTGAAAGCATCAATTGATAACAGGAGGAGCAGACTGATCCCTGGATGCCTACACCCCCAAACCAAGGGAAGAGTGGGAGCAGAGCACTCTTTTAAGTAGCCCAGGGGCTGGAACAGAGAAAGCAGCAAGGTTACAGCTGTGATGGCCACACTGCAACGTGCAGCCACTGCTGCTGGCTCAGGGGACATGGCTCTGCCTCTGCTGGCAGGGCCTCCTGAAACCCAAGCTCTGTCTGGGCTGTGGGAGTCTGCTACTGCCACTCAAAGGGAATCGATACTTTAGTCCCTGCCTGGATAAGCCTGGCAGCAGAGCCTGGCTGCCAGCCCCACAGGCAACCTGTTCTGACACATCAGCACACTTCCTTTTGTTCACTTTTGCCTTCTTTCCTCCTTCCTTATCAACAGAAAAGCCACCCCTGCTGGAGGACAGCACTCCCAAGACCATGGCAGTGCAGAGATAACAGCAGCCAACAAGCCTCCCAAATCCCAGGAGCCTGGATAACAGCAAGAGAGATTATCCCATAGCCCTCAGAGGCAAGTGGCTGCTTTCCAGTTCTCTGGCACTTGAGCTACTATTACCAGGGCAAGGGTTTAGCATTGCAGTGAGGACAGCTAATGTATTTTAATCTCCATCTGCATTGCTCACTATTTACTTTCCCGGCATACACATCCCAGAGTGGACAGTTACTCAGCCAGGATTATGCAAAAGTTTATAGAGCTTTAATTAGTTTCATTTTCCTGCATCTCTGCTGAAGAAGTACCTTAGACCTCTTGAATTACCAAATGGATTTTCTCTCTTATTTACTGAAAACACGCTGTGTATCTGCACAGACACACAGTGTATAATTGATTGTTCCAGGAGAAGGGCAGTGTCCAAGCTCTCCACCCATGTAGCTCCACGATGGAGCTGTCACTTTGGGAAACAAGGGAAGGCGCAGCACATTACCAGCACTTGACCCTCAACATGGGCTCCCCTGCACAGCAACGAGGGATTCATGAGCCAGAGGTTGAAATCCACCTCTGTGAACTGCCTTCCTCTGTTCCTCCCACAGTCCTTCCCAAATGGATCAGCCTTTGTCGAGATCGTGTAGATCCTGCAGAGCATCTGCTTGGGGGAGCAAACACAGATGATCCCAGACCCAGAGAACTGAGCAGCACTTCCAACAGCTTTGACAGGTTGTATGTCAAAGAGCATTGCAGGAAGCATCTAACAAATATCCCTGCACTGGCAACAGAAACTGGAAATGAAATTCTCATGCATTTGGACATGACTGATGAAATTCAAGCAGACATCCATCTGAGGGACAGTACTGTTCACTGACTGATCACAATGCTAAATGACTGGTTTCCATTTGTCTTCCATTGTAACAAGGGCCACAACAGAATTTATCCAGCTCCTCAGAGAAGAAAAACAACACACACAAAGCTCTTTACCCAACACTTGCCAGCTGAAATCAATTACAGCTGTTTTCAAAGCTATTAAGATTTTGTAAAAAAAAATGATTTGCAGTAAAAGAAAGCAATTCTGTATAAAGAAATAGCTTGATAAAGCAAACCATCAGGAAGTGTCTGGTTGTTATGAATAAAAATATAAGGAGGGAGAGACAATGTTTATGCAGTGCTTTGACATGTGGTATTGCGAATCTACAGGAGGTGCCAGTGCTCGCTGGACAGCTCCAGCTTTACATCCAACAATTCATGTTTGCTCTTTAAGTGAGAGCAGACTACATGTGGGATTAAAACTGGTGCAGGTTAAAAGAAAGAAGGACATGGGCATGATAAAGATTCGATCCATCTGTTTCAATTTATAGACACAATTTGGAAAAAGAAATTCCTGCAGAAATGTCATTTATGGGATAAACGTTTAATCTAAAGTAAATCAGCTTCCCCCCTAAGTCTCCTTTTTGGGTTTGCAGTGCTGCAAACCTGAAAGGGATATGAACCAAAAAGGAACAGATTCAGCAGTGTGCGCAGCCTGTTTTTACCACCCACATTTCCTCACCTCCCCCTCTCCCCAAAAATAAAATCCGCAGAACCATTAAAAGAATCTATGTGTGAATGTTTGTTCTAATACAATATTTTTAAAATATTTGGTTTACTAATATATAGGGCAAAATTAAAATAAAAACACTTCCTTAAAAAGTTCATATTATCCACTACCCTGTTTTTCTCATGGTGAATCCCTCAGATCACCAGCAGAATCCCACAGTAATGCCTGGCACAAAGAAAGCTGATTGCCAAATTCAGAGCAATAAAGAATTTGCCTTAGAGGAAAATACCATCCCCAGGCACTCATGGGGAGTGCTGAGCAATGGCAGGGCATACACTCCATCTAAGCTAATAAATCAAGCAGTGCAAAGGTCTGTTTTAAGTACTTAATCATTTATACTGTTAAATTTTTAGGATGGCTCCTGGCCACATTTATGCCCCGAGCAATCTAGTGGTATCTCAAACGGTTCCTGGGACTGATCTGGGAGTCAGGCTGCACCATGGACCATCTCACTGGGCAGTTTGCACAGCATCTCCCTATTTTAGGAGCTGAAGGAGCTTAATCATGTGGGCACAAACTCTGGTATTTGGCCTGAAGGCTGGAGAGCTGTCCTGCAAATCTGAATGTGCTAGTGGAGTTAGAACTTCTGATGCTGACACTGAAAACTCTGCACCTGACTGAGCTCTTTGTTCCTCCACCAGCTTCAGCAGGGCAGCACATCCATGCTCTGGTTGGGAACATGAAAGTCACAGAGTTTAGGGGACTTAATCATTATTTCTCCTCTGCTCTTGATGGGATAATAATATGTAAGCAGATGCCTTATATGACCAAAAGCTACAGCTGCTTTCAGGCTGGCTAAGGGCAGCTATGAACATCATCACTGAAGTGTTTTGTGACAAAAGTACCAGTCAGCCAACACCAGCACACAGCTATCTCCCCCAAACATCCAGTAATTGCCATGAGATGGTTACAGATTTAAACCCTGATAAAGTACTACCCCAGGAAAGGCTTCTCTTGATGAGATGTTTATGCTGCATTAATTCACAATAGGGCTGAATTTTGGCAGTCTCGGACCAGGAATATTATTTAACCTGTCACCACTGGCTGATACTCTCACACTGCCTGGACTGTTTCAACAGCTTCAAGAGGACATATGAATTACATTGAGCTTTGCTTTTGGTTTTGATGAATAATCCCACCTCTTCAAATTATGTGAATTTAGCAAGGACTTCATATGAAAATGTCAAAAGATTCATTTGCCTTTGTTTTATGGTTTGTTTTTTCACATTAAAGCAAATGTATTTTCCAGTGTATCATATGTAGAGAACCCCTTTAAGAGAACATAAATCTCAGTGCAAGTCCTCACCCTTTTGCTGACCAGCCTTGTGAAATCTGTCAGGTCATTTGCACCAGCATTTTCATGTGGCAGATCTAATTCTGTACTAGAAAATTGCCTCATCTCGTGGGCGTTGCAAACCTGCAGTTCCCATAAAACACAATTGCTTGGCTGCTGTGAAAACTTAAACTCCCTTAATTGGGTAAGGGCCTGCTCCCACAAGCAGCTATTCCTTTTCTCCAATCCACAAATGTGAATAAAGTCATTGACTTCGAGTCCACTTTCAAGTGTTTTTCAAGTTAAACAACTTAAGAACTCTGGATTTGAGCCAAACTTTTAAAGCACTGCTCTTAAGCTTCTTGGTACAAAGTATCATCCAGCTGTAAAGCAGAGATACAGATTTACCAGCAACACTCACGGATGGAAACACCCCGGAAAGGAGCAGCAAAAGCCTTTGCTACACCCGGAACAACCAGAGCTGTTCTGCAGGTGAGGCTGAAGAGCCAATTCCAACATGATATTACCCTCCCAGGTGTACACATGAATCCCTAACAGACACAAGTATCACACATCCAAACAAGCTCCTCTATAAAAGCACATTTCTCTCAGACTAAACACACCTTATGGAAACCTGACATTTTAATTCTTAACCTACTTTCTTTTTTTCTTTCTTTAGAGGCAGCACTTTTCTTTTAAAGCAACAACATAACAACCAAACATTTACAGATATAATTCAAATATAAAGGTAAGATAAAGGTAAAATAATTCAAATATAAAGGCAGATCTGGAAAACTGTCCAAAAGTTATATCCACAGAGGAAGCAGATGACATTTTTGGATTCACTGAGAAAGAATTAATCCGGCTAAGTACTCAGTACCTGAGTACTTCTGATAACCTCACTGGCAAGTCCCCTTCTCTAAACACAAACTGAAATATTTTTATGCAACAAAATAAGTCACAGTAAGGGAAAACACATCCTGGAAGTGAAAAAGGACTAAGAAACGATGATTAGGAAAAACTGGTTTGGGATTGAAAACAGCAATGTGTAGACCCATGCCACTGTGATCCCATGTGCACTGATCTCCGGCTGGGAGAAAACTCACACTGGAAAGTATTTTCTGTCTTTCAAGAAAGCCACCACAAAGATTTTAAGATTAAATTGTTGCTTCTCTTTGAAGCCTGTTGTATTTCCTGACCCTGCTTTTCTCTATCTTCCTTTGTAAATTAGAGAGGGGACAAAAACAAATAAAACCGCAAATAAAAACACCAAACACACCAAACCCAAAACAAAACAAAATGATGGAACTTAAGGAAATAGAACAGATTTTCTTTCTTTAGCTAAGGAAATGCTAAAGACAGGCCAATTTCACTGCTGTGCAGAAGGGTCACTGTCACTTTTTCTTAATTTTACAAATCCTGCACAGGATCTCTGTTCCTCCTGCTTAATCCCTCACGTTTGCTTAGCAAGTCTGACTTGCCACACTTGAAACTATCGCTCAAAACAAACAAGCCACCAAAGCACTCAGCCTGACTTAGGAGTGTGGGCTGGGAAAGCTGCTTTAAGTCCAGCCTGACACAGGCCAATATTATCTCCACCTCATCCCACCATCGTCCAGGAAGAAGCTTGTGATGAGGAAGGACCGCACGGAACAGCTTCCCGTACATTTCATTCGAGAGAAACTCGAGAGCAAAGGCTTGATGGATGGATGGATGCGTGGGCTGAGCCCTGCCCTCCGCCACCGCTGCTGCTGGTCCCTGCTTGAGCACATGCTGCGAGAGGTCGGGAACGACGGGCACCAGCCAGGGAACCGGGAGAGGGAGGGAAAACCCCTGCCCGCTGGGGCAGGGAGCTGCCGTCCCTATGCTGGGACCGCTTCTGGCAAGGGAAGGGCACAGGGAGGCGGCTGTTTCACAGGGAAAGGGACACTAAGAAGGGCTGTGTTAAGCCCCGCGGTTCTGAGCGGACACGGGGAGAGGGTGATCCTGCGCCCCTTTCGGAGCGCACCTGTGATGGAGAAGGAAAGGGCGAGCGGGACGGATCCCTGGGCAACCCGGGACGGGCAGCACCTCTTGGGGAGCCCGTCCGGGGTCTGTCAGAGCCCGGGGACAGCAGCACATTTGGGGGAGCCCGTCCGGGGTCTGTCAGAGCCCGGGGACAGCAGCACATTTGGGGGAGCCCGTCCGGGGTCTGTCAGAGCCCGGGGACAGCAGCACATTTGGGGGAGCCCGTCCGGGGTCTCTGCGAGCCCGGGGACAGCAGCACCTGCCGGGGAGCGGGAGACGGTCTCCGGACGGATCCCTGGGCAGCCCCGGTGTGTCCGCCGCGGTCGTGGGGCGTCCCACTCCTTCCTTCCCTCCCTCCTCTCCTCCCCTGCCCCTGTCCCTGCCCCCGGCCCCCCAGCCCTCCCCCGTGCTCGGCACTTACGGGCAGGAGCAGGAGCGCGGCGGCGGCCGCTGCCGGGAGGCTGCGCTGCGGCGCCCGCCCTGCCATGGGGGGCTCGGGGTGTCCCCGGGGCTCAGCCGGACCCTCCGCGCTGCCCCGGCGCTGCCATCTCCTCCTGCCCCCCGCCTGCTGCCCTTGACCCCTGCCCGCCGTCCAGGAGCCGAGCCCGGCGCCGCCGGCGCGTCCCAGGGCAAAGCCCCGGAGAGAAGGGAGGGAGGGAAGGGAGGGAGAGAGGGGGAGCCAAGCCCGCCCTCCGCCCAGGATGCCTCGGGGATGGAGGCGGCTGGGGGCACCCCCGGGGGAGAGCGACCCTCACAGCCTCCAGGAGAGAGGGGGATCTTCCCCTGCCCTACACTGAGTGCGAGAGGGACTCCCCCCTCCGTCAGGCGCTGGGTGCAATGGGGACTCACAAGCAATGGGGAAGCCCCTTCCCCAAGCGCGAACTGCGATAGAGATCCTTTTCCTCAACCTCTGAATGCAATGGGGGTGCCTTCCACACAAGACTCCAGAAATAACGGGGATCCTCCTCCACAGTCCCATATCTTGGGAATTCCACTGCCTCAAACTTTCCAGGCACAGTAGGATTCTCCCTGCCCAGATTCTGGATGCAATGGGGACCCCTTTCCAAAATTAGGTAAAATGCAAATGCCTCCCACAATCCTCCAGGAGCATTAAGAATCCCTTCAATACCACTCCGTCCTGCCAGGCATTAAGTAAAATATTAACTCCATTCCTCAAAAGCTTTCAGGACCAACAAGTTTCTCTCACTGCTCAGATGGGAACTGCCTTGTGCCCAAATCGCACTAAAGGGAGTTTAGAGAAATGAGGGAGCAGATAAGTGACAGGACAATGGGGAATGAATTTAAATTAAAAGTACATATGTTTGGATAAGATAGTCGGAAGAAATCCTTCATTGTGAGAGTCATGAGGCCCTGGCACAGGTTGCCCAGAGAAGCTGTGGCTGCCCCATCCCTATAAGTGTCCAAGGCCAGGCTGGTTGGAACTTGGAGCAACCTGGGTTAGTGGAAGGTGCCCTGCCCATGGCAGGTGGTTGGAACAAGATGATCTTTTAAAGTCCCTTCCAACCTATGTCTTTCCATGATTCTATGACTGCCTACAAGCCTGAGAAGGAAAGGGAGAATCCTCCCTGACCCTGCAGTGTGAACCACCTGCCAATCCTACAGGAGCAAGGGCACACCCCCCAAGCCAGAGATGCAATGTCCCCAGGTGTGATGAGGACCTCCACCTCTAAGACAATGAGGAGCAAGTCTCCCAAATTCCTGTGTACCCCAGGGCAAAAAGATCCCAGTTTGTTGGTCACCACATTCATCAGTGCACCTTTCCCAAGCCTGTGGGGCATTTGCTTTGCTATTCCCCAGCACCGAGCCTTTAAGACTCCCTAACAGTGTGTATACCCTTCTAGCCACACAGCCTACAAGTTGCCAGTGTGGCTGTTCCTTGTGCACTTGGTCTCTGAAAAAAGGGACATTTGTCCTGCTCTTCTCATCTACAGATACTTGCCAGACTAGATCCCTGTGCAAACAATAGCAAAACAAGGTCACCCCACATCTTCAGGCCCATTTGCCCAAGGGGCTTCTGGTCTTCTGGCTGCTCTAGGGTGGATGTTGGTGCTGAAGGAATTGGAGACTTACAGATTTGGATTCCTGACCCTGTTGGGCCCCATAAGTTTCTGGGTCTAATCATTCCCTGCCCTCCACATCCAGCTAGGCCTCTCCATACAATGGGTGTGTTTGTGGAATTGTTAGGCTGTGGGCACCAGGCCAAGCCCTGCTCTTCCCGATGCCAGCAATGAGCCTAAATAAGATTATTTTTCTCCTTTGCTCCATCCCATCTGCCCAGAGGACGACCAGCTGTGTGTGAATCAGAGTCAGTACCTTCCCCCAGCTGCAGCTGGGACTGTCCCCAAAAGCCCAGCCGTGTCCTGAGGCACATAACCCTCAGCCACAATTCTGGATTCTGGAGCAGGAACAGTCATAACCTGCTCCTTCCTAGCCCAGCTGCTGGATTTCCTCAGGGAGCAGTGTCATACACTGCCTGCGTAGTCACCTGCTGCCAGCTGTTTCCTTTCAGGGAGGTGGTGCCTTTCCTCCCATAAGACAGTGCCTTTCCACCACCCTCCTTATTTGCTATTATTTTTTAAAATCACAATCAATTGACATGCAGGTCATAGTGGCACAGAGGAAAGAGATACAGCAAATTCTCCAGAGTTTACAAAAGCTTAGCAAGCCTTACTAAGAAGCAGAAATACCTGGACATTTTTCTATGAGGCCTTGCAGCTTTACTTTGCTTTTTTGTCATTTGCTCAGAAGGGCATAAGACACCTTTAAGACATCTCTAAATCACCTAAAACTAGGTTTGCATTCCTAATCCCATGCAGGAATCCCTTTTAGGACAACATGAATATCACAGCAAGGAGATGGGCACCTATATACACTAGAAAACTTGGAATCCTCCTAACACACTGGCAAAAGTTTTCACAAAGCAGCATTATATTCCCTTTTTCTCTGGTTATTCAACAGTTTGAATATATTTAAATATTTAAGCTTGCCCAGTTTGTCCTGTCCTGTCTGTTGCACACCAACATTTGTTTCTTTTCATTATTAAAAGAAAACAAAACCATATCCCAAACCTGCATGCTTCCAATTAATATGAATTCGTTCATGAAAATGGAAAAGGAGGAATAAATCCAGAAAATTTTTTTATTGCATTTAAACATCCACCTCCAGGACCGGAAACTCACACGCAACAGGATTATGTGAACTCATGAGAATTGATAAAGGGAGCCTGAAGCTGCCTGTGCACAGACATTGCTCAAGTGCCCTGGAACCAGGATGGTTTTCCAGCATGTGGCTCCACGACCTTCTGTTATGATTTGTCCGTGTTTATTGTGCTGTTCAGAACCAGAGCCTCATAATCTTAAAAGTTGTATTGAAACAGAGCTAAACAACCCCAAATTGTGACTATCTAAGGACTAAATAAATCATTCCTACAATCTTGTGCCCAGGGCTTTTCCCCTCATAGCTGGTTGCAAAGTCCAACCAAAGCCTTTTGTTGACTGGGTTGCTTATAAGGTCACTTCCCTTCAGATCCTCTTGAGTTCTTTAAGGGCTGAGCTCATAGTGCAGCTTTTCCTTCAGTCATGGTGCTCCTGGGGATTCTTCCTGCAGTCACCTCCTTTTATGAAACTTGTAGGATCATTCATCCTACTGTCTGGTTTTATGGGTGAAATTGGTCAAGGTTAAGATGGAAACAGAGACATGTACAGGCACAGATACACACACACACTCATGCGTGTGGGTATGGTACATGAAATGTAATCCTTGCTCTTTTAGGAAATACACTAAGACCCATGAGATCAATACTCAGAGGTTCAGGAATGCAGGAGAAGACAATTCTGAGCAGTTGTATGGAGCAAGTCTCCATATGGGATCATGGAATGGATCCAATTGCTCAGTTCTTGCCCAAATGGCTTTCAGATATGGCTTGCACTCATGCCCATACAAGGATGGCTCCGCCTTGCTTGTTTGGTATTCATTTTTTTCCTTCTTTAAAGCTCCTGAAAAAACTTCTATCTTCAGTCTTAAGCCCATGAGTATTCCCACTGCTCCAAGTGATGAAACTGCAAAAAGGATTCTTGCTGGAGGAAGGGCAGGGCCGACTCTTGGTGTAACATCTAACACAGTAAGGTCCTTGCCGTGTCCACAGCCTTGAGGAATTTATACAATACAACCAAGTAACTTGAGAAATAGTTTCAATAATAACCACAAATATGAGTAACCAAAGGGTGAAATTGGACTGAATCGGACACCAACTTTGTCCCTCTGAAATACTGGATGATGTCTCAGAAAGATGAGATGTCTTTCACTTAAGGGAAACCAACAGGAAATATCAAGTACCTCCCTCCAGATGAGGTCCAGAGCCCTCTCCCATGGGTCCCCATTTGGGGACAGGCTGGGTCCCCATTCCGGGCCTTGGACAGGTTTTAAGTCTCTTGTGCAGAGTCTGAGTAAATCCAATTTTAATTATGTATCAGATGTTTTATTCACCCCCTAAACTAATAGAGTTAAAGCCCTTCCAGAGATGTGACTGCTCAGAACAGCTACAAATCTCTGAAAGTGCTGTGCTGCCCTGTCCCCTCTGACTGTATCAGTTCCAGCTCAGTTTCCGAGAGGCAGGGGAATTGATCTGGGTATGCCAGATCTAAAAAAGGTCAAGCTGGGAAAAGGAATGGGAGGAGTCCCCCCTGCTTCTTGCAGAATGAGTGAATGCCATGATGACATTTGAAACTAGAATAATGTCTGCAAGGGAGGAAAGTTAGCTAGAGGGTTCTTATTAATAATGGATGTAATGGTTTCCTGAAATAATGGTGGGTCAGAGTTGGTAACGAGCACAGCTCAGGAAAATAGAAATTGCTCTGATAAAGCAAAGGTATGTAGCTTCTTCCTCTTCCGTAGGTTAGTACTTGCCATTGCACTTGAATGAAGAATGTAAGATGGATGGAGGAAAAAATGGTGTTATTTAAAGAAAGTTCCATTGATTCAAATGGTTCCTAATAGTGAAGTCTCTGGGGTGTAGTATAAACCTTGCGACTGGGGGAGACAGAAGGAAAATGAGGTGGAAGCATCAACCCTTAGGCATAAAATAGATTTTCTGGCTTTCTTCACCGTGGAGTTTGTGTAGAGATGGAATTCTCATGGAATAACACAGGGCTCTTCCTTGTGCCAGTGTGCCCAGCTTAGTGTTTTGCACATCCTCTTATCAAGGAGATGCAATCGTTTCCTCACTTCCCGGGAGCCCCACAAACCTCAGCCAGCACCAAGCCCATATGGGCTGGGAGAACTGATCTGGTGGCTGCAGGTCCTGCCAGATGTTCCTCTTTCCTCAGCCAGATGTGGGACAACAAAGTTGCCACATCTGGAGATGTTGATCTGAGTGCTTTGCGGTCAGACTTTCAGGTGCCTTGCTCCAGGCTGTGAAGGACAACTGGCAACCTGGACACCACTGCTCTGAGGGGATGCCAAAGTTCCCTGGCAAAACAGTTTCAGAGATGAACTTTGTTCTAAATGAGCAGGCACGGAGCCCCCTCTCAGCCCAGGAGTCCGCTGGAGGGAAAGCAAGCAATACATACAAGGTTTTAAGATCAGGTTCCCACCCTGGGGCAACAGGAGAGAGAAGATCCTGTCACAGACCACAATGGACATTAAACCATCACTGCTTCTAGCACTGCTCTGTCCTTGTGCTGCCAAAGGGACTGTCAACATCAGTTCCTAGCAGGCATCTCATGCAAAAACAACAATTTCCCTTCACCTTTATCTAGTTCCCTAGATCAGTGCACTCCCAGCTGGTTTGTATCATAAGATAGGAAAGTGGTTGGACTTGTCGGGAAGAGGCTACAATAGACAGTGGGATCGGTATCTGTCTACTGCAGTGGGATGGTTACAGGGACAGGGCAAATGTGGAGTGATGCTTCCATCATCCAGAGATCTGTGGCATGCACTTATTGATACTGCCAGCTCTGTATTATGTGTTATATTCCTCCCTGGAAGTGTCCAAGACCAGGTTGGATGGGGTCTGGAGCAACCTGGTCAAGTGGAAGGTGTCCCTGCCCATGGCAGGGAGTTGGAATGAGATGAGCTTCAAAGTCCCTTCCAACCCAAACCATTCTATGGTTCTATTTCATGTCTCAAGATTTCATTCTCCCATGGTTTACTTGGTTATCATGAAATTATTCCTGTGCCTCCCTAGAAGAATATGTTACTCCTTTTTCCATGGATCACATGAAGGAGAAGGAGGAACTACTGGTTATAGAAATGATTGCATCTAGCCTAACTCATTAAATCCTTAGTTACACTTGTTTTGGTTCATTCTTATTTATCTGAGCACTGAATAAACCTTTGCCATGGTTGCAACTACTTCAGTGAAACTTTAAAATAGGGTTAAATGTATTATCAGGAGATGTTTCACCTTAAAAATGGGGGAGAAGGAAAGTGTGGCATGAGAAGAACTGCCTACATTGTCTTCAGAAGTTCAAGCCCCACTGATACTCTAAGTAGGACTGACATTTTGGTGGGTTCTTGGTATGGCTCAATTATTTCCAGATAGTTTTAAAGTTACTTCTGTGCAAATAAATCTTGGATTTTTAAATTGCAGGAAGAAATGTAGGATTTAACCTCCCTCTTTCATTCTTTTATCAGAAATATATTCTGCATTTTGCATTCAGTGTTCACCTGTATTTCACCACACTGAAAGAGATCTGGCACGAGACAATCAAATGAAGACTGAGACCCACAATTTCTGCATCCAGCTTTTATCCATTGTGATTACACCAAAATCTGACCCATCTATTTTATGTTAAAGTACTTTCTGCAGGATTTAGTTCTCAGGGCTTTTAGTTTCCTAAATTTTATCTTTGTTTTCCCACTTCACAGGCAATGTTTTCATACAATGCTCACTCTCCAAAGGGTGATTTATTTATATTAGCAGTCTTAAAGAAAAAGGAAGAACTCAGCTTGAGGGCTAAACCCCCAATCCTTTTAACTTGAAATCATTTATAGGTTACTGTTAAAGCCTCAATAAAAAGAACTTTTATTGCAATACTTTTGGGAACAAAAATGAGAGACTTACTGGTTTGCAAAGAGAGTCATATCACCCTTGTTCCTCTCCTTTCCTATTTTCCCTTCCTCTTTGGATCCTTCTGATTCAATTAATAGATTTTTGGGCTCAAATAAGTTATTTATCTTTAGCTTGAAATGTCACCTTACGTGCTAGAATATCTTTCCTTCTGAACTGAGGCTCAGAAACCCAATCAAGTCCTGCAGTTTAAATAATTTACCGGACAGGATTTCTCTCATGAGCTGAGAAAAATAAATGTATATGTCTCCATATTTTAATGCTGAGCTCATATCATAGTGGTGATCTAGCGAACCCAATGAAACCCAAGAAGCACTTTTCTGCCAATTAGAGAGATCTCTTGGGGCTCACTTTCATTCCTGACAAGCTTCATCATTGCCTTTGAAACTTCCCGCTGAAGTGCAGTTTCACCAGATGAAGTTTTGGGAGGATCCTTCCCTTGACAGGCTGCTCTGAACTCTTTGAGGTCTCCGCTATTTTAGTGGCTGAGTTGTCAGCAATTTCTCCCCCCGGATCTGCCAAGTCACTTCAGGATTCCCTTTTGTGGGGTTACCACTCAGCATGTCAGGAATTTCCTTGGAAAAGCTCCTTTTGCCCGTGCAATGTTTGTTTTATTTCTTGCCATCATCTGGCAAAGCTGCTCGTTTACGTTTTCCTGTGAAATGTTTGAAAATCGCTTATTTTTCCCTTTCTCCCCAAGAACTGTTTGCAGGCTCTCTGGGAGCTCACAGCACAGCAAACAAACAAAAAGGTTCATGGTATTTCTCTGCCCTCCAGCTTTAGAGGAGAGGCTCGAAAATTAGACTCAGCAGTTGTCAGGTAAATGAATCAGAAGCAGTTTTACGAATATTCATTTGTCAGTCACGGCAATAATACTCCAATTTTACACTTTTTAGCCATGTGGATTTCAGTGAAGTAACATTGGAGGTACACATGGGAGAACCAGGCTCAGAGTGGAAAAATGCATAAAATGGGGATTTTCTACATCCTCTTGCCTAGAATTCAGCTGTCAACATAACTTATCTCTGTTCATCTCTAGCCTAATGGTGCTGTGCCATCCCTGAAGAAAAGCATCACTCCTTTCCCAGGAATAACCACCTTCTATTTTGGATTGTGCTGCCTGCACTTTTTCCATTCTGAGTGCCTAAAGTTAGAGCCTCGAAGCCGTATTGGGGGTGGAAGCATCTGCATCTGTGTATTACTTCAGACTTACTTCAGTGGACTAAATACTGCAGAATCACAGAATAGTATGGGTTGGGAGGGACCTTAAATATCATCCAGTTCCAACCCCCTGCCATGGGCAGGGACACCTTCCACTAGCCCAGGTTGCTTCAAGATCCATCCAACCTGGCCTTGGACACTTCCAGGGATGGGCAGCCACAGCCTCTTTGGGCATCCTGTTTCAGTGTTCCATGTCCTAAATAAATTAGAATTAAGCATCTCTATGAGTTAAGACTCTCAGATTGGACACATGGTTATAAAACTTATCCTGAAGTTACTGAATGTGACCACAGAGTTTGCCTTTGCAATATTTCCATTGGTATATAAATTGCTTGCAAGAATCTTTCTGATAATTAAACAAATAACTTATTTATCTTCTGTTGGGAAAGAGAAACAAGGGATTTGCACATCATGATTTTTTTCCCCTTTTATTTCTTGCCCTTCAGTCATCTCAGTGTTGTGAGTTATTGGAGTCAGCAGCAGCACAACACTCCATGTGGTAAACAGTAGGTCTAGAAATTATGTTGATAAATAGAAAGAAGTGCAGGCAGACAGACCGCATGCTAATCAAAGCTTCCTGGTAATATTTCAGTAGCTCTGTAAGACATTCATAAGTCCAGTATGGGACATAAAACTTTTTGAAAAGGATGCAGGAAATGAAGTGTTGTTTCTGTAAAATTTTCTGGCTCAGCAAACTGCCATCAGAGGTAGGAGTGGGCTGAACAAAAGCCATTATTTATAATGTGCCTACAAACGATCTGGTTTCTCCCCTTACAGCCAGTGGACATCTAACCAATACAGTGAGAAAAGTCCATCTTCACAACACCCTGAACTCGATGTCCATGGCCCACGTGTTGACTCAAATCCCACTTCTGTCCTTTTCTTCCCTTGGCTGGCACAGGAGCTGAGAGCAGTGAGTTTAATGGGAACAGCTGCATTGTGGATAACTGCACTTAGGTGACATGAATCCCATCCAATCTTTAATGAGGGGAAAAATTACCCTGCAAATGTTATAACTTCACATATACTTCACTGTTCTTCATTGCCACAGTATTATGGCAGTTTACAGTGATTGAAGATCTGGTCCAACACCCTTAAATCCTCACTGAGAGGCATCAGCTTTAGGCATGAGAGCATTTGATTTCTGAAGCTCATCTTGTTCACAGCAATTAATTAATGCCACCTTTGGCAATACTTCGCTGTGATGAACATCTGCCTCCCAGAATGTGAATCAAAGCTGCATGTGTTGCTTTATTGTACATGAGGGCTCTTCCAGGCAGGAGAGCTGTAGGACCTCTTAGTCATTCATGTTAATATGCCTCTAAATATTGCAGCAATCAGCTACAGCAGTTTCAAAGGGTCTGAAATTTCACAGTGATGCTTCATGCACCCAGGCAGTGCCTAATTAAAATACATGCTGGAGGCCTGCTGTGGCTCAGCCAACATTGCTTGTCTTCATTTCTCTTAGCCCTTCTGAGTATCACTCAAAATCCCTTTCCACAGCAGTTCTTTGCATCGGGTGTCTTTGGCTCACAACTTCTTTTACGAAGATAGAATGGCCTTGTTTTTGCTGCCTTGGATTAGGATGGTTCAACCTTCTCTGGGCTCCGTGTCAGTATTGAAACCTCTCACATGAAGGGTTAGATGAATTTAGCAGTGGATCCTCCGTGGGGCAAGGCTGTGCACATTGTCAATAAAAACAATTTGGCTTTTTGGGCCCACGTAATTCCCTTCTAGCTTTACCCCAGTGTGTTTCCATGGACACGGCAGAAAAGGTGGCAAAGTGGGTGGACTCAGCCTGCAGATTACCCAGGAAAACATACCATAACATTGTAAAGGCACTCCTCTAAAATTCCACCACTTTATTCATCTTAGCAGACATGAAGCTATCCAAGAACTTACAGGAATTTCCTTTTAGCTCTTTAAGGCAGCAATTTTTATGCTGGCTGCTCACCATTCTGCATTTCTTAACCGTCTTTTCATCCATCTACTCTCCTAATTCTCTAATCCAGCCCATCCTGAGTTGCTGTGTCAGCTGAAAACTGCAGCTTTTTTGTGAGTTACAGTAGCAGGAAAGGGATGCATCATTTCATGTTTATTTATCAAAGAATTGGTAATAAAGAATTTTCTTTGGCTCAGAAATTGAGTTTTCTGGGTATTGGCTGCTTGTCATGCTGAGGTATGAAAAGGAAAGGAAGAGATTATTGTTAGTGCTAAGGCAATTTACACTAATGAAAACAGAGGGGAGAGATTAAACTAAAGGCACCTGCAGTTGAAATGCTTAAGGGTGTGTAATTTTTGTCTTGTCTTCTCTTTTTTAGGTGGAAAGCAAGCCAGACATTCTCTTTCCAGATAAGCTGATGGGAGCACTTGACTGAATCTTGAGTTTCTTCCCAGAAAAAAAAAACAAACCCCAAAACCACAGAAAAACAAGTTCTAGTTTTGTGAGGGACTGAAATTTGATTTCTAAAATAGTTCAACTTCCTTCAACTCCGACAACAGGTATAGAAGGTGTTTGGCAAACTTAACAAAGGGTTTATTCAGTCTCATTTGAAATCTTTGAAACAACTGGGTGAAGCATCTAAGCATGGAGAGAATAATATTCCCCAAGTACCTGCAGCTGTCAGTATTACTGGCTGAATGGCAGGCAGACCCCACAGACCTTGCTTTAAGTCCACACAAATAAATCGAGGATGCTGGTGAGACAAACAGATATGTCATGTCCTGAAAACAATGGTTCCTGCTTACCAGCCTGGGATTTGGGAGAGGTGTGATGATAAAATGCAGCTGAACTGCAAAATCAGATTGTCCTTATAAGGCTTGAATTAAAGTTTGGATATGTGTGCAGCTGCTCCACAAGAATTCTTTCAGTATTTCCTAAAAAATATAACGATTGAAATTCCCCTACATGGAGGCAGAAAGAACCAGCAGAAATTGTCTCTTACCATGTTAGCACCTCTCTCCTGAATTGAACTGGAAAAAACTCCAATGCATTCTACATTATTTAAGCAAAAGAGAATCAAAGAGTTCTTATCGGTGCCAAAGGGAACTAATGTATTTAAAATATAAGTTTAGGGATTTTCTGTGGCAATTTTTCCATTGGAAAAGTCCATGAGCCTGACTTTGAAGTCAGCCCTACTCTGAGCAGCAGTTAGACTTGACATCTCCAGAGGTTTCTTCCCGACTTTTCCCTATGATTCTGTATTTCACTGCCATTTATTTTACAGATAGAGGCACCATTTTTCCTTTGGAAAAAAATTTTGTAGAACTCCTGACAGGGCAAAATGTGTAGTTATCTGTAGATTGTGGTCATGGTCAGGTTAAGGAATATTTGGGAGTGTCCATTTCTCCTTCCCCTGTTCAGCAAAGGAGGCTCACCATGCTGAGCATATGACTTGGCAGTGCTGGGTTAATGTTTGGACTCCATGTTCTTAGAGGTCTTTTCTGACCTAGATTATCCTGTGATTCTAATGGTTCTGTGATGGGTGACTGTCAAAATGCAAATGGTAGATTATAGGAATTTTCCCAAGGATTAGGATGTAATACTCTGCATTCTCACACTGTGTCAGTCTTGATGTTCAGCCTATTCTAACCTCATCCTTCTATACAGCAAGACTTATACTATGAGGCTTTCCAGAACAGGTAGTTCTCATAATAAACACAAACCAACCAAGTATCAAATATCTTGGCTGTTGGATTCAGAAAACAAAAAAGCCCAAAATATAAAATGAAACAAAGACCACCTTGATTTAATGATGTAGGCAAGGGCATGAGAGCCAGGAATTCAAATCTCACATGTTCCACTGCTGACATGTTGTGCTGTAAGTCAAGTCTTTTCTTCTTTGCTTTCCCTTAGTGTAAAGTTGGAAAGAGCCAGAATGCTTATGTTGTTACCATAAACTACAGCATCAGTTTGCAAAGCGTGGAATGTGTGGTGTTCATATCAGCAAACAATATTTTTATGTTTGGATGGTGGGCAGAAAGGTCCCCCCCACTGGATGGGGGATGCAGCAGTTACTGAGGCTTTTGGAAGTGAACTAAAGTTGTTTCAAGTACATACTAATTTCATGCTGAAAGCACAGGATGTTGGCTTCTTATTTCACTTGACCTGTGGACAGTACTATGAAACTAAAAGAGCCATGGGGACAATTTGATTTTCTTTCAATCTGGAGAAGGCTCCATGCAGGGAGATGTTAGAGCACCTTCCAGTACTTAAAGGGGCTCCAAGAGAGCTGGAGAGGGACTTTTTGCAAGGGCATGGAGTGATAGGACAAGGGGGAATGGCTTTAAACTAATGGAGGGTCGAGTTAGATTAGATATAATACAGAAGTATTTTGTGATGAGAGTGGTAAAACTTTGGCACAGATGCCCCATCCTGGAAATATTCAAGGTCAGGTCAGGAGGGAGCACTGGGCAACTTGATGTGGTTGAAGATGTCCCTGCTCATTGCAGGGGGGCTGGGCTAGATGACTTTTTAAAAGTCCATTCCAACCCAAACCATTCTCTGATTCTTTTTCTTTCAACCTCAGCCTTGAATTTGACATTTCCTGTATTCTTATGGCCAATGTGTTACAATAACTGGTATGAGTCAGGACCACTGGCATGAGGCCACCGGCACTAATGTAACCAAGTAATCCAATCTTAATGAGGTTCAAAAAGGAGCTTGACAGTAGTTCAAAAGCCCTTATTAGATGTATGGCTTGTCTGTGATTACTGAAGCATGCAAAGAATGTTATTAATAGGTCTGTAGTCAGGTGAATAAGTCTGCAGTCTTTGGATTAATTTCATATAGCAACAGGCAGTGGTGATTTAAGTAAGTGGAAACTTCAATGACAAACATGTTGATAAACTTTCCAAGAGCTTGAGGAAACACAGCAATGGAAAATGGATAGGGATAAATGTGTTGAGGCAACACCTACAGCCCAGATTCAGCTTCAAGCTCATCTGCTCCACTTACCTCCAATGCACAAACCCCCACAGGTGAAAACACACTCTCTGAAATCTGAAATTATGTATCTGGTTTCTCAGCTGTGGGAGGGCATAAATGATTATGAAAATGCTGGTGTCCCTGACTTCTGGAGAGGGACAGTTTCACAATTTTTGCAACGTGAAGAATCATTTCTTACCACTGATTTTGAAACTGACCCTTGGTGGTTTTATTAAACAACTCAGAGTTCTTCAATGGTAAGAAACAGTAAACAAACATTCCTTGACCACGGTCTCCAAATATTTCAGACAGTAGATCTGTCAGGCTCCAAACCTTTCACACACCATGGTGTTTGCCATGCAGTCAGTCCCTCTTAAATTCACAGAATGCTGCTGTGAAAGGAAAATAGGGCAACAGAGCAAATATCCACTTGTTTTTGTATTTGCCATGCCCATTTGTAGTCCACTGGCTCAGTCTGTCCTGTCCTTCTCTGATAGTTCAAGGTCTAAGATCAATAATTGTAGCTGTCTCAGAATTGAGGACATAATGACTCCCAGGTCCATGTGTTTAAGTAAAAAGTTCAATGGCTAAAGACAGGTTGTCAGTGCAAGAAATAACACAAATAAATAGTCATTTTTTAGAGGACAGAAAAGAACATGAGTTGGGTTTGGGTTGGTTTCTTTCTTTTTTTAATTATGAAAAAGTACAGACCCTTGTGTGACCATGATCTGAGGCAGAAAAGAGATGATGTGCTATTTCTGGAGTAAGTCAGCTGTGCTGGAATTATTCTGCTTTTGCACTAGTTCCAGTGAGAATATGGCTTCAGACTTTTAAAATGCTCGAACTACTGAGCCAGATCTGGCCCTCATTGCATGCAAAAGGCAGGAATTCTCATCAGTCTCAGTGGGGAATCTCTGCTTAAAAGCTGAGTCTCAATCCTGCTCATTTGTTTTCAAGGAATAAATGCCTTTCAGTAAGTGTATTTTACACTAATAGTAAATTCAGTCTGCTCAGCTTCTGAGCTTAAATCTGGAGACTTAAGCGATTAGTGGGGGAATGCTCATTGAGAGTCAAGGCATTAAGTTTCACATTAAGGATTTTCTACAGTCTCTGTGTTCTCATGAAGAAGAGGCACCAGGTGACCTGCTGCACTGAGCCCTGGGATTTGTTTATGGATTCATTAAGGCAAGAACACAAAATTCAGTAATCCCCTCCACCCCCAGAATTGTTATAAGTTTTTCCAGCATCCCACAAGTTGTGCCTTTACTTTCAGAAGCGCAGATCATCCGAAACAACCCATCAGAAACATTCCTGTGGAGTTTCCCACGGGGAAATGTCAACCTGTCAAAAGCAAATTGTATCATGGAAATATGTCAAGTTTGATAAAACACCGCGTTGAAGAATCAGAATAGAACACGTCCACGCAAATAGTCTCTTGTCAGTCTTTCAGGAGCATCAGGGTTTGATTTCCATTTTAAAGGGCTTTTAATTTAACTTTATTTCCCATGAAGAAAAGAGAGAAGAAATCAGAGGATCATAGAACAGAATTATGGAATCCTAAGATGGTTTGGGTTGGAAGGAACCTTAAAGATCATCTCGTTCCAATCCCCTGCCATGGGCAGGGACATTTTCCACTATCCCAGGTTGCTCAGATGCCCATCCAACCTGGCCTTGGACACTTCCAGGGTTGGAGCAATCATAATGAAACATTTTAAAAGCCCTCAAACAAACAGCATTCAATGTTACGGTTAATTTCATTTCATGGGGAATTTTGTTGTTCTGTTATCCATTTAAAATTCAATTTTGTTCTCCCTTGTCAGAATTACAAGCGAAAAAGAAAATCTGTTTCCCTCTCCGGTTTTAATTAAACCATGTGTTTCCCAAGTATTTAATCAGAATCGGATGATTAAAGTCCTGCAATCATTGTTAAACTGGGCAGAAACAGGTACTGTGAAGTTGTGGTGGGAATAGAGGGCCAGAAAGAAGCAGAAAAAGAAAAGAAAAATAGTCAAAATGACATTGACCATATTTCCTCCTTAAATTTTTGAGTCCATATCCCTCCAAGTGATTTTCACATATGGATTTTATCCATAAGTGCACTGCTGTGTAATTGCTGTGGATTTTCACATTTGCTGTGCATCTCCATGTGTTGCAGGAATGAATTACTCTGTCCTGAGTTCCCTGGATGAGACAACTCCTTACCTGCAACTCAATACCTACAGGTAAGGTCAAAAGGAAAACTGACTTAGAAGGAACCCCATGGCCTAAAATTCCACATATTTTCCTGCTCCCACTCAGAGGTCATTCAGCGTGTGGCTGTGGCAAGAGATCCTTATCTAGGAAAAGGAGAAGGCAATTCAGAATCTTCTTCCCCTTAATTAAACTGGAGAGAACAGATAAAAAGTGTATTTTCCCTATAATTAGACACTCCCAGAAAGAGAAAATGTAGAAAAGAAAGAAATATATAAATCAATAAGGAAAATTTGAGAAAGTATTGACATATCAGGGGCAAATTTATAGAAAAAAAAATTGTGTTTTTAAATATAAAGACACACCATCTGACCTTGGGAATGTGGGTGTCTGCACAAAGATCTTCATGGACACAACACCTTCACTTTAGGAGGTTTGGGCTGCTGTCAGGGCTCACTCCAGTGCAATAATCAGCATAAATTTAGGTTCATTCTAGCAATGAAACATGAATCCGTGATTCACCTCTGTGTAAACTGGCATATTCTACTTCTTCTGAGACCGATTTGTTTGACCCATGGGTCTTGCATTGTTGTCTCCTAAAGTAACGTGTGCCCTCCTTTCTGTGGGAATCTCAGGCTGACAGTCATGGAAACTCATCGTGTCACAGGCCATATCCCTCTCAGGATGGAGCAGTGATGGGTCAGCTACGAAGGCTAATTTATCTGAGTGGAACATACTAACACAACCATATTGTTTCCATGTCCAGAATTAGCTTGGTTGAGACTAGACTGGATATCTGAGCCTTGGCAGAACGTTGATATTTCCCAGGAGACAAATCCATAATCTATCTGCTCCAGAGACAGATGCTGTCAGCGATCACAGAAATATGTTGTTGCTTTCCTTATACGATGAAGAACAACAGCAGGACTGCACAGATTTTCTGGCATTTCTCCTGCTTGGATTCTGAGTGTATTTAAGGCTATAGTGGTTTTTGGCTCACTTAGTTTGTTTGGTGGTGGTGAGAGAAAGTGTGGGAGAAATTCAAAATGGAAGAGATCTCCTCCAAGGTCGAGGTGTTGGGATTTTTTTGTGAAGAAAACCAGGGAAAGGAGTTGCGTGAACTTCTTGAGCAGATTGTCCCATAGACAGATAACAGTGGCACACAGGAATTTATCCTGGGATTTTACAGAGCTTGGTTGGAGAACCACACAATTGTCAGAGCCCTGGGGATACAAAGCCAAGTCCTTTACTAGCTGGTCTTCAGGTGATAACAAGTGAGTCACTGTAGCATCACCTGGAGGTGATAAATGGATGGATTACAGGGGCTCACCAGAAGACAAAGATGGCAATAATCAGAAAGGATGAAGTACAATAAGAAAATCTGGATCATCTGAGACTTAGGAGTCAAACTGTGTGGAAAGGCTTCCTACCACGTGACTAACTAATGCCTGTTATGCTTTTCAGGGATACAGTCTTGTGTTTGACTTTTTGGCTCCAGGATTTCAGCAGAATCAGGTTGGAATTCGTGGATCTCAACCTGCTTCCTGCCCTTTGGGCAAGAGCAATGTGATCTTAAAAGATCATAAGGAGGGACTGCCTGATTCACTTACTCTCTCCTGTTTGCAGAAACCAGTTTAGTCCGCCCATGGAAACTAAATAGTACTCAGTAATTTATATTCCAGTTTTCAAAAGTGCCCTGTTTCTAACTGGGATAACGAGTTTCCTCTGAAGCAGGGCTTCAGTTTAGGCTGTGCTCTCCCAGGAATCAAGACAGACTCAGGAAAACACTGATATTAGATCTGGTGTGAGATTCATCTGATCAGCTGCAGGTGTCTGAGCCCTTCCTAAGAGAAACAGGCTGCAGAGTCCTGAGGGCACTGGTGGGTTTTATCAACCCTGACCAGCCTCTCCTGAGGTGCACACCCTCCACCTGCATTTGAGTTCAGTCCTGATCCTTCAGGCTTAGCCTGAGTTATGCTGTAGGAATATCTGTGTTTGCACATGGACACCACTGATCATGACTCTGACACCTCCCAGCATGACCTTGGACCTACCTTATCATTATGGACCAGTGTGACAAGCACAGGGCTGTGTCTGAATGGTTATTATTGCTAGGCTTGATCCTAACCTTAATTTTCTGACTTAATCTTAGATTTACTTCATCAGCATGAACTTGCCTGAAGTTTTGGACAGTTGGCTGAACCGTCTCTGGATTTGCCTCACTTTGGGGCACTGCAGGGCAGGATCTTGGCCAGTGAGTCCTAGTCCTGCTGCCTGGTTTATTGCTCTTAGTTCCTGGCTCCCCACACCCCAGGGAGCAGCTGGACATTGCTGCTCCCTGACAAAGACATTTTTTAGCTCGTGCTGTTCCATGACAGATGTGTTCTACAACCTGGAGCCTCACCAGCTCTTCATAAAAACTGCCAAACCCCTCAAAATGAGGAGCAGTTTTTCACTGCTTGAGATGTTGCTTAATCAGCAGCTCATAGTTCCAAAAGCCCTGAGGTGACCAATCCCACCACAGAGAAAACCTCATCTGTGAGGAGAGAGACTTTTATAAATGAAGGGAATAAAAATCATCTTGTGTCACTGGGAAAACTGTGGAACAGCGTGAGGAGGACCAGGTATTCAATGGCTAATTAGAACCTCCCCTGTGAAGTAGTTATGCCTATATTACAAGTAAAACTGATCAATTTTAGATGTTTAAGACAAGCATTGCTCTACCAATAGGTTAAAAGAGCAACTTGAATACATAACTATTAATTAACAGGTATGTTTTTCCCCTCTCTTGCTTCAGCCAGGAGATTGAATGAATGAGTGAACTCAGGTGGATCAGGTTTGGACATCCTTACATACACAGCCAATGCAAGAAGTGAGTTTGAGGGAGAACTGTAATTCTCTTAGTTCTGTAACAAGATGAATGAAATTTGTATTGCTTGGCACTTACTGGAAGAACTACTTGTGGTCTCTAACATTTTTTTTCCTTGAAAAGCTGAGCTGATGATGGAGCTGAAGAATATTTACCAAATCAGCCTGACCCATGGCAATGGTATGTTCCAGACTAAATCACAAAGCAGTTAGAGTTTACGATCAAAACCCAAATACACTTACATCAGATTCCTGAAAGCACCTGAGGAGCTTTTAGGTGCTATTTTAGGAATGCAGAGTGGTAGAAACAAGCAGCAAAAAGGTTTACCTGTGTTGGTTGGTTTTTTTCTCACCCCAGTTGACTCAGTGATCCAGTTTGGCTCATGGAGTTGTAACAGCTCCATGAGGTGCAAGTGAACTGACATGAAGATGGAAGTGAAAAGTGGGGGATCAGGAACCATCTCTGCTGCTGCAGGAGGTGCCATATGGAACTGCTCGGATACAACTATCACACTTGTGAAATCCTGATCGCTCTGGGGGTTACTGAGCACCCAGCAGGTAAAGAATCAACTCCAAAAAGAAAAGGTGGGTTGAGTTTCTTCCTCTTTCTTCCATTGTGTATCATAAATCAAGGTTTGCATTCATTGCTGGAGAGCCTTTTAAAAAACTTTTAAAAAGACTTTAAAAATAACAAACAAATGAAAAAAACTGAAACAAAAAAAACCCCCACACCATTGCCAAGTCTTAATTATTAGAGTTAGATGATCTTGACTGTAATTACTACGATCTAATGAGAAGTTATCTAAGACCTATTATTATTATTATTATTATTATTATTAAAACAGCAAGCTAAGCCAGCCCTGTGCTTTACACACTCTCTGTTTCTTGGGCAGTTTCTGGTCAGAAGTGCTTTTTAAGATTGGTCTTGCCAATGCAAATTTTTTTAGAAATCACGAAAAGTCCTCCAAAAGGCAGAGACTGAAGATTCTTATTTACAGTTTCTCCCTGTATTTGTAGGGATTATCTGATTTCTTTGCACTGAGTGTTCAGGACCCTCTCTGTTAATAGGTTGAGCAGAAAAAATATGGGAAGGCTCTGTGGGTTTTTTCACCAAGTTGCTTTCCAAGATCTTTCTTACAGAATCTGGAGAAGTAAGTCAAGTAGTGGGATACTCACAGCGAAGGGTGTGAGTTGGCAGCACTGAATTGTGGTGTGGCATGAAATTAATAAATAGTGGTGGGTAGCACAGAATTACCAAAGAATTTATGTAATAAATCGTGAGTCACTGATGGCTTTCTGCAGTGTGCCAGCCAGGGAGAGGCAGAAAGCTTATTTGATCAGCTTTTCAGAGTCTGGAATGGATATATAATAGCCAGGAAAATTTGAGGAGGATTAGGGATGTGTTTTTTTCATCCAGGATATTTGTGCATCGACTTGATGCTGCTCCTTTATCCCAACAACCCTTTCCAGCCTGGTGTACTGTGCCCACTCCGCTGTCTCTCCGTTTCACTCACAAACCCAACAATTAATACCGTTTTTCTCCTTACCCAGCTAACAGAACACACATCCAGACTTCCTATTTAGAACTGCGGCACTAAGTCATGCGTTTCATAAGACAAGTCTCCTTTAAAAATAGCCGTGTGTGTTTGGGAGCCCTGCCCGCTGTCCCTGCCATAGGATAATCCCTCCCCACTGCATTTCCCATTGTGTCAGCACGAGGCTTCTGCCCCTGAAGGTGGAGCCAAACTTTCAAATTCTTCCTTGACATCCCAGCAGCTGCAGGACCCTCACGGCGAGTGCTTTGGTCGGTTTATTTTTAGAAAGGCAGCTTTAAAGAGTCTAAATCTGTCCGCCTTCACCCAGGAGTAATTCAAGGTAAATTCTGCTAAGTAAAGGAAGCTGAAGATACCAAACCAGTGTGTGCAACAGCAGATCCGGGTCCTTTCCAGCTCAATCAAAGTCAGATATTGCTATTGCTGCCGGTTTTATACAGAGGATGTTTCAGTGCTGTGGTGACAGCAGCACAAAACCAAACTGGGCAGACAAATTACACCTTTTGTGTTGGCTTCACCAGGAGTAAAGTCAGGTTGTTTTCATCTGAACATCAGGAGAGAGCACAAAGACGAGGGATGAGCTCTCTGAGGAGCTGAAGCAAAGCAGAGAACAGTCAGGATGGTTCAAGCATACAGCTGTGCCCCAGATGTTGTCTGAACTGCCTTACAAGGCAACCACTTCAGAGCTTGAGGTGGAAACCTTAAGAGACCTTGAAGTCAGTGGATTTTTTTGCCGTCAATATTTAATGCAAATTGTAGAAACAATCCAAAGATATATTCCTCTGCCTCCCCTTGCCATGTGAGATTCAGACATCCATCCCCAGCGAGTCTCTGGGTTCTGAACCCTATTTTTTTAGCAGTATTTATCTACATCCAGAAGTGCTTGAACCTAGAGGAGAAAGTGTTTCTGGTGTGTCCTTCAGCATTTCCTACTGGTCAGCAACTGGTGCTCAAATCAGCATGAGAAGATTGAATGATCTCAATGCTCCAGCACTTATCCTAGCTTTGGATCCATCCCTTTGTCACTAAATTATGCCCTGTACCAGTAGGCTCATCTTCTAAATTAAATAATCTTCCCAATCCTATGGATTAAAAAAAGTGTGATATCTTCATAGTTTCTTTCATAGTTTCATAACAGTCCTTCAGCTCTAAATTAGGCAGATTAAATCCACATACTTGTTTATACTTGCTAAACCACAAAGCTTACTGTCAGTTCTGAATGCTCACTTTGAAAGCCTAATCAAGCCTGATGTTTTTACAAGACACTTCACACAAGATTCTTGGAAAGGCGTTCCTCAATCCAGTGGATTATTGAATTAATTGTCAGTAGTAATGCCATTGCTGTGTCCAGATGGGAAAAGGAAAGCAAAACAGCTCACTGACTTGGAATCGAGACAGTCCCCTGAGGATATTAATGTCACCGAGTCCATGAAGGGATTACAGAGATCAATAAAAATAGAAACAAAGTCAATGTCGCCTTTAAAAAGACAAAGAAGGTCAAGTATAACTTGATCAGGGCAATGGAGGGAAAGGGAGCACAAAGGGAATTGTAACACATTCATCAAGAATGAACAAATACCTTTAAAGGAGCAATTTACTCTGCTCTTTCTCTTTGTAAATTGCCCCAGTCCAGCAGCGATTACTCCTTCCTCTTCTTCCCTTCCTGCCTCCCCAAAATTCTCATCACAACACTTCAGGAAGTAACACACAGTCTTTAACTTGCACAGCAGCAGTTTGGGCCAGAATGTGATACATGGCATTGAAGAATCAGCCTGTCCGGCCAGGTTGGGGTAGGTTTCTGTGGGCTCCTTAGAAGAGGATAACAGATGAGTTATCCTTGTAGTGCAAAGAGCCATGTTTACAAATCTGAAAGGCACAATTAGCAGTAAATAGTCTTTTCTGGGTAAGGAGCTTTTATGCTCCTAAGAACTGGGCTTAATTGGAGAACCAGCAGTTGTTTTGTCCTCCCAGCCACAGGACCTTGCTGAGGAGGGAGGAGTTCTTGTGTGTGATGTGTCATGGCAGGTATTGTGTAAGGTCTCCTGGCAGCTGGGCTTACTTGGCTATTACTAAGCACAGAATCACAGAATGGTTTGGGTAGGATGGGACCTAAAAGAGAATGTCTTTCCAATTCCTCTGCCATGGGCGGGGTCACCTTCCACCAAACCAGGTTGCTCAGGGCCCCATTCAACCTGGCCTTGGACACTCTCAGAGATGAGGCATTCACAGCATCTTTGGGCAACCATGAGGGTTCTTTTTTTGTCAGGATTGTTTTGCAATATTTGCTAAAAATCAGCTGTTTCAACCCTTCTTATAGTTAGTAATGCTGCTCTGGACATTAGTGAGGGGGAAAAAACAGACCTGTTAGGTCTCCACACAGCACAGGGTTGTGTCAGTAGGGTGATGTGTCTGCTGGGGGGACCCCATGAGTGCTGAGCTGTGCTGGGTGAAGGATTTGGAACAGCAGTGACCACAAGCTGTTGACACCAGACATGGGATTTTGCTCTGCTGTGGCCAGTCCTTCTGCCCCACATGCTTTTGTGGGGGTACATGCTTGCTTACAGCAGTCCCTGAGGAGGTGCAACTCCCAACTCCCCTCCTGCTGTGGCTCCCTCACACTCAGAAAGGCAGCAACATGATGCACTTCAAAGACCTGGCAATTCTGGGCTTGTTGGACAGGCCACAGTGGCTGCTGATCAAACCTGGCCGTTGTCAGGCAGGATTATTGCAGTGTATTTCCTGACAAATTTCCCTCCAGGGTTTCCTACAGTGAGAATACTGATAACAGAGCCAATTCATGTATAAGTGCCTGTGTCAACCTGATTCTACCTCCTCCCAAGGAGGTTCTTTTTTTCTATTGTGTGAATGTGTTTTTGAAACCAGGATGTTGTTTCCTGTATATTCAGTCTTTATGTTTCCAAGAACTGTGACTGACTGGGAGAAGAGCTGTCATTTCTCTCTTACTGCCAGCCTGTTCAGACACACACATACCCACACGATGCTCTCCCCTGGGCAGTGGTACAGCTGTTCTTTTATGTCTGATAATTGGTTTATTATTTTTATTCGGCTAACATGAAAACTGGGTGGCTGAAAATAAGCAGGGAGCTACAGCAGGTGGTGTCTAGAGAACAGTGAGTGGACTGGAGAAAAAAGTTATTATACTAAAGTGTTCTTAGATGGTATTGACTGATTAAAGAATAAATCAGCACCAGCACGCCTTGGTCGTAGTGAGTGCAAGTCCCTGGTCTAAATTTGACAGGGGGAAGATTTGAATTGCAGTCCCAGAGCTCCTGGAATAAACAGTGAAGCATTGCTCCCTTAGTCAGAGCCTTCCTTGACCAGACATTCCAGCCCTGTTGAAATGCTATTTTCATTTCCATAAAACGCTGATAGTTTTGAAGGGAAAAAATTAAATTGCCACGAATTTCTCGATCAAACCTTCTTAGGAACACATTAGTGTCTCTCAGAGTAATCTCTTCTGTAGGCCATTCCTCAATGTAATTTACTTGCTGGTGTTATTTACCAAATGAGAAGGGTTCTGATTTGATTTGCTCCCATATGTAAACATTAGCAAAGCTGCAGCACAAACCAGAGTTCTGCAAATAGATATGTAAATGTACCAGAAATCACTCTTTTCCTGGAGTCAAGAGGTAATTGATGTACACAATCCATCACTCTCTCATCACTGAACTTTCTGCTGACAGGTTAATGAAACTTCTGCAAAGAAACAAAATCCAGAATGAGGACAGTAAAGTAATACAAGTTTTGAGGTGGGGAACGGACTTCAACATAAGTTTGATGAGGAGAGGCTGAGGGAACTGGGAGGGCTCAGCCTGGAGAAAATGAGACTCAGGAGAGACCTTACAGTTCTCTACAACTCCATGAAAGGAGGTTGTGCTAGGCGGGAGTCGGTCTCTTCTTCCAGATAACCAGTGACAGGATGAGAGGGAACGGCCTCAAGTTGCACCGGGGGAGGTTTAAATTGGATATCAGGAAAAAATGTCTTCCCTAAAAGAGTGGCCAGGCATTGGAACAGGCTGCCCATGGAAGTGGAGTCATCAGCCCTTGCAGTTCTTCCAAAGGTGTGTGAATGTGGCACCTGAAGGTCTGGTTTAGTGGTGAACATCATTAACAGTTGGACTTGATGGTCTTAGAGGGCTTTTCCAACCTCACTGATTCCAGATTCGTGAGGCTGATGGTTTCTGGGATGGCACCAGTGCAGGGGGTGTGTGGTGTGATGCCAAGGGACTGATCACTGCCAGTGAACCCAAAGGCATTTTCTGACTCACAACAGTTCCTGGTCATGTAACTAATTGTGTGTGCAGCCACGGCCTAGAGCATGAAAGGATATCATCTTATACTGAATCTTGTGTTTGTGGAATTGCAGTGTTTCTGGCAGCACTCAAAGGATACTTATAATTCTCTTCCATAATCCAGTGCTGACCTCTGAAAACAAGAGTTGCAACAAAGCCCCCTTATCAATACAGCCCAACATTCAACAGGCTCATTCACCAGGTGCAGAGCTGCAGAAGGGTCCACCTCATGCACTAAAACTCTTGCTGAGCAGAGGGATTTTATGGATCTGTAGGTTCTCCAGCCCTGTCAGGGTTGTTTTCCTCCCTGCTCATCATTTAAAAAAAGTGGATGTGGGAGACAGCTGGCTCGAATTCCACACCCACCCACAACAGGAGCATTTTGCTGCCTCAGTGTCAAGAGTTGACAAGCCTAAACTGTGAAGTGCTTTAGAAATAGTGTAAAAGTTGAGATTGCTATGCTGAGAAAACCTTTATTCCCCTGCAAGAATAATGCATAAGCCAAAGGTTAGAACATTTTATTTCTAAGCAAGCTTTAAAGCAATTTTCAACACTGAAATGAGCATATATTTTTAAATGCTGGTGTCTCCACATGGCTGAGTTTATGGGGCATGTAACACTACATTCAAAGTGGAATAGACTTAATTGAATTATCCAAACTCTTATAAAACCACTTATCACCACAAGCTGTGTGACATGCAAACACAGGTGCATGAATTTCCACAATTCCTCCTTCAACATGGAAAATTATCATCTGGAGCTGCAGATGAAGAGATAGAAGACAATGTTTTCCGAAATCTCTAAGTGATTTTTAGGATCCACTTAGAAAATTTCCTGTGATTTATACAGGATATTAAGGGAAAAGAGCTTAAAGCCACTGGCTAAGCCAAGAGCTTAACCCAGATCCTCTACATCCTATAGCAGGTGCAGGGGTAACCCTTATCCAAAGGGAAGGCTGCCAGGCAGGATGAGGCAGTGTTTGGGTATGAATTTATGAACTGCTCAGGTGGGCATTCAGATCACTATTTAATACATACCCAAATCCCTTGAAACTTCTGTGTTTTGTTGTTTTTTTGGTGTTTTTTTTTTTCATGCAAATTGCAGAAATGCCCACCTGCTATTTGGAGGGGAAAAAAAAAAAAATCTGTTTGAAACACGCTTTGTCAAAGACTTGAGGGAAAAAACATAACAGGCTATTCTTCTAGAATCACAGAATAATTTGTGCTGGAGGAGACACCAGGAGGTCTCTGAACTGGCTGCACAGAGCAGGAATAATTTGGAAGTTATGGGCAGGTTGCCTATGGTTCTGTTCTATCAAGTTCTCATCTTGTAAAGATCCCATTCCAATGTCAGGCCACAGCATTGTGAAAAATGTTCTTTCTTCCTACAATGATTTGACCTGGGGTACTTGAATCCCTTTTTATGGGTAAGTCTTGGAGCCATGCAAGGTATAAAAGGAGGTTTTTAACCCATAACTCCATATGCACAAGAGCTCTTTCTGAAGTCTGAAAAAGTGGGTAAATACAACCATCTCTTCACCCACCTTCTGTTATGGTATTTCCTTCCTTCCGAGCATGTACTTGGAACTTTTGATGGGCCTTTTGATATGAATTTAACAAATAATAACAACTATATAGAATAACAAACTTATAAACAATTAAAAATAAATAAGTTGCCATCCAGCTTGACAAAACACTGTTGTCTAAGGAACTTTGCACTGTGAGGATGACTGGGACTTGCTGTACAGGAGCTGGAATATCCTTCAGCAAAAAAACATGGGCAAATTCCAAACTGAAGGCTTTGCAAAGAAACCTATTAATTATTTTAAATACCAGACCTTTTAAATAACTATGTCAGTGATGCTCTCTCTTTTCTCCTTTGCAGTTGTAAATAACCTTTACCAAAAGTCAGGTCAGACTGGGAGAACTAATATAAATCAATATCCAGATCCTGCCCTGTTCTTGGAGGAATATCCCAAGTAGTACTTATATTTCCCTGTAGTTGCACCATCTGTACTGTACCTTCCATCAACAAAAAAATCATTATTGTCTGCATGTCTTGGGCTCACACCTGCAATGGTTTTCAGTCTCCTGATGGAATCTCTCTTGTGCATCCTCCTCTCCAGATTTATTCTGTTTAAAATGAAGCCTAATGGGTCCAAGGATAATCAGATTTTGTGTGCTGATCACATCCACCTCGCTGGAGTCCCTGCTGTTCTACTTTGCAGAATTTATGTCCTTCGCTGCTTCTTATCCCTTAATTTCTATTTAAGACAGGGACACCTGCCAGGAACAAGGAGGTGAGGTGCCATTAGCTTCACTAAATGCCCTCTGCTGATATAATAGGTTACTCAGTAATTAGGCCAGCTGAAATTTCCACCAAAAAAAAAAAAAAAGCCATGCGGACACTTGATAATGGAGTATACAATATGATCTCATGGAAACTTTCCTGGAAAATCAGATTTTTAACCCAGCAACTATTAAGTTTTCAAAACCACGCTCAGAAGTGAGAAACAGACCCCAAACTCCCTTCAGCTGCAGCTTCCACAGTGACATTTCCACACAAGGTGTGCTCCACCTGTCTCAGCAAAATCTAGGAATGGCAACTTCCCTGCTTGTGACTGCCATGTATTTTCTAAGACCCACAGGTGGGAAAAGATGGCCAGAGACAGCTGTTGGCTTTGACATGGTTTGCTTGGAGTTATTCCCACTACAGTCATGTGAGTCCTGCAGCCAGGAAGAGCCTACATGGCTGTATCCAGCTCAGGGCCTGCAGTTTCCTATGGACTGAGATTCAGCCCTGATTAACCATCTTCAGGGACAGGAGAGCTCCTTGGGAGCTGGGGGAGAAAATCAAGCACTTGCTCTAAGCAGGCAGAATGAAACAGTCTATTTTCCCTCAGGATTGCTCTAGCAAAGACTCCACTTGCAGGCTGTCCCCTCTGGTGCAGGAGTGAAAGCCACCAGGCTTTCCTACACCACACAGCTTTGCTCTCCACGAGCACCAGACAGCCTTCCAGAGAAGAACTTTTCCCTGACACACTGCACTGCTTTCCTCTAAGTTTCCAAACTTTGCAAAAACCAGCTGGTCAGTCACCTCTGGTGCACACCAGAGTATTTCAGAGAACATCTAATCCCCAAAGTCAGGGCAACCTGGTAACACAACTCACTGGTGTCATGCAGGGCTCGAGGGGAAGCATCTGGATACTCCAGGAATAACCAAGAGGCACAAAGTGTTCTCTGGAGCTGAGAGAGGAACAGAGGCTGTTCATCCAGAGAGTCAGCTGCGAGCAAACAGTGTCTGTGTAACATAAATGCTGCTGGGTGGAAAACGTTCTCTCTGAGCAAAACATTTTCTCCCTTCCCCACAGGAGAACAGGAGGGTACCCAGTGCTGAACACTTGAAACCTAATGTGCCATTTAATGCTGACAGGCAGAGAGATGCTGCTCAGTTGGACTCTCAGGTCTTTCCAGTGACTGTGCAAGGTGAGATCATTCCTTGTTGTGTGGTGATTTCTAGGGACATAAAGCACTTTTCTCATTAAAGCTCAATTTGCAGGTGTATTTATCTGCTGGCTTCTGACTCCAGGAGTTTTTTTTCTCCTCTGAAGCACTGACCATGTCAGCTGGACTAAGAAGCCACAAACTTTATGCGTTTGATTTTACTGCCTAATGAGACCATCTGCAAAAGGAATTTAGCACTGAAGTTCAGTGAAAGAAGAATAGCCTGTTAAAATCCCAGAACTTTGCTTGAGACTGAAAAACAGACTAATATCAATTAAAGGACTCACTAATATCAATTAAAGGAGTACTAGGAAAGAAGGAAAAATACAAACCTGTTCTTATTTTTTTGCATATTGATTTTGACTGGGCTTCAGAGGCTTCATGGATGTTTTCTGTTAGCAGGTCAGTAAAGAGACAAGGAAACTTGGTCATTTTTAAACTATATTCAAAAAAACATCACCAACACACACAGCATCCCTCACTACCACTGTCATAAGCTGAGAGTTCAGCCCAGAACTCCCCAGTTGGACCAGTGTGCTTGAGCATTACCTGACCTGAGCCCTTAAATACCTCTCTAGTCTTTAAACAAAACCCCCTCAAACCTTTAAACTCACAGCAAATTCTTCCACAGCGTTAAAAACAAAACCCAAGGATAAAAAGGGCATTATAGTGAAGACTTGCTTCCTGGAGTCTGTCATTCTAGCCCTCATTGCTATTCCTACTTCAGGAGGGCTGAAGGGCTGGGAGGAGGCACTGGAGCCTTTTCAAGAGCACTGCATGGATTTTTAGAAAGGGCCAACACTTATATACAGTTCTGACCCAAGACACACAAAGCAAACAGCAAAATAGGCATGAAAGGGGTAAGGAAACATTCCCAGTGATCAAGAGATTTTCTTCTGCTCCTGTACTTGGGACTGGAGTGTCTGAACCTTTGAGTTTCTAAAGGAGTTTTCCTGCAGCACCTCTACTTCACATAGACCCATGTCCCTCTCCTCATTCCTAGTGTCTACATATTTATCTCTGGGAGGAGAAGATATTTATTAAGGGAAAAGAAAAGAAATCATTCCTTCAGAGGGCTGTGCTTTATCCCAGGTTTTTGCAGCCCAGTCTCAAAGAATTTTAACAGCGCAGACCGTGCTTGTAGCTGGGGATCTCGAGCAGCAGTGATGGGTTATTTCTCCCTGAGGGCAGGACCAACTTCATTTTCCCCTGGGGGTGAAGATCACAAAAGGTTGTGCTGTAGGAACAACTCAATCTGCTCAAGTTTGAGTTGTTGGATGACAGCCGGGCCCATCACATTTATTAAGGCACCACCACCAGGGCAGATATTTCTTAAACCAATGAATGTCCTATGAAAATACATTGCTAGAAAGAAATCTGAAACATCTGGAAGTGCCAGGTTGATTTGGCAAAAATCCTGTTCTTGCACTTGTAGAGTGAAATAGTTTGCTCTTTTTGGTTTGTATTGATTTATATTCACACACACACACACACAGACACATATGTGGGGTTTTGCCAAATTCTACTTATAGGGATCATTTTAAAGCACCCATCCACATTTTTATCGAGAAACCTGGGAAAAATTGTGTAAACTGTTCAATGACTGACACTTCCTTCAAAAAGCAGTACTTTTTGGAGGAAAAAAAAGAAAACGAGTAGGATAAAATAAAATAAAATAAAATAAAATAAAATAAAATAAAGGAAACATGCCCCTATTTCCCAGTGTTTTGAGTTAGGCTGGGATGAAATTACCCCTCACATACTCAGATTGATATTGTGGGTGTACTCCAGTTTAATGGATTATTAAACTTATACAATTTCCTAAATTTTATTATAAGACTTCAGGAAAATATCAGAAATAAACCACAATAAAATATAGAATATAAATTGACCAGAGACTCATAATAATTTAGAACAATTTAGATTGGAAAGGAACCTCTGATGTCTCAAGTGTGACCTCCCATTGACTGAAAGTGGGTTGGGTTCAAAGTTAGGTGGGACTGCCCAGAACATTATTCAGCTGAGCTTTGAGTGTCTCCGAGAATGCTGATTTTCATGTTTCAGACCAGATTAGTGATCATTTCCAGCCATCTCCCTTTTTCCCCAGCAGGTGCATGATACTCCTGCCTTCCAACTTAGGGATTTAGCAATGCCTTGTTTGAATGAGGCAGTAGAAACTTTGGGCACTCAGGTGTAGCCAGACCTTTGTCTCAGAACTGCAACAGTTTGCACCCTGAATGTTATTGAACTTCTGTTACATGTTCTTTCATAAAGGTCTCCAAGCACTCAACTAATATGGAGATTATAAATACAGATGGCTGTCTAACCAGCCATGCATCTCCTTGGAAAGCATTTCCATTTCCTTGCCTGTTTCCATAGCAGGAATTGGAAGAAACGAAGACAAAATTCATCTACAGCAATTTACCAGAACCTTTACCAGACCCATCTCATATTTTGGACTTGCAGGTTGCTGTCCCAGCATTTCCCATATAAGAGATATACAACCATCCTAAATCCAATCTATCAAGGCACTTAAAGAAGTTCCCAAAACTTTTGTTGAATCAGAAATAATAACCTGAAACTGCATATTCAACAGTCTGCCCACACTGGTGGAATAAAGAAATCGATCCTACCTCCTTGTATGGAATTTGGGCTTGCCCACCAGTCAATTAAGCTTGTTTTATGATAAGAAGCTGGAAAATATGACAGAAAAGCTCAGTGATGCATTATGAAGTAATAAATGGTTTTACTTCATAAAAAAATAGAGGAGAAAAAAGAGCAAACCACAGTGATATCAAATTCTTCATTTAAAAGACTCATACCCAGACAACAAAGAGCATTACTTTTGAGGAATGAAATTAGACAGAGACAGCCAGATAAATATCTGCCTGTGTAATTCCTTCCTGAACTGTGCCTGCCTCCAAATCTCTACACAACCCATAAAATTTGCAAATGGCTGTTCAGAGTTCAGAAATAGTAATTTTACTCTTAGAGGGTGGGGAATTATGTCATGTTACTGTTTATAACTTTCTCTGCAGCAAACAAGCTGTGGCAAACAGGTTTTGGAGGATGAAGATACAACTAGGAGATAACCCAGTGACTAACCTGGTGTCAGTGGTGTGATGTTTCTGGATGGACTCTCACTGTGGGGTGGGCACCAGCACCTGAAGAAGTGGAAAGGCATTAGCTGTTACAATTGAACTGAAAGATGATTGATTTTAGTCCAAAAGGACGGCATTGGGTGGTGGCATTTGGAGAATGTGACACTGGGAAATGAAAGCAGGGAAAGAGCAAGAACTCCGGTACATGAAATATATTTCCAAGAGCACGAGGACTCCTACAGCAATACATAAAGGACAGATCCCTCCAGTAACTGGCCTTGCACACTGCACACCCAGTAGCTGATCTTGAATCCTCTCATCTCCAGTTGCCTCCTGCACAGACACATAAGCAAGAAACCAGATCTCTCAGCAGAGCCTCAGACCTCATGGTCTCTCTGGTTGGGACCCCTTTGTCACTCCAGTAGCCAACTCACCAGTCTCATGTCTCTCCCATATGTGGCCCAGACTTACAGCCATCCCAATCCCTGGCTTCCAAGTCTCTTACCTCTGTGACATGCCCCCTCATCCCACTGTTTTCCCATGCTTGTTCCTCTCCAAACCAGCCAAAATACTCCCTTTCCCCTCTAATTCCTCCCCTTAATGTCCCATAAGGAGTGTCTTGTCTTCATCATCTGATGGGATGTGTGTCACCTCTGGCACACGGGGTGAGCCTCTCCTGGCAGCCCTGAGATGAGCAGGATCCTTGGGATTGTTTCTCTGTGTGGATTGTTGGGGTCTGTCCCCCCTGCAATGTTTCTCTGTGCTCCTCTCTGTGCAGGGTAAAAGCCATTAATCACATCACCTAAAAGGATGCTTAAAACCAGTGGTCTCCTTCTCTGCCCTCAGGTACCTAAAATGACCCCCCCTTGGCTCTTCAGCTTTGTGAGGGTGTTTCTTAAATAATGCAGTGTATCCATGTCTCTCCCTCTCATTTTATTGACTGCATTAAGCCCAGTTCAATTTCACATGAAGACTTACATCCCTGACAGATCTGTATTGCAGACTTCCCTGAATGAATTGCCTGAAGGCTCCTTCAAAAACCAAAACCACCCCCTAAAAAAAACTCAACTTCCAAATATGTCAGATCTCCTGCTCTCAGAAACGTTATTATTTTCCATATATTCTCCTTGGTCTGCAGACAAGCATCACACAGATATTCAAGTCCTTCGTGTTGTCATCTGTGTTTACAGAAAGCTTCATCTCTGATGAGGCTGGAAATTATTTTATTCTTCAGCACATGCATATTTATTGACTTGTCTTTTTCATGCTTCAGGAATCCCCCCAATCACTCCCTGGAGAAACAGAAATCTCCTGAGTGTCATCGTAGCAATTCCTTTTTAGGTCTCAGCAGCCCCAAACTCACATTCCCCTTGGCCCAAAATACCCACTTGTTCTTGCACATGCTGTTGCCAGTGGGAAGAAGCTGGGGAATGTATGATTAATGCAGCTATCTCACAGCCCACATCTCACATAGAAATCAAGACGGTGTTTTGCATCCTACAGTCCTTTCTGGGGAAATCTGGGACTTTAGGAACAAGCAAATAAAGCTGGTGGTCAAAACCATGGGCAGAAAAGTGGCTGGGGGTGACCCTGACATGGCATCAAAGCTATGAGAGTCAGTCACAACCAAGGCCAAATTTCCAAGGGAATCCTTGACTCTTTCTTCCTGAAAGAAGGAAACTCTAGGAATGATCTTGGAAAAACATCTAGAGCAACTCCAACAGGATTTGGGACTGAGTATAAAGCTTTGGGTAAAATAACATCTGACTGAGTTTTAAGCACTGTTTTACATTGTGGATTTTGGTGGGGATTTTTTAACCCTTTACCTCCTGAGAAGCAATCTGGTGACATATTTTTAAAAGTTCAGCCAGTGTAAGAAAACTTGTGGCATTTCAAGAACAGAAGAGACACAGCCAGAGAAGCATCCATTTAATAAATCCTCATTAGGTGCTTTCTGCCCTTGGGCCTCAACAAGATTCTATCATAATCCAACCAGGAATCTGTAGATTAGGGAGCAAAAACCAATTCTATTTTTAAAGTGATAATTGAAATAAGGGGCCTCAGGTGGTTTGAAGTGGTTTGACATAGTTTGAGAAAAAACCCTTCTTCATGCTGGTTACTCACAGCTCCACAGTCCCACCAGCTACCAAAGGTGAACTTGGAGCAACACAGTGCAAATCCCGGGCTGACTTTTACATCCAACAACTGGGCTGTTCAGAGGAGTGAGGAATAACAATAAACTGACTGTTGGTACCTATGGTGATTCTGCTTAAGATTCTGAACCTTTTCTCACCTGCTTCCTGCCAAATTCTTTGTGAAAAATTGGGACTCAGCACTAAAGACAAGTCCTTGTCATGGCTGATGGGAAGCTGAAGTGGAGGCAGGTGGAGGGAAGGAGGAGGATGATCTTCCCTCTGTTAGGCTACTTACTGGTGGATAAGAAATAAGTCTGTTTTAAACTGGAATGTCCCAGTGGAGGTCCAATAGCACCGCTGAGGCTGACTGAGAGATGGAGCTGCCTCCGCACACCCTGAGCCATCCACCCCACCAGAATTTGCAGCAGGACAGAAAATGCTGACTCAGCGTTCTGGTTTTGCTCTTTGGAGTAAAATTAGCTACTTATTGCCCATCAAATGCAACCAAAACCCAAACGTCTCTGACTCCAGAGGATGCAAGTAGCCAAGATTAACTGAGTTTTCAACCTGGAGTCAACAGATCCCCAATACCTTTGATCTCCCTTCCTTTCTGGACTTCTCTCCTTCCACTCTCTGCTGTTGACCCTGTGTGAGACTATTGAAAATGTGATTGGAATTTATTCCTTCTGAAAAGTACCAGACCAGCACTGAAACCCATCTGGGCTCAGCTTGTGGCTCCACTCCTGACTTTCTGTGCAAGGTTTGCAGATGTCTCAGCTTTTCTTTATCAGCTTTCCCTTTATCAAGTCTGTTGGCCATGATTATAAGCCCTGTGAGACAGGAGACATCTCTCACTGCGTTTGAGCCACGCATGCGACCATGACCCCAATAAGAAACTTGACCAGCTCTTGTAGGGCACAAAACACATTTTCTACATCAGCTGGTGACCTAAAGGTGTAGATACTCTCTTCAGCTTGAATAACGCAAGCCATTTCTCTCAGGTTGTTCATCTCTTTTGGAGATAACATAACGCAGGTCAGGAGTGAAAAATAATTTTGGATTTCCGCTGACACAGAGGAGGATTTGGAAGGGACTGTGGATCATTTTCCTGACACTTTCTCAGAGGGAAATGTGAGGGCTGTTCATTTTCCATGGGGCCACAGATGCTGTGAGATTAGGATTGTCAAGTGAGTCTATAGCAGCTATGTACTCATTAAATTCCCAGTATTATTAGCTTTGTGGATTCGAGGGAAGTGTCTCAACTGTATTTGAAAGACCTTGGTTTGACAGTGAGAGCTGACACTCCTCACAGGGGAGGACATCAACCTCCCCCCCCCCGGGACTAAACCCTTTAGTTTTTGTTGGCTAGACCACTGAGTTTAATTAAAACCTGTTTTAAAGTGCCGTAATTTATGAGGTTTACCTCCTTCAATTAGTGACATGAAACCTGAGAAAGAAGGGTGGGAGAGGTCACGAAGCAGAGCAGAGTGCAATCTAGGAAACAGCAGGGCTTTTTTCTCCTAGAGATGCAACGAAACCAAAACTAAACCATCATGTACAAATATTAAGGCAACACAGAATTGCAGATCTTGGCAAGTCTGCATGTTCTTACAGCTTCTTTGAGCTGCAGGTGGACACCAGCCTAAGGTGAGTTGCTCTTCTCCATTAAAATACAAAGCCTGTGCTTTGCATTCCTCTATTTTTCTTCCCCCTCTCTCTTACAAAGTCAAATTAGCATCTTCTTTACAATTCTAAGTTACATTCACCACTTCCTGTTCAAGATATATGGGGTAACTGTGCATTGAGGATATGTCTGTGCATACAGATAGTATGTTATTATGTTATTAATTTTTCAGCTTCACTTTGCAAGCATTAAAATCCCATGCACATTCCTCATTCCTTAATTTGCATGGCTTTGTGCAGACTTACGTATTTTTTATTAAAATTTACTTCCAGACCATAGAAAATTGGCTAATCACCAAACTGCTTGTACTTCATAAATCACCTCAACCTATAATTGAAGATGTGTTTTTTAGGGCAGATTTTAGCCTCAATATTTGTTTGTCTAATTAGCAGTTTTTGTTAAGAGTAACAGAGGGAAGGGCAAGAGGAAATGGCCTCAAGTCGTGCCAGGGGAGGTCTAGATTGGATATTAGGAAAGAATTCTTCACTGAAAGGATGGTCAGGCATTGGAAGACGCTGCCCAGGGAAGCTGTGGAGTCAGCAACGTTGGGAGTGTTAAAAACTATGTAGATGTGACACCTGGGGACATGGTTTGGTGGTGGACTTGGCAGTGCTGGGTTAATGTTTGGACTCAGTGATCTTAGAGGTCTTTTCCAACCTTAACAATTCTTTGATTCTATGAATGGTGAGGCTTTAAGTTTGTCCTTAAGAGAATCAGCTTTGAGCAAACATGCTGAGCAAGCATTTTTTCCAGAATCTGTAGATTTCCCTCTGTGGAAAGCTGCTGGTACTTAATAGGTTTATTGGGAACTTTCCCTGCCTTCTCCTCCAGCAGCCAAATCACTATGGATGGAAGCTTGATATTAGGGGGCTAAAGAAGATGAATTTTTAAAACTAATCTAGTGTGAGGCTGGCACGATGCAGAAGTTGCCACTCAGACCACTACCCTGAATTTTCCTCGTATTTGGACTTGCTCTTGCTCCAGTATTTTTTATTAACATGCCTCTTCTCCTGCCTTTCCGTTTCAGGACACGTGTTGACCTAAGAAGGCCATACAAGGAAGAAAACAGGTATTTAAGAGAATACCAAAATCCAGGGCTTGCATGAAAGGACACCCTATAGCAGAAATAATTTTTGCTAAGCAGATGCAGTTTAGAAGTGTGTTCTAAGGGATCACAATTATTCCCTGCACAGTTTAACAGCCACATTTGTCTTGACCTGATATTTTGCATTTCATCCACACCATGCTGGGAATTCACAAAGAGGGTGAGAGAGGGGGAGAAATCCCTGTACATGTTCACAGTTCATTATACATTCAAACTTCCTTTGAAAGTCTCTCGCACTGAATAATAAGTTTCCAAGCTTTCCCAATGCTCCCTGTCTCTGAGGCCACAGTACAAATCGTTTCCCAGTAATTATGGAGGGGGGGGGGAAAAAGAAGAAATTAATTATAGCAACTTGAAAACTCCAGAATGACCTCGAAAAAAAAAAACTTCAAGGTCATCCAGGATGGTCTCCTTGTTGTCCTAAACTGGATCCCACCCTTGTTATTCCTCTGAGGAATGGCCCAGTCTCTTCCTGGGTATTTCTTTTGTAGATGGAGCTGAAAATGCTGTATTGGGAGCATGGGGGGCTGCCAAGGACCTTCTTAAGCAGCATCTGCCACATGGATGGGCCCCTTCTCTGTGTCTGACCTACAAACTTTCATTCACCCCATTGCTGCCTTCACAGCAGAGTCATGTGCCCTGTTTTGGAACAATAAACCCACCCAGGCTGGTGATGGTGATCTCAGTAAATCTCCATTGCCAGACGTGAATTGTCAAATGTTTACCCAGAAGGAGAAGAACTACATCTCAGACATGTCACTTGTCTCTTGTTGTGGAGGAGTGAAGAACTGTACAAAAAATAACCAAAATACCAAATTCAGAAGTGAAATAAAAGGATCAGTTTTCTTTTTGATGAACATGTAGGTGCAGGAAACCAGTTGCAACAGGAGACTGATAAGGAATAAAGGAAAGACTCAAGGAGGTACAAAGATAACATGGAAATCCTGCAATATTTATTAAAGATGATGCAGCAAATTTGAGGTTAGGGGTAACAAGGATGTGGGCAGATTATGTGACATCTGCTCATCCCAGGACAACCCCTGGGCCCTACTCATGAAACAAGTGGTGACAGTCTTTGGGAGAGGCTTCTGGAGTTGGGAATACCAGATCACAGCCCAGACTGCTATGATCCCCATTCTCTCTTGCCTGTAAGCATGGAGTGGCCAGGGCAGAACTTGCTCCCTCCCTTCCATGCTCACCTTGGCACAGCTGGGGAGAAACAGAAAGTCTCCATGAATGTCTGATATCTGAGAGGTCTCCTGGAATCACACAGCAAATCCAGGGTTTGTCTTCTAGGGCTGCTGTAGTTGCCTCTTGGAATCCTAAGGGTTCATTTGGATAGCAACCAGACACATTTAGGCTACAGGGTTGTATCTCAGCAAGGCTTTAGGTTCAGAAGTAAACTGTCAGTCACAGAAGATGATTTGGGGGGAGGAAAATGCCCATTGCCACGTGGTTGTAGGGCATGAAACTTGAGGCAGAGGTTGTGCCAAACCTGATGGCACAGAGGGCATCCAGCCTGCAGGAAGGTGCAGCAGTGGGACTCTCTGCATCCTCCTGTTTTTCCAGGCAACTCGCACATCCACCATCCCACCTTCTCCGTTTCCCCCCCCATCTCATCTTGAGCTGTTATGTATGACACCCTTCCTGATGATTTGACATCCTTCCTGGTGATTGATTTGAGCTATTCTTATTTTATCAAATTAAAGAAGACAGAAAATACAACAAGAATTAACCATCACTCCTTGCGGGAGGCTTAAAAGAGGCTTCCTCTAGAAAGCTGGGAAAAATAAGTGTTTAAAGTCACTAAAATAGGGCATAAGACACGTGCTGATTGACAAAGGGCTTTCATCCTCTTTAGTACAACAAAGCATTTCATTTTTTCACCATAGAATAGTCAAATGTCTCACAAACATCAGGGATGTCAAATTAATCTTTTGTTGTTTCCTTTGTTACTGCAGCTCGTGCTATTTCAGGCACAGGCACAGGTGGCTCTGCTTTTCCCAGCTTTTAGAGGGAACAGGTTAAGAATCAATATGGATGAGGCCACTGGGGAGAAGGGGCAGGGCAAAGTTCAGGTTAAAGACAAAAGCCATGACATTTGTCTTCAAGGAGAAAGAACAGTCCTCGGTCCAGTGAGGTGGGAAATAGTCTTTGGTGCTCCCACAGCCAAGCTCATGGCAGCCTCTGGGGTGGTTTTTTCTCTAATCCCTGCAGAGGAACCCACATTGCTCATTCTGACCATCAATTTTCAAACCTTGTGACACCTTCTGAGCACCTAAAGGAGAAACTTTTGAGGTTTTCAACATGTTTTTGCAGCAGGGTTGGGAGGGGCAGGGGGATTGGAGGTTGTGTGTGGCAGGAGAACAACTCACGACCTTCAATAGCACCAATTACTTTATTTTTTCCCCGCTCTGGAACGGTCCATTTTATGCAGCAAATTGCTTCAGAATACTGATTTTCCAGAAATCTTGTGAGTAAGCCTTATTTTTCAAAAGTCAGACAGGCATTTACGAATGTGAGTTCCGCTGAATATCAAAAAGACATGAGACTCCCGAACCACTTCAGCACACTTTAATGTTTCAGTTTAAAGCGATGCTTTATGGCATTAATTCTAACACTTAGATTCTTGGAGTTACATCTTGCTCTGGGAGCACTCACAGCAAGACACAGTTGTTACAGAGGCAGTGATGAATTATTCTCTATGGGTAAATGGCACAGAATTGGGCTGCAGGTGCTCAGATTTATGTGATTTTTTAAAAACGTGTTTATTACCGACATCAAAATATTACAAGAAAGATCAAGCATAGCAGGAAACACAAAAATCAAAGATTGAGTACAAAGAATCCCATGAACAGCAAACTATGTACAAATAATGTTATGACATTATTTAAACAATGTAATACCAGCGTGAAAAACTACAGCAACTGTGTTTTGACCTTCATCATACAATGCAAAAGGAAATGTTTCACTGCGTGTTTATGTGTTAAATTTCACTCCTCCCCAGCAAGGGAAACAAAAATGCCAGCCAATAACTCGATAAACTGTGCTTTCAGAGAGGAGTTTTAATAGAATAAATCATTAATTTTTCAAAGTAGAAGCTTAAATTATCTTAATTTTAAGTCTTTGTTGGGCTCAGTAATAATAAATCAGATACCCAGTAAGGACAAGGGTGAGACCTGAGCAGCACCAACAATAATTCTGTAAAGACCCACATTTTCTCAGTTTCAGCTCAGGGGGTGAGCACAGAGATGCAATATTTTTATTTTTAGTTTTATTTTGGGTTTTTTTCCAACCAGCTGGAGTGAAGAAGTGAACAGGAAGTAAAAAATAATTTAAGCTCATTTTGAATTAATTCATTTGAACTGAAATTAAATGTTCCGTGAACTTAAGGGAATTAAACCGATTATTTCTAAGGTAATTTTTCAATTTAAATGCTGCTCTCAAAATGAACATTTTGTTTAGCAAATCTGACATCAGCACTTTGTTATTAACGATTTTTCAAGATTTTTCAGGCCAAAGTTATTTATCACATTTGACCAAGAGCCAGACATAGTTTTAGTGCCTCTAAACTTTATCTTCCAATAAATTCACTGCCTAGTTTACTGAAATATTTTCAGGACCTAAAGCCACTTGTCTCTTTCCTAATGTTCATAATAATTATACATAACAATAGCCGGTACAGGGTGTTACAAAAGCGCTAAGAACTTGTTTATGAAAACATAAATGAGTGGTAAATTCACCGAATGCAATGGCTTGGAATAAGTGAAAGAAAAATACCAAAGCAGCTCGATGTTAATGCTCAGCACTCTCTGATAAATGTTAACTCACAAACAATATGCTCTGTCTCGTGTTTCTTCAGGCAGAAAGTGTGAGCAGACCTTTCTGCTCCTACACTTCAATTTCTTGAGGGCTATAAAATGGCAATTTATCTCAGAATAAACCTGATCTCTGGGAAAAAAAAAATAAAAAAGGTTTTTTTAGTCACTTCTTTATAGCAGGTATTAATACTTCTTACAGCTGCCATCTGCAGCCTGCTGAGCAATCAATAATTACAGCTCTCTTTCCACATTCAAAAATAAGCCCCAATAATGAATGGCAGTAGCAAAGGTTGCTGTCACTTGAAACTCCCCACGGAATTGGGTTTAAATATCGTAATTCCATCTGCTCCCTCTCCTTCTTGTGCATTTCTGTGGCTCAGGGTGATGTGCTGCAACCCAGGCAATGACTTCCTTGGTACTGATGAGAGCAATCACAGAGAGGGAAAATACATTTCAATTCCTCCCTGAAATACTTTAATGAACACCAGGGCAGGCAGAAGGAAGTCTTCTCTGAACACTGCCAAGTGTTTTCATAAAGGCACGAAAGGAAATAGAAATGGTGCCTAAATTAGACAATTGCCCATGGAGGTTTTCCTAATTAATACCAGTGATTTGTTCCGAATTTGCTCATGCAGTAATTGCTGCTGAGTCCCCAAAGCCAAAGGGATTATTGATGGCTGAGCAGGACACAGGTGATTTTAAACCTCTGTGAGATTTGAATCAGTCCTCCCTGAACTGAAATCAAATCTATCCACAGAAAGAGGAGCATCCACTTGAAGTTCAGGGGCTGGAGAAGCCACTGGGATGCCTGGATTAATGACATCCAGCCATTCCGCTTGTCAGAGAGGACTGACTGCATGGACTTGCTCCAAAGACAGTCTGTCAGTGAATGACATTTTATGCCATCACAGGTCTCCTGATGCCAGCAAATGAAAACAGACAAGTTCAACAATTAAATACAAAATCACTCCACAACTATAGGGTAGTTAATAGTGCTGCCTGAAGTCACACTGTAATGGCTTTTCCTAAATGGGAAAAGTGTTTTGCAAAATCACATTGTTCTCTGTGACATTTGTACTGATTATGTTGCAGGAGGAAAAGAGCATCTCACTTTATTTTCTATTTTGTTCCAACATCACTTGTTTCCTAGTACTCCAAGAAAGACCTTCAGGCACCTGTCTCGCTGCCTCATATGGTGTTTGACCAGCCAAAAGCAGCCAGGGCTCCTCCAAACCACATGGGAAAGTTCTGTGCCTTAAGAGCATCATAAATCCCTATTTTTTCATGTCAGATGGAGCTGATTCTAAATTCAACTTCAGAGGATTTCTGTTCTGAGGGAGGAGAGGAATTAAGCTTGTCTGTGTCAGCAGAGAACTGCACAGACAAATGTAGCTGTCTGGGCTGGCCTCAGGGATGGGGAGGGGGTATTGAAATTCCCTGCTCTGATGTAAACGCTGTCCAGTTTGAACCCGTACCTACCTGTGGTGAGACCACGATCCTGGGAGAGAGGCAATGAAAGGAGCAACATGCTTTGCAGACAAGCTCGAGGTAAAGCAGTGAAAAACTCATTAAAACCATCCAGCAAATGGCACAGTGATGGAAATGGGCATTTTTCTCTCTGAGCAATGTCATTTCTCTATGGAAATAAGGATAATGACTTCCTTATACATTTTAAGCAGGTGTTTAGAGTGAGGCACCCGGCGGGGAAGGGCCCTGTTATGATCTTTTAAGGTAATACACCAGGATAACAAAATGAAGCCAAGGAATAACAAAATGAGGATCAAAATGAGAGCTCTTCCACTTGAGGAGCTGGCATTTCCCACAGCACCAGTGCCATGGAGTCAAGGGCAGTGCCTGTGGAGTAACACCAGCATAGAAATGGGGTGGTGGGGACAGAATCATGGAATCCTAGAATGGTTTGGGTTGGAAGAGACTTTAAAGATCATTTAGTTCCAACCCCCTGCTATGGCCAGGGACACCTTCTGCTAGACCAGGTTACTCAGAGCCTCATCCAACCAGTTCTTGAAGCTTTCCAGGGATGGGGAGTCCACATCTCCTCTGTGCAGCCCATTTTCAGAACATTTGACTGGCACAAGGATGGAAACACGAGGTCCTGTAGGTCAGCCAAACCTCAACCAAAATGATTTAGTAAGAGCTGATCCCTCAGCATTGTCTTGTAGTAATTAAACCCCCTGTACTCAGAAATACCTCCCACTTTTAACTGTGGCTGCAATAAAATAAGGCAGAGTAAGGAGTTTAAAAGACATATTTTACTCACACAGCTCAGCTTGAATACGTTTACACTTTCAGAATGAAACACTTCTCATTTCTCGCCTAAGTTTTAGCACGATTTCTGTAGTGAATTTATGGCTGTGAGATTGCCTGAGCTGGGAATTGCTGGGAGTGAAAAGCAAAGCTCTCCAGCCAGCCAGTGCCATGAATAATGTGTGCATGTGCTCTCACATACACCCATGTGTGCTGTTGTCATTTTTGGACATTCTGAGATTTGTGAAGTGTAAAATGCAATCCCCCAGTGCTGGCAATTCTCACTAAGAATAAAATTCAAGAGTGAAAAATGTATATGAATGTCAAAGAACAGAAAGATCTTTTACCAGGGAACACGTTCAGGAAACATAAATCATTCACCTCTTAGGAGGTTTCATTTCTTCACTCATCTGTCATCCTTAGAAGTTGCTTCTTTTGCTCATGGTAAGAAAGGAGAGGACACACAATCACAAAAATTCTTTAAGGGAGAATTTCCAAAAACATCATAAAGCCAGATTTTCCCAACATCTTTGGGACTCGCTAACTACCTGTCAGTTCATAACCCTTTTGGAGAGCTGAAATGCTTCCACATGCCTAACCCTGCAAGGGGCTTGTTTGACACAGTTATTGTTCCAAATAGAAATGTTGTGTAACTACAAATAACAGATGCATGAGAATGAAAGGTCACTTTCAGTGGGAGCCAAGATGTGGTTTTCACTGAAAGCTGGTTAAAAAACAGCACTCAGAGAGTTTATTCGGAAGAATGAAGTAAAGAATATGTAGAGATCTTGAACTGACCTGTTAGCATCAGAGTCAGGTCAAAGCTCTTCCACAGACATAATCTGGGACCTCATATTAATAATTTAATTTCCATGTATATTACAGTTAGAAAAATTTGAACCTAACTGCTCTCTGTCTAGACATATATAGTTATCAATCTGTGAAACAGAAATAGGAATCATTCCTGTCTTCCACCCAGGCTGGCTTGGACACACAAAAAACACCCTAAAAAGGCATTCAGGGCCTCAGTTCCCAGTCAGGGCCTCTGTCCCAGTATCTGCAAGGCTGAGGATTGAGGCTTCAGTCATCTAAGGCTTCATGTGGCTGTTCCTTCTTCAACGCACACTTAGGATCCAGCCCTTGGCCAAGGACAAGGGGGTTGGGACTAGATGACCTTTAAGGTCCCTTCCAGCCCAAACCACTTCATGATTCCATGACACGACCAGAATATGAGCAAACCACAACAAGGAAGGGATTTGCTTCTTTTCTAGATTTGTCTATCTGCACTAATATGCGAAACCACGGTGTGAAGAGAACATGATTCATTCTGTAGAGGCTGCATGCTGTGGGGAAATCAAATGGGAAGTACCACGGGTGATATCCAGGGAGAAGGCATCTTGGGCTAAAGCAAAGCTGCACATCTCAGCTATTCTGGTTGAATCACAGTGTCTGACAGGAGACATGGAATACAACAAATTTGGTCTCCTTAAACCAGCAACTTTCAAATTTCCTTAGAGAAACAATCAAGAGCTGTAAACATGATATATTTTCAGCAACTTTTGACAAGGATATCAATTAAGGCAGGGCAGTGTTATTATAATATTTAACTATAAATCTTGACACAAACATAATTCCAGTCAATCACAATTTACTTTCAAATACAGGCACTTCCCAATAAACAGATATCTGCTTTCTTTGAAGGTCTGTCTCATATATGTCACATACACAGCATGAGGTATGAGGCTGAACTTGGGGCCAAATGTTCCACCTTTGGGTTCCTAAAGCTTAATGGATGAAGTAAAAACTAAATATTTGAGAAACCACTGAAGCTCATGGGTGCTGAGACACCCAGTCCTTCAGATTTAGCAGAAGGTGGAGCATGGGAGTTTTTACAAGTGGGGGGTGGTTAAATATTAAAATGGAAAGAAATGCTTTAAGTGATGCTCCTCCTCCCATTTTTTATCTCTCAGCCCCCCCATTCTGAGTACAACCTCCGATCGTCCAGCACTGGCCCCTCCTCACTTCCTCCTCAAATCCCTAATCCTACAATATCATGGATATCCCATCCAGTCAACAGCTTTAACCAGCCCTCTGAAATCATCATAAAGACTTCTAAAATAGGAAGATGTTAAATGCTAATATCTAATACTAGCTATCTGATTCCCAACAGGTCAGGAATCCTGAAGCAGCTGCCTCCTCCAGGGAAGCAGAGAATGGGCAGAGAGCCACGAGCAGAATTTTACACCCCAGCTCCAGCTCCTGACCCCGGGGCTCTCTGAGTCAGTGGTGTTTGCTGACCTGGCCATATCGGTGTGTCATGTTCCTGGTGAAAACTTGTCACCCTTTCAGCCTCAAAACAGCCTCACCCAATGCATGGAACAATTCTAAAGAGGATTTCAATGTTTCTTTAAATTTGCTCTTGTTTTTTTTTCCTTTAACTGGCTGAGTATTTTATGAGAGAGGGGCAGAACACTTGTTTATTAGCAAGTATATTCCCACATTAGGGTTTTTTTGTGAATAAAGAATCTCTCTTGGGAGGTGTTACTATCCTATATTTCCCCAGACACACTTTCCACTGTGCTGAACAAAACCTTTAAGAATAATGTAACTTCTTTTGTGTGATTTCAAAAATATATTAAGGGAAGCCTTACCATGCAAAATTCCTTTGTGGGTTGCTAATGGGCATTTAAAGTGTACTTTAAATTTTAAACTTAAATTCAAATTTTAGAGGTCTGGAACCTCCAGCAGCAGACAAATTGTGAACTGCTCCATGTGTGGGACATCCTTTACATTTACAAATTTCAGGCACTACTATTTTAATTTCTGACAAGGAATGAAAACTCCAGAAACACTCTAAACTAAAAATAAACCACTTTGCTACCAGACCCTCAAGGGCAGTGTAAGGGGCTTTAGAAAATCATACTGGCAAGTGGAGCTTTTTGAGCTATTATTATTATTAATATTATTATTATCATCATCAACATAATTAATATCAATATTACTTTTTATTATTTTGTTTTTATTTATTCCTGGTTCATTCTTAGGGAATAAGTGGACAGTAGTTCTGGTGCTGCATCAAGACCTCCTGAGCAAACAGGGCAGAGACCCAGAGGAGCAGCCAACAGGAGCTCCAGGGACAAGCATTAACCTTACACTGAAAGAAGAATTTACTAGAAATTGAAATGAGAGCCCCTGGGGGCTGTGTGGGGTCTTGGTTGTGTCTTTTGCCCCAGTAAAATCAGAGGGAGGAGAACGAAGAAACCACTTTTTTATAACTGTTGTCAAAAAATCATGTTGTTTTGCCAGCAAACATTCCAAGCAGCCACGGGCAGGTTATAGAGGATGATTCAGAGCCTCGTAAACTCAGCAGAGAGGTGATCTTTAATTGTGCAAGGGGTGGTGGAGGTGAGGAATGGAGCACCACAGTGGTTGGGCTGGGGCTTGCTGGGAAAGGCAGCGGCTTCACGCTGCTCTGAGTGAGTAAATCTACATGTCCAATTAATTTAGCACCAGCCCTGCCTGCCTGCACAGCTCAGAATTTTTACCTGAGATGGAAATAGATCATTCCACACTCCCTGTTTAATCCTAACAACCTCTTGTGCTGCCAGTGGACTTGATTTGTAAGAACACAAGGTCCAAATGAAGGCTGTGGGTCTATTGTTCCCTACAAACTCATCGCCAGAGCATAGAAAGGAGGAGCCTTAGCAAAAGAGATTGAAATAGAAGGATAAGATTCATATAAATTCCAGTTTCTGTCTACAAATGCAAAGAAACTGTTGATATAGACCAAAGAAAATAACACTCAAGTGGGGATCAAATATTTCTAATCCCATAGACAGTTTTTTTACTTCTAATAGTTTCCTTTGTGCCTGGCCCTACTTATCAGAGACAGGGGTAGGTGGACAGTGGAAAGGGCCTGGGTTCAATTCTCAGGTGTCACTAACAAACACAATCTTGGGGTCCCACCATGCCCATCCTGATGCTGGTTGAGGTGAAGTTCCCACTTGCAAACCAAAAATCAAAGGACTGAACCAAACCATGCTTTGTTGAGGGAAGAAAAGGACAACAAGGAATACAAACAGGCAAACATGTGACAGCCACCAAGCACTTTCCAGAGTACGATGGTACTTTCTCAGGTGAGGAAACTGCCAGCCCACTGCCCTCTTGTAATAACACAGCAGCCTCAGCTGGCAAGTCCTTGTTTCCGATCCAGTCAGCCCTGCTGGATAGAACTGTAGAATATCCTGAGATGGAAGGATAAACAAGTCCAACTCCTGGCCAGGCACAGGACACCCCTAAGAATCACACCATGAGCCTTGATGACAAGAGACCTTCAGTGAAGACACAGCTGACAGAACAGCATGACGTGCCCACGGTCGACACCACTGAGACCCTGCACTACCTCATTCCACTGTTTCCTCACTTCTGTGCTCAAAAGACCACACAGAGAGAAGCTACAGCCCATCCCACTCGGTGAGGACCATGTTTTTGAAGTCCTGCTTACCCCAAGGCAGCAAACAACAGCCCTAGATAGGTTGCCCACAGCTTGGCCTCACCTCTGCATAGTCAGTTCTCTGAGCTTTTGCATGTTGCTTTACTACATCTGTCTGTTGTGACTCAGCCTGTCTCCTTTTTCTAAGAAAGAACACATTTCAAATATAACAAAAGACAACTGACAAACTGAGTATGTCCTGGGGTCTTCCCCTCAGGTCCTTCTCTCTGACAAGTCAAAAACCTCCTGCTTAGGATTTCCATCCATCTGGAGATCTCTTTTAAGGTCTGGTCTGTGCTCTGGGTCAGGGATGCTGCACAGCATGTGCTCTGAAAGCTCCATTTCCCCCTCCCTTCCAGCTCTAGTTTATTGGCATTGCAGAACTGACTTTTAATTACTGATTTAAGTGCTCTTCATAATGTGATGTCCTTTGCCAGCTCCTCCCTTATAAAATTCCTTGAAATCTTGAGTGCTTTCTGCTCCTGAGAGTTTAACATGAAACCATCCACATGGACTCTTTGCATCTCATCAGAATCAATGAAGAGACTTCAAATTTGAAGCCTGGTCTTGTTTTCCCCCCTAAAAAAGTCCAGTAAAAGATCTCCTTTTTCTCTTCCTTACCCCCAGACTACTCTGACCAAACAGTGATAGGTATCACTCAGGTCAGCCGGAGAGGAGGCTGGCTGGGCAGAGAAACAGAGTCATGGAATATCCTGAGTTGGAAGGGACCCACAAGGATCAAGTCCAGTTCCTGGTCCCGCACAGGACAACCCCAGCAGTGCCACTGTGTCCCTGAGAGTGTTGTTCAAGCACTCCTTGAGCTCTGACAGCCCTGCGGCTGTGATCAATTCCAGTGCCCAACCACCCTCTGGGGGAAGAACCTTTTCCTGATACTGCAGCATCATTTTTGGTCTTCAGCACAGGCCAGGATGGCTGGAGTGGGACATCTTCATTATCCTGCTCAGCCCATGGGGCTCTCTGCAGACCTTTAGAAAACATTCCAGATGCTTTTTGTCCCCTGGGATATTCTGTCATTTTAAGGCCCATTATTGCAGTGGTTTAGAAATGCAGCAATTCCTTCACAAGACAACCCCCAAAATGTCCTTTACATTTAATGTTTCAGTTTGCCATGTGCATTAGCAGCAAATTATTTCCTCTCGCTGCACAACAGTCCTTGTCCCTCTAAACTATCCTTTATGTCTTCTTTAACCTCACCCTGGCAGTGCAGAGGGAAGTGCAGATACAAGACAGCCTGACAAGCTGTCACATTTTTAATTCATGCTGAAAAGTGGTAAGTGAAGGCTGGAAGCATTATTTCCACAGAGTGAAAGAGTGGAATTGGAATAAACCCATGCTGATAAATCCTACACCAGAAACAACTCAAAAAGGGATTGTTTTCAACCAAATACCAGGTTTGAACTTCAGCTTGGCAAATTGCATATTCTTTTCCCCTCCATCATCACTTTCCACTCCACTCTGATTCTCTTGCTCAAGGATGTGCATTTCAGTGTTCAAAGCACATTCACATCACTGCCAAACCTCTGCCCACTGCCTCCTCAGAAACAGGAGTAGTCCCATGGTGTGGAGAAGCTGCTTCTGCCTCCTGAAATCAGCTCCTAAATTCAGCAGAATTATTTCCAAAGGTTGCCACACTTGTCCTTCTGCTTTTCAAGGCAACTTTGTTCCCCTGGCAGCCACCTGCCTCTCCCAAGGACAGGTGTCCTGAGAAGGAAAATCAAGAAGTGGTGTCCGTGAAGCCCAAGTTCCTCCAGATTTGCAGCCTGTTTCTCTTACACCATCCCACCACAACCCCCCAGCTGTCCTCAGTCCTCCCCACCAGCCCCAACACTGCAAGGACTCTGGAGTGACACACATGCCAACTGCAAAGCCACAGACACTGAAAATAAACTGTTAAGCTGAGAACTTCCTCCTTTTTTTCTTAGTGACATTTGGTTTGGGCTTCTCACCCTGAAGCATGTGCTGATTTTCACAATACATGAAGGAAATTCGCTGTTACATTTCTTTATGTACAAAAAGTATTGGAAGGAAGATTTGCAGACAGGTGGACAGGTGGACACAGAGCTCTAAGAGGCTGAGTTTCCTCGGGGACTCAGCTGAAATACCACTTTCATTCTGGTCACCCAAAATCTGTTGCATTTAGATGATGACAAAGTCTGAAATTCAGCATATTTGAACAAGTCTGCATGGAACCCAATCATTTTGGCTTGTATATTTGGATTTTTTCTGACCCGTGTGCCAATGTGAAACCCTTTGCTGTAGTAGAGAGGGGGGAAGGCAAATTCCCTGAACAAAACAAAAAACAACCCAACCCCCCTGAACATTTAGGTTGGACTCAGAGGAAAGTTTTCAAGGGATAAATGGCACTGAGAGAAACATATCAGGGATGCTCCTGCTGCATTTGGTCCTGCCTCTGTGTGCAGGGGTGGGCTGACAGGACAGAGTGGTCACTGTCATCCCTGCATTTCACCTAGGCCAGGTTTCAAATGCAGCTGCTCAGCTTCTCTTTCCCACTCCTGTGTTTCTATCAGTTCTTCCCTGTTAGGCTTTTCTCTGGTGCTGTATCTGTGTCATCCTTGGATATCAAAAATATGCCCTGTCCTCATTTTCACGCTTCTCTGCTGCATATCCTTAATCTGTTAATACTCTTTACTGCTGTGCCCTGGAAACATCCACTCTTCTTCCCCATAAGACATAACTTCTTTCCTGTTTTTCTCCACACTTGTGATCAAAAGATTACTCACCTGGTGAGATAACCTGTCATTTAAACTCTCTTTTTCAGGTCTGGCTGTTCTGAAACCTTTCCCCTGGTCATGTCCCACACAAATAACATCTCCTGGTGACTGAAATGGTTCAGTTTTACCCTTGGTGCTGGGCTTAGAGGACACACAACGTATCAATGAGCAGATCAATCTGTATGACCTGGTGCATCCTTTCTTAGCAATCAAGGAAAGGAGAATCTTTAATATTTCCAAGCAAAGTCTAAAACATTTTTTGCCTTAAGTACTGTGGAAAACCAGTTTAAGCTTATGCCCCAAGCAAGAGGTTGCTTCTGAAAATATACCGTATGTGGTGTGATTAAGGTGACTGTAATGTGAACAAAACCATGGGAAGATTCATCTCACTGAAGGAAAACTGAGAAAAGTATCCCCAGCTTCAGTAGAAGCAGAACAAACTACCTGTACAGCACCCAGCTCAGGAGAATGTGTTGGCTTATGTCCTGCAAAAGAGACTCACTGCAAAATCTTGTATCATGTCCATTTTTGGATCACTGGAGTGGCCATATGTGGGGAATATGCCAAATCCAAGAGAAAAGAAGCCACAGAGTGACAGGACAAGGGGTAATGACTTTAGACTGAAAGATGGTAGGTTTAGTTTTGATATTGGGAAGAAATTCTTCCCTGTGAGGGTGGGCAGGCCCTGGCACAGGTTGGGCAGAGAGGCTGTGGCTGCCCCATCCCTGGAAGTGTCCAAGGCCAGGTTGGACGGGGCTTGGAACAACCTGGGCTAGTGGAAGGTGTCCCTGCCCATGGCAGGGTTGGAATGAGATGAGCTTTAATATCCCTTCCAACTCAAAGAATTCCATTGTTCCATGATTACACACTGCAAAATGATCTCTGCACTAACAAAGCACCAGAAATGTGTGTGCAGTAGCACAAGGCAAAGCAGAGACTGTCATGCTACTGTGAGAATGATCACTTCATTCTTTTCCTGAAGAAGTTAAAACCTGCAGTGACCATCTTTGCCTTCAAACACAATCCAGAAAACACCTTCCCAAAGCCAGTTAAATTCATAAAGTATGTGCTGTTCCTCCTTAAGCACTGGTTTCTACTTCTTAGATCAAATGAAGTATCAAAGAATCCCAGAATAGTTTGGGTTGGAAGGGACCTTCAACATCATCCAGTTCCAGCCCTGTGCCATGGGCAGGGACATCTTCCACTAGCCCAGGTTGCTCCAAACACCATCCAGCCTGGCCTTGAATCCAGGGATGGGGTGTCCACAACCTCTCTGAGGACCAAGAGGATTGCTGCTTCTTCTTATTCCTGTTTTGCTTTGGTTGTTGTTCTTTCCCCTTTTAGCTCTGCTAAGCACAGCCAGCTGGGAGGAGCCCATGCTGCTGCAGAGGTGCCCAACACCTGGGAGTGCCTGAGCTGCAGTGGGAATTACTTTTCCTGGCACTGTTGTCTTGAATAAGGCTTTTCTTTCTTCTTTTCCCCCTGGTGCTTTTATTGTATTCCATATACGGCTGCAATTACTGGGCTGTTCAGCCTTCAGTGGTAGACTATTAGATTCAAATCCTACTTACAGATGATTTAAATCACAGGGTTTTAAAGCTGCAGTTTGTTCTACTGATTAAGCTGTCATCATAACTTGTAAGTCACTTTGGGGCTGAGTTTATGCAATTTGGTATAAGTAGCATGTGCAAGTGAGGGCAGGCTCAGGCCTTTATATAAAAAATAGTAGCTGTCAGTGAGAACTTAGATCCCTCTGACTCTAGGAGACAGAAAATACTATGTCAATACTATGGAAAAATAACATTATGAATTGAGTTTTCCTGCAAAACAGCCCAGTAGGACTTGTCTGTAAGAACGAGAAGGGAATCAGATCTAACCACCACTCATGCACAGAGCAACCCTGCAAGGCAAATACCCCAGGGATTGCAGGAAGAAAGCAAGAAAAAGAAGAGTAATATGAATGAAAATAAAATAAACAAAGTAAAAGCCATTCTGCAGAGATCAGACTGTATGTGGGACTTCAGGAAGACAGGAGTTGCTGGCTATTTGCAGGGAAATGCCACATCCAGTCACCTGGTAGAGGTGAGGCTGATGCAGCTTCAGATCCAGCCAGTAGTGAGGCTGAGTCTGTGCTTCCCACAGGAACACACATCACACGGGAATATCACGTGTGTACACACGTGTACGTACGCACAGCCGGTCACACAGGGCAGTGCAGGCAGAAGATGCAACGCTCCATCAGCAACGCTCCATCATCACTCTCTCACTGAACCCTCCTTCAGGGGAGGTGTGAGCTGGATATAAGAAAAGCTTTTTCACCCAGAGGGTGGTGGGCACTGACCAGGCTCCCCAGGGCAGTGGGCACAGCCCCAAGGCTGCCAGAGCTCCAGGAGGGTTTGGGCAACGCTCTCAAGCTCTCTTGGGGTGTCCTGTACAGGACCAGGAGTTGGACTTGCTGATCCCTGTGGGTCCCGTCCAACTCAGGATATTCTATAATTTTATGATTCTAATCAGGATGGGTGTCTGTTTGTGCAATATATTTATACAGAAATATATACATAAAAAGAGAGGAATATATGTCCATGCATATATTTAGTTAGTAGAATATATGCACATAATGTGGATTCCTCCAGTTGCTGGGCTCAGACACAGAATCTATCCAGAATTCCAGCTTCCCTTGTTGCTGGCAGCTGGCCTTGATCTCAACACAACTAATTAAGTGTTATCATAGAATCATCAAATGGTTTGGATTGAGAAAGACCTTAAAGCTCATCCCGTTCCAGCCTCCCTGCCATAGGCAGGGACACTTTCCCCTAGACCTGGTCACTCCAAGCCCCATCCAGCCTGGCCTTGTCATGACCATGACCGTAAGACCTCACTTGTACCAGATGTTGCCAAAATCCAAAGCTGCTTCTTTCTCATTTCCTAGGACCTCCCCCTCTGCTGAGACACACTGATGTAAAAGTGTCCTGAGCAGCAATTTGCACAACATGGAACAGGAATTTTATCCCAATCCTCCAGAGCTGGCTGTTGGCATGCATGGCCTTTTCTTTGCAATCAGTGTGTGCCTCTGCTTTGGGTGTGGCATGATGGCATGAGAGACTGAAGAGATTTTTCTTCGTTCATGTCACCAAAATTTTACTCTGGATACAGAGCCTGCTTGGGCATCTGCTGATGGTTTGATGAAGGTGTTGCTACAGCCTGAGGTGTACAAAATTAGGTGGGTTTTTGGCCAGTCTGTTGGTGTGCTGAGCTCTGTTGGGTGGTAGACAGCTGGGCCCTGAGCCAGCGAAATATGATGTTCCTTCTGCTCAAGGTGGCAGGCTTAGCCTGCAAGAGGTGCTTTCACCTGTCCAGCATCTGGCTGCACAGCTGGTGATGTCAGACAGGATTGGCTTTGGAGAGAGTGGGAACAGAGTTGCCTCCCTTGTTCTGAAGGGCCAAGCCTGTTTATGGAATCTTTTGTGAGTTCCCTCAGTAATTTATGGATTTTTCAGCTCTCAGGCAAATTATACAGCTATTAACCCCTAGAGATGTGGGGTAAGGCTGTTATTGCTCTCAAAAGGTGAAAGCGAAGTGGTTGGCATTTGTCTGGGTGACACAGTGGCACTGACACAGCTGACTCCCCCCGGGGTGCTGGAGGAATTTCCTTGACATGAGCCTGAGATACAAATAAAAATCTCTGCAGACACCAGATATGTCACCAATCTGCTCCCTGTCCCAGATATACAACAAAACCAAACTCCTTGCACTCCTCATGCTGGCAGGGCTCTGAGGAGCTTGCAGGGTGGAGACCTTACATTTGAGGTCCTGCACATATCGCCATGGAAAGGCTCTGCAGATCAGTGCTTTTGCAATAAGACAGACCAGACTGCCATGGGCCCACCCCTTGCTGTCATGAAAAGGGAAGAGGAACTACCACAGGAGCCAGCAGCAAGGTACTGTAAATATTCTCCAGGCATTTGTCAGTTCTAAGGGTGTCAAGAACACCTCCACTGCTCCATCTGCCACTAACAGTGTTTTAAGAATGTGACTGTGTCCCTTATCCCAGGAAGGATATCAGAGGGGAAATGGTTTCTGAGGTAGAAGGGTTTAAGAAGCTGTATTGTAAACAAACACAGACCATGCAGACAGCTTGATATTTCATGCTTGGCATTGTGCTTGAAAGGAACCCACACTGGAGTGACTCTGTTCCATATTGCCCATCCCTGATATTTGATATTCAGCAGTTCCTCCAATCAGCCTGTGCACCAGGTTTTTATTAATCCTCGATTTTATTGTTGTGCCAAATACTGACAGTTCATTAAAAATAACTGGTCCATGGCAAGGACTGGGCATTTCAAGAAGCCATGAAGGTAATTTTCATAAGATGCAAAAGTCTTGCCCAGAGCGCACGTGCTTGTAGAGCCCCTGTGACTGCGCTGTATTAGAGCTCCTCAACATCTCCTGCAGGTTTCTTCTTCAACACAACTTCTTCTTCTTCTTCAACATAACTTGGGAACGGTGAAAAAGTGCTTAAATGACATGTCAGCAGTCACACAGATGGTCTCTGTCAAACCACAAGCTGCCCACAGCGTGCTTCTCTCTCACCTGCTCCATGTCAGCGAGACAGCGATGGGGCAGCTATAGGGAGCCTCTTGCTTTTAATTCAGTGCAACATATGAGCTCAGCCTCCTCCCTGAACACAGCACAGATGGAAAAGCCTGTGCAGCATTCCTGCTCCAGAGGGTGTTTTCAGCCTAAGGACAGCATCCTAAACCAAATAACCCCATACATATTCCCTGCGAGAAGGGAGCGGATTTTATAGTCAACAAAGAAACATAAGGACACAACAAGAGGGAACGGCCTCAAGTTGTGCCAAAGGAGGTTTAGATTGGATATTAGGGAAAATTTCTTCACTGAAAGGATGGTCAGACATTGGAACAGACTGCCTGGGAAATTGGTGGAATTGCCATCCTTGGAACGGTTCAAAAGGGTGTGTGACACTTGGGGACATGGTTGAGTGGTGGACTTGGCAGTGCTGGGTTAACATTTGGACTCTATCTTAGAGGTCTTTTCCAACCTTTCCATAATTCTGTGATAAATGGCATGCCAAAAAAATGGCCCAGGTCATGTAAAGCATCTCCACCAATGCCCCTTGGATCCTCCCACCACATGTGGATGCAGTTTCGGTGCAAGCAGCAACAGGATACACAGGTCTAAGCCAGAGACTGAGAAATTTTACCTCAATTTGCAGTAGACCCAATGCTGAGCTGCTGTCTGGGATTCCCAGGCAGAAACCCCATGGATGTTCCCATCTAGGTCATAACACCAGGCAGTGTTTTTTCCCCGTGTTTTCTCTTGCTGCATTATTTGCTGCTGGTCATAACAAAGACTCCTCAGTCCTTGCCTCCTGTAGCACTTCCAGCCAGTCTGCAGAGACAGAGCAAACCAAGGACAGCCAAACCCAAGATGTGCTATGCATGGGTCTGGAAACCAGGACAGCACATCTGACTACAGACCTGCTGCTGTCACAGTTTGGTTCTTTCCCCTGTATAGTTCTGAATATGGAAATAAAAAGGATGACTTCATATCTTTTTTGCAATTCTGTTGACTTTAGAGGACTTGAGTGTGGGTGCTAACACTTGTCTCATTATGCCTCTTCTCTGTGATAATCCAACAACTCTGGAGCCTCTCTGCTCTCCCCTCATGCCAGCTCAGGTGGGATGAAAAATATACACATTATATACAATATATATGTGTGCAGATATATGTACCAAAGCCCTCTCACAAAGATGCCAAGATACCTCATGTAAATGTAACTTCAGTCTGAAGTTTTCAAACCACTTTATGGGCTGGAGCTGAGGTCCTTAAAAATCATTAGTGATTTTTTTAATAACGGTCAAGTGCGGGGAAAAAACCCCAAGCCACTGAGTATGAATGGGAGTGTGAAGGAGACTACGGGCCCATAAGCTGAAGTGTGAGCCATGGAATATCTGGATGGAGGCATGAGGCAGTGGCCAGAGCCCTACACTCTGGGTTTTTAGACCTGAGAGACCACACAGGCTATAAATCCAAGAGGGGAAGGAGGAAAGAGCTCTGTGAGCAGAGCAGAGAGGACTGGGAGGACGTGGGGTCTGTCTGGGCTTTGTGCAAAGCGAAGGGTTGAGCAAGGGATGACACACCAGCTGCTCACTTCAGGGAAGCACACAAATAGATCTGGATCTGACTGGCATTAGCACCAGCCTTTACAAATGAGCAATCCAAGCGTGCTGCTGAAAGCCCAGCAGCCTATGGAATTTCATTCCCTGTCTCTGCCAACAGCCCGTCTTGCCTCTGGCTATAAATGTGTAAGACTCTTGGGACCAGGTAACACATGGAAAATAAACTGTTACAGCACTGAAAAGGAGGGAGCAGGCAGAGCCGTTTTCACCACTGTGGTGTTAAGTGGTCCCAAAGTATTTCTCCTTGCATGAATCCCTCCAGTCCCGCTGGAACAGCTGCCTCAGGGGATCAGTGCTGGGGCTTTCACATGAAGCAGGGAATAAGCTTGTTGGGAACAATGTAAGAACAATGTGTGATGTCAGCCCTGACAGTGACTTTTCCACCTACATCACTGGTGTGTGCCACTCCAGGGTCCCACTGCAGCCATAAGGATGCTGGAAAGATTCATTCCTCTGCCTTGGCACTGGTACAGGAGAAGGAAAATGCTTGGAGGGAGGTGAGCTAAGTGAGCTGGGACAGCAGCTCTCTCTATTTGACATCAGCACCCTGCTGCTCTGTGACAACACGTTTTGCTGAGGTAATTTTCCATTGCCATGCAGGTGCACACAAATCCAAAGCAGGTCCTCACTCCAGTCTCCTTCAGAGCTGTTGAATCTGCAATTATGGTGAGCCTGGAATGACACCAAGGAGAACACCAGTGTCCTTAGGGATATAATCCAATCTAACCCATTCAAGGTGGTGCATCATGCTGTCTTGGACATGTATGTGCCCTCATAATTTCATTGTGATTACCTTTTCAAGAGAAGAGGTGACTGTGGAGGAGGCTGGACCCAAAACCGGCAGGCTATGAGATAAAACACATTGCCCATACTGTCAGAACCTAAAATGGTCTGGTTTTGGTTTTATGCAATGGCATCAACAGCTTAAAAATGTGGATATGTAGACACACACAGCATATGCACAGTCACCACACAGCACGGCAGCTTCAGAAGACTTATATTCATAAAGTATTGGGAAAGCCTGTTCAGCTTTAGTTTTCTTACAGCTGAAACCACAGGAGGCTGTGGCCTTCTGAAACTTGAGAAGATGCACATCAGCTCCAGATCTTGCTGCAAATCTTGTCTGTAACCTGAGCTTATAGGATATCCTGGAATACTGAAATAAGCAGTAGGGAACAGAGTTGGAAGCTTGACCCTGTGTCATTTGGTGTCGTGGGTTTGATGAGGTAGATCCATGTCAGTGGATAACAGGCTAGGAAAGGACTCAGAAGCTCAAAGTCCTCTCCTGGGTGCTCTGCCCTGGATGTCTCTCTGCAGTCCCAGATCCACATTTGAAACCTGTCAACAACAAATGTCCTGCAAGTAGAGTTTTCTTGGAACCATTTTGCCTGCTCCATCATTTATTTTTTAATCTTCATTCAGATTTGAGGACCAAAATAGTAATTTTTTTTTTCTCCAGACTTTAAACAGGGATTCTAAAAATATGTGCCTTGACATCCCTGAAACCATGGCCGTTGGAATGCACTTCAGTGCACCATTTCCACCGTGTTAAATCCCTGCTCCAGCTGGTGTTTGGCATTTGATGGGGAAGACTCAAGACCCCTCTCCCCAGAATTCCTTCATGTGTCAGTGGAGGAAGAGGAGTTCCCCCAACAGGTAGTTTAGAGCTGGTGCCCCACAAAAGCTGCAGAGGCATGTTAAGGAGATGGACTTTCCAGTCTTCATGACCAGCCACCACCCACCCGTCACATGTTGCTGTCTCCCACTGTGATATTCTCATCAGAATATCACCAGTGGAGTCAAACAGTTCAGCTCTTTCACTGCAGCACATCTGAATTTAAAGACAGATGTATTCTTGCCATAAGACTTTTTTTTTTTATTGGAACATGTATTTTCTAATCAATTTTTTATTTCATCACATCTCACCGAGCTTCAGTTTAATTGTATTTTGGTACTGACGCTTTGCAAAGACATTGTGAAAGTAGATAAATCTCATGCAGTTGGTTCTGAGACTGGAAGAAACAAGCAATAGTTTCAAGTCAATTTTAGATTTGGACAACTTTAAAAATGAGTGATAACTACAGATAAGAGTTTTATTGTGGAGGAGAGGATTTGTGATCTCCGAGGGTACTTACTGGTTCTTCCTTGAATATATGTGTATAACCTTCAGTGACACTTTTATGGCTCCATATTTGCTGACAGAGAACCAACTGACACAGTTACTTGTATTCCAAAGGGTCTTCTTTGAACACATTCCTTCTCGACGCAATTTTAATGGTACTGTAACCACGGTATTTATCTGCTGTAACCATGAAATCTGGATTAGGAACTGGATTTTCTGGAAGTCCATTGGGGAGTTTTTGTGGAAATCACTTCTGCTTAATGGGAAGGACAGAAAGATAAAGCTGACAGAGAGACTGAAAGCAACCAAACTTTGGAGAGAAGTTACTGATGCTGAAGCTGGGGCAGGATATTGGTTGTGTCTGTGCCCTCCTGACCCCACAGCCATCCGCAGTGCTGAGAAATGGGAACTCATCATGAAAAGAAATTCTCATGCAAAAATCTTGCTCACAGTATCCCAAATGGGTTGTAATTGTTTATGTAAGGGCACTTGGCACAAGGGAGATGTGGCCACCACTGCTCAGCTGGTTCAGAGACATTACAGCTCAAACTCCAGACTCCCAAGCTAAAATTCACCTTTGGGTAATCAAAATACTCCTCTCCTCCTGTATACATGACTGCACACTAAAATGGAAAGAGCTGATGTGGAAACACCTTTTACAGGGTTTACTTCTCCCAGTTTGGGGAACGGAAGAAGCACATGGGCATTTTGCCAGCCTTTCACGTGGACAAATATCCCCTGTGGAGCTCTGCCCAGATGGCACATTTCTTCCACAATATTTGGGAATTCATGCCAGATACCCAGGAGCAAGACTTAACACATGATTCCTAGAAGGTGGGATGTGGACAGCATTCTGGGGCTGGTGTGATCACTGCCACAGGCTGACACTCCTCTGAAGTGCCAAGAGCAGGCACGCTGCCCAAAACATTATTAATTTTACAGCCAATCAGTTTTCAATTCAATTCTTTCCTGCTGAACTGCAATTTATTTTTGATAACAACAACTTCATTTTACCGAATGGCTTTTTAATACTTCTAACTATATAAAAAAAATTAATGTTACCACATGTCGCCCCTCATTATCAGCTCAGCAGTGGATTATCCTAACTTGGATTTAGGCCCCCCAGGGCCTAAGTGTGGATATGTGATAATGACCAGATGGTTTACCTGAACAATGGAGATTTGCTACAATAAAGGCAGAGAATTACAACCCTGTTTGCTTTCAGTTATCTGCAGGATGGAGGACTTTTTTTGTCCCAGCTTCCATCGCTGACAAGCACCAGGGAGCTGGAAATTAAGCATCCAGTAATAATAATCACAGTGTAATGGCATCCTGGCTGGGCTGAGCATCTGTGTTACCTCCAGCTCAGCCAGTGAAAACTCTCTGCTCCTAAACAGGAATTCATCTGACTAAATATAGGCATCTCTGAGGGAGCAGGGCCTCTGAGCTAGTCCTCCTGGGCTTCCCAAACTGCGGAATCTAGGGGCTGGTTATGGATCTGTGTCCAGGGACTCTTGCTGCATGTCTTTTGGCATATTCCCAGGTCTCCTGGAGTTCCTCTGCACTGAGGTAGCTCCTGGTCTGGCCCCAATAAGAGTAAGCAAGGGCTTCATTGGACTCTTATTTCAACCCAGATGTCACAGTGGTGTGATTGTGCTCTGTGGTGTCACTCATATGCCCATGGCAAATCTCTCTGTACCAGAGCCCATGCTGTGGTGGGATAAAGCCAGAATAGGCAGCATACATCTGGAAATTGCAGGTAACCCCAAGGTCCTGAGAAACCCCACTCAGCCTTGCTGCAGAGAGTCTGCCCTTTCCCAGGCTGACCCATCCATCCATGCCTTTTTGTCACAGTTCCTCCCTCAGAATTACTGTTTACTCTAGCCCTTATGCCAGGTGGATGGTGCTGCAGGAGCAGTCTTCCCATGGTTTCCAGTCCCAGCAACGGGGAAGAAGCATTTTCCTCTGCTTTCTTCTCACATATAACCACTGCAGAATAACTGGATGTATCTGCCAAGTGCAAAGGTGATGGACAAATGGCAAAGAACATCAGGAACAGAGCAATTACCTGGGATTTAGCACCACACAGGCAGATCACTTTCCCAGATGCACAAGGTTCTTTTAAAGGACTGTTTACCCAAAGGCCTTCTGTGTGCCACAAGTCTGGTGGTTGTTCCACCAGGGTGACAGGAAAAGCAAAGGACAGCTTTGTGTTACCCCCAATCCGTGTGTCCATGTGCCTGACTGCTGCTCCTGGGAGACCCCACAGCACATTGGTGGAGGTCACAGCCTGGGAGGAGGCAGGATTTTGCCATCAGGCTGAGTTAACAAGTGGAAGCCCAAAAATTTAGGAAGGCCAAGGACATCTGGAATGCCCCTTCAAGTAGGAAAATTGAACTGACAGGAAGCTCTGTGTCTCTGGCAGGGAGTCTGGAGGGAGGGAAGCAACAGCACCAGTGCAACCTCCCATAACTTGACTGGGTTTAAGGGAGAGGAGGCAATAAAAGCTTGTGCATTCACTCCCCCTCACTTTAACAGTTGTCTCCCATTGCTTTATAGCTCAGATCAATTAAATCAACTCTTGGTCTTGGAGGAATTGCTTTTGGTTCCCATCAGCATGTTGGCAAATGAGATCCAACAGAGGAAAAGCAGTTGAGCCATGGAAGGGGACTGGTGTGAGATGGATAGAGGGGATCTCTGAGGGCAGATTCAGCCTATCCTTGTAGACAAAACCTTATAGAGATTCTTCTAGGAAAGACCACGTGCACTCAGGTGATCTCAGCCACTGCAGAAGGACCCCAAGAAGTCCAGTTCTTCTCCCTTTTCTAGCAGGAAGGCTGTTCTGTCTTCTGTCTCCCTTACACGTTTATTGCAGACACCCCTGCCTAAGATGTGTACAGTTAAAACCACAGACATCAACAAAAACATCTGCTTTGGTACCGTCCTCAGCAGCAAAGCATTAGGTGTAATTAATGCCTTTCTTCTGTATCCCTCTATATAAAAATTAATTTAATTAACAGGAAGATTAGAAGCTTCAATAGAAAACAGGTTGATATTAGCCCTGATTCCTGTCTTTGCCTTATCTTCTCTTTACACAGCAGGTGAAACTGGCTGAAAATTAACCTTCCGAGGCTTGTCTGGTTCTTCCCAGGCCAAGAGATTGCCTTTCATTTTAGTTCCAGGCACGGAGCCAGAGTGTGATCATTTTTAAAGGCTGTTTAGCTGAGATAAGTCATGCTTCTGAGTGGCAACATTTTCAAAAGAGTTGTGTTTTATAAGACCTTAAATCAAATTTCTACTTGTGACATATGATCGTGGGTGTGGAACATCAATTTGCAACTATGTCCCAGGCCCCCAGAATCAAATTCTGCCAGCAGGAGTCGAGTCCCTTTGAAGATCTGGGTCCTGCATTTGTTGATAGTCCAAGGATTTGACCCACCAGCCAGATACTGCACGTTATCTGCTCTGTGTTTATATTCTTGGGCACAGCATTGGGATGTAAAAATAAGGAAATTTATCCCTTAGGAAAAGAGAAATTCAAATTATCTGTTATTTACTACCAGTGTCTTCTGAAAGGTAAAGGCAAGAACACAGAGCAGTTGATGAAGAAGTGCATTTACAGAGGAGGAGCCTGAAGGCTCCTAAGTGACAGTGTCATCATTAAAACTAAGATGCTTGCTCTTCCTCAAAATTATTTATTTGAGGTTTAAATGCATCCATCATACTGATTTAGTGTGCATGGTCTTAAAACGCTTCACAAATAGTAGATGTTAGGTCTGGGCTAGATTAATTTCTGTGCTCTGGCAATTTACATTGGGAAAACTTTCTCAGCAAACTTTGCTGCATCCCGTTTTGCTTCAATATTTCTTCTCTCTTGCCTGTTTGAGGAAAACTGTAGGTGAGAAATGTATAGCATGACTCATTTGAGGAGGCAAATTAGTTGATTCGAGTATTTGTAGTCAGTTTGAGAGCCCAGAGTCAGGTAGGGGTAGGTAATTGATCTTTATGGTGCAGGTCTTTCATGATGGCACCTAAACATCATTGCTGTTCTGTGCAATCTCACTCACCCTCTTCCTTTGTTTACACGGTGAAATTTGGATTATAAAGTCGCACGTTGTTCCTGCTGATGTAAATCAATAAGTCCCATCGTGCATAATAATCAAGCCAGTGGGTGGAAATCCCCAACAAATTATTGACAGTTGTACAAAGATGCTGCATCAGCAATACAGCAATGCCAGACTATCAGGAGGATGAACTGACACCAGGTGACTTACACCAAGGTAATTTTTCATGCTCCTCTGCAGGGATACTGGGCTAATTGAGAATGTAATTAGGCCAGATGTGGAAAACTGTAGTAGTTTTTAATGCTTCACATTCTTGTCTTAATCCTATCATCACAGAATGGTTTGGGTTGGAAGGGATCTTAAAGATCATCCAGTTCCAACCTCCTGCCATTAGACAAGGTTGTTCCAAGCCCTGTCCAACCTGGCTTTGAACAGGGATGGGGCAACCACAACTTCTCTGGGCAACCTGTCTCACTAATTAACTCCAGAAATATGGGATAGCATGAACCCTGATGTCCATTGATGAAAATGGGAGAGGGCTCTTCATCTGATTTCTGAAAAGAATTTACTTGAATGGCGTACATGTGGGACATGTTACTAGTGTAAGGCTTGAGGCAATAACAGTCAGATCATGAGAACAGTGTGTATGGCCTTTCCCTGCAGAACAGCAGGAAACAACCAGATCTCTTTTTATACCTTTCTTGTATGTTTTGCATTTTTTCTTATAAACCAAGCCACAGCCTTTAAAAAGTTTTTCTGTTGTCCTGCCAGTACTTGCAAAACAGAGACCAGTTCTGCACCAGGAATTGCAATTCTGGTCCTACTTGATGACAAATAAAGGGATGTTCCTCTGTACACTTTCTTTCATATGTCTATCAGATACACTGGCTGAAAGACAAGCACTTTTTAATCTTTTTTTTGGTCATGCCTCAGATCACAGGCTCTTTGGGTAAAGTGAGTGAAACATTTTTCAAGGTAGGAACAGGGACAAACCCTCCATCAGTCCCCTACCTCTTCAAAACCACAGAGAAACCACCCAGGCAAAACTGTGTATTTCATTTGTTTGTTTGTTTTTGCCTAAAAAGGAAAAGCCAGAGTGTCTCTGAGGTCCAGTAAGACTTTTATATGGAGCAGATGAAAGCCAGAAGGCAGTGATGCAATGGAAGCTGGAAGGATGAGCAGCTGGTAGCACCAACACCTCTGGTGGCAAGACAAATATAAATGGGATTGCTCTGACTCCCAGCTTTCTGAGGGATGACAAGGCAGTGTGTAATGCAGGAGCCTCTCTGCATTAACTAGAAGACTCAGAGACCTGCTCTTTTCTGGGTTATCACAATTCAACTGACTGCTCCCAAGGCAGTACCCCCAGGCATCCTGGCTTTGGGATTTACTGCTGGAGACAACTCTTGCCAGATTGGGAAAAAAGGTTTTTCCAAATCTCTGTGTGACTCCTCGTTTTATAGAGCTGAAGTGAAGCTGCTCCAGCTTCAGTTGCTTCATGTTTTAGATATCATTGGTGTTTATGACTGCAGAGTGCTTTCCCATTTATTAGGTGCTCTGCCTGGAATGCAGCAATGGATTATTTATAGAGCACAACAACAGCCCCCCTGCAACTGCTGATGTGGTGTTTGCCCAGAGATGAAGGACTGTGAGTGAGTGAATGGTGTCCAGCTGTGTCCCTGCATACAAAACAGCCCCAGCCTTTGGAGAGGTTGTTCTCATTCCTGGGATACACAGAACTGCAGTAATTTCTGTCAGAACTGACCTTTGAGCTTTTGCTCCTCAGATTGGAAATAAGTGCCCATTTCATTGCTCAGATTCTGGAAGGCAGCTTGTGGGGTAATGGCTGAGCCACTCATAGGATCACAGAAAAAGTGAAGTTGGGAAAGACCTCCAGGATTATCAAATGCAACCCTTGACCAAATACCACCGTGCCCATTAAACCAGATCACAAAGGGCCATGTCCACTTGTGTTTTCAACACTTCCAGGAATGGTGACCCCACCCCTTCCCTGTTCCAATGCTTAACCACTCTTTCAGTGAAGAAAGACTACAGTATTAAGCTCTCTAGAGGCAAACCAGAAGATGTAGCTCCCGTTTCCAAGCACATCTTTAATCATCTACTTCACAACCTTCTCAAACTAACTAACATTTTGGCATCACTTTCAAAATCCAGTTACCTCAGCCCAGTCCTGGGGTACATTTATCCATATGACCAAGGGATGTCTCTTCCCCAGTGTTCCCAGAGTTGACACTGACTGGCAGGGGGCAAGGCAGGATGATTCCCCTGCTGCTTCCACACGCTGCCGTACGTAAGCTGCAGCTCTGGGGACACCAAAGTTTCCCTTCAATAAAAGGGCATTGTTCTAAACCAGTCCCACTGCAACTATTAACTTCCAAATATTAGATGATGCTGAAAGACTTTTTCAAGCAACCCCTTCCCAGCTGTAACAACACAAGCACAGCCTTTGCTGCTGGAGTTGTTTTTCACCCCCTTAATTGGCCTATCCAGGGGTTAAATAATCTGTCATTTTATGTTTTCTGTGCTCAAATTCTGCTGGGGGTGGTGGCCAGCTATTTTACAATGCTTTCTGTCTTGCTTCTGGAATAGCTGGGAAGATTCTGAAGGTCCTCCAGCACACTGGGGAGCCAGCTCACCTTGCACAATGACAAAGAAAGAGCAATTATCTCCAACTGAAGCTGCAGGCAGAAATGCAAAATAAACACAGACTACAGAAAACATGCCAGAGACTCCACAGAGCTCATGGAAAACTTGTTTTAAAGGAGCAGATTGGTTATAGAGAACCATCTCCCTCCAGTGTTAAAGAGAAAGAGGGAGTGTAGCTTGGGATTTGTAATTCCTTTGGGGAAAAATACCAAGGGGCTAACTGGGATAGCATAGCATGGCAAACAATGGGTTTCTGCTCTGTGAGTGCTGCAAGAGGAATGAGGAACAAGTCCAAGCCTGATCCCAGCACACAGACCTTGTGGAGGAAGGGGAAAGACACATTGCCTTCTTATGGGATGGAAACTTGCCCAAGCACCACTGGGAAACAGCTGAGCCAGGAGCAACCCAGGCTTTTCAGAGCTACCAATCCACCTGCTGGGAAAGGAGTCCTTACCTAAGAGTAAGGACTTTTGTTGTGGTACAGCTAAACACAGCTCCTAGGATGGAGGTTGTTGGTTTTTCCATACTTGTTTTCCCATCAAGTCTCCCATGACACACATGCCCCAGAGTCCCCACAGAGAAGGAGCCTGACAGGCTCCTTTCTTGGCATAGTTGTGTTTCTGCTGGCAGCTCCCTTGGGGCCATGCTCCATTCCAGGGTGAATTGGCTCCCACTGGCCCTTCAACAACTAGGGATAAGCAAAAGCTATAGCACTAAAAAAGCTGAATGTGGTATTAATACTGCTTTAGGAGGAAATCAGGACAGTTATTTTCCTTGGAAATTAGATGTGTCTACAAAGCCAGGTGGGGGTCAGTCTCTTCTCCAAGGTAACAAGTGACAGGATGGGAGGAAATGGCCTCAAGTTGGGCCATGAGATATCAGGACTGGCCACTGGATATCAGGAAAAATTTCTTCAGTGTAAGGGTGGTCAGCCATTGGGACAGGCTGTCCAGGGAAGTGGTGAATTGACATCCCTGGAAGTGCTCAAAAAATGTGTAGATGTGGCACTTGGGGACACAGTTTAGTGGTGGACTTGGCAGTGTTGGGTTAATGGTTGGATTTGATGCTCTTAGAGGGCTTTTCCAATCCTAGTGATTCTATGGCTCTAAGATTTTGAGGGCAAATATCCATCACAGCTGGGTGCAGGTATATGTGAACTCAGAAACTCATTGTCACACAAATTAATCACAATGATGCCAATACAGTCTATAGAACATTTGCTGGGAGATTTCTGACCTCTCTGCCCAGGTGTTGCCTGCTTGGATGACATCTCTGGTGAGCAAAGTTTAAATATGGACGCACTCTGAACTCCCTTATGCTGCAAACATGATCTGCTTTTCATCCACCAGCACCTAATACAGAATTAAACCTACTGAAATGCAGTATTTGCTTGCTATCTCCTCTTTTCCTGAGAAACCATCGAGGCTGACTACATTTTCATGTCCACTTGCTGCTCAGCTGAGCTCAGGGCAATATCTCTCTGTCTCCAGAGTTCAAGAAGCATTTGGACAACACTCTCAGACACAAAGTGTGATTGTGGGGTTGTCCTGTGCAGGGCCATGAGTTGGACTCAATGATCTTTGTGGGTCCCTTCCAGCTCAGGGTATTCTGTGCTTCTCTACCTCCCTCACCACATATGGGTTAAACAGAATGGATTCTGTCCAATGTACATGGCAAATTCACACAAGGTCCCAGAGACTGCTGTTGACAGAGGTGTTGCTGTACCTGCAGTCTCAAGGTGTGCTCTGAGAGCAGCAGATGAAGGACCTGGTTGAGCTGGTGCCACGAGGCAGCAGAAGGAAATCGCTTGCCTTTAAGCACTGTGAAATCAGGTTTCCCGAGCGAAGTTTCACACCCAGCAAAGTGCAGTACAGATGGCAGCTCTGCGTCTCTCAAGGCAGATCTATAAATTATGACCTCCTGGCTCATTAAAATTGCCTTTAATTCTGCTGCCCTCTTAATCTATGCCAAGGGAAAGAGAAGTTAGGGATGCAAAACACTTAACTTTTCTGCAATTGCTGGGCAATAAATATTTTATCTCCTAGAGTGGAAAAAAAAAGGCATGAAGAGATGTGTGGGACTCCCCTGTTTTCAATGGTTAGTGCTCAGGCTTCTCATGTTCTTTGTCAGATTTCTGGATACTTCCTCTGAACACATTCTCTTCAGGAGCTCACATACAGAAAACAGAGGGGGATAAGTTTGTTTGTAGGTAGTTTTTATTTGACAGACACAAAATGTCATACACAATACCTCTGGGCAAGTTTCCCAGATAACATCAACCAGTCTAACTGGGTGCCACAAAAGAAAATTAAACCTGTTAATTCACTTTTTGTTGGCAAAAAATATAAATGTGTACATCACTACATAATTATTTTGATGTAGTGTTTGTAGGTTCACAGTAAAGGAGCAGCAAAGTGATCAGCTCTCAAAAAGGTAGATTTTTTTATGCAACAAAGAAAGTCTTTTACTGAAGAAATTTAATTATGGGCTAAACCTTTCCAACAGCTTGAGGAGCAAGTTGAAAGAGATTCCCATTGGTAAGAAGTTATAGGAGTTCACTGGCACTAAAGGAGCTCCACTGGCAGGAGAGAGGATGTGGGTCTCCTATAAATAGTGCAGGACGTAGGACTCAACTTGCCATTTCCTGCAGTGGAAAAACTGTTCTTTCTCAATACACCACTGAGAACAGTTCAGCCCACTAATTTAATAAGAAGGGAAATTACAGGCAGTATTAGGCCTAACAAAATCTCAGGCCCACTGAAGTCAGTGGGAATTTTGCCACTCATTGCACAAAGATTTTACTCCGTGTCTTTGTGTAGGGACACCGTGAAAAGCAGCACAGAAAATGAGTGAAGCCTTGTCAGCCTTCATGGGAATTTAGCGTGGTAATTGAGCCTGAGTGAGCAGGACCTGGGAACAGTTCTTAAAGCAGGGAGAAATTTCCTTCCTGAAAGATTTGTCAAGCATTGGCACAGGCTGCCCAGAGCAGTGGTGGAGTCTCCATGCCTGGAAGTGTTCAAAAGCACGTGGATGTGGCACTTGGGGCACATGCTTTAGTGGTGACTGTGGTTGGACCTGATAATCTCAGAGGTCTTTTCCAACCCTAATGATTCTAAATGGTCCCTAAATCTTCTGCCTGCTCTTCACCATCCCTCCCAAGAGAAAGGAGTCTCAGAAATTGGAATAGCCTTTGTTAATATTTAGGTCCAGGGAAAATGCTTCTAAACCCTGGTTATGGCTCTACTGATCAAAGTCTTAATGTGGGGTAATTTCAGTGATGCTCAGAGGGGCACAGAAGGTCCCACTCTGCCAACACTGTCTCTAAGGAGACAAGAAATGAGACTAGCTTTGCAAACTCTGTTCTTGTCACCGAGGAGAAACAAAGATTTTATTTTTACTTCCCTGCAGGAAAGCTCTGATCTAAATAAATTATAGGTGTACACTAAAAGAAAGAACACCCCCTCCTCTTCTGCACCTACAGAAAATTCACTTAAATAACAAATCTGCATAGAAATAGGAGATGCTGTCATGTCTGATAGATGATCATGAAAGAAGCCAATTGCATTACCAGGGAAGACAGTAAACATTCTTGCTCTCTTTTTTAAAATAAATTATGGCCTGTTAATGCATGTTTTGCTGCCATAATAATGCCAAAAATGAAATTACTGGTCCTGCATCAAACACATCAAAGCTAAACGCGCTCATTTTCTGTTGCAGCTGTTGGATGTTCCCAGCTCTTCAAAGGCCATTTCATGGAACTTCTTGAGAGTCTCTTCACTGTGACTCACCAAAAGTACTCTCTCTTCCCTTGAGATGCCTACTGGAAAGCAGAATTTCGGGGAAGCTGCTGAGCTGAGGGGAGTTTTCACAGTTTCCTTGCAGACCTACTGTTGTTATTCCACAAAGACCACAGGAAGATGTGGCCAGCAAAGCTGCTGGGTGGCCTCTATAAGCTCAGCAGAAGTCATGGAAAATCAAGTAACCGAGTAGCCATAAATTTTAAAGATGCCTTAATGTCAACAGGCCGAATTCCCTGAGTTTTGTTGTTTGCAACCCAACAACTCAAGGCTGAAGAGGAGCCTGGTGTGTGGAACCCCTTGCAGTGGGAATACCCTATGGAAGCTCTTCAGGTACTGGCTGTATCTGGTGACCAGAGAGTGCTTTGAGGGTATAATGGCCAAAAAAATCCATTTCACAACTACTTTAAGGCCATTAGAGATGAGCCTCTGGGATGTTTGAACATCAGGAGGGAATCAAGGTCAGAGTGCAGCTGTCCAGGAGAGGCCAGAAGAAGTTTTTGCAACCAAGTAACAGGTCACTTCTTTAATTTTTGTTCTCTACAATGGGGCAATTCAAAAGTATAAACTAGACTTCAGGGATGTAAAACACAACATAATAAAAGTATTTTGTATTTAAACAAGGAACTAATCCCTTCTGTGGAAGAGGCACAGGGTTGAATATCTGAAGCTCTCATCTTTATGGTCACCCTGGTCTTTGCTTTGTTACAGGGAGAGCACATAAACCAACAAAAGGTGATTTCAATGACTGATTCACCTCAGGAAAACTAGGAAGGGTTTGAAGACATTTTAACAAAATTGCAACCAATACCAAGCCACGGTGTCAGCAGGACTCACTATCTGCAGTATTGGACCAAAAATCTAATCACAAATCAAAGATTGCTAAGGCCCACACAAGAACAGTCAACAAAAAATACTCAATCAACCCCCTTGAACACAACAGCAATCTGAAACATATTTCTTTGATACAGCCTTGGATGCTAAGCAGTTGGAATAAATAAATCAATAGAAAATGAGAGCTCCAGTCATTCTCTTCTGCCCCAATTTGAATTTGCATTACTAGCAGAGGGAGTGGGGGTGAGAGAGGAGGAGGGATAATTATGTAATCCCTTCCCAGTTCTCTGGGTCACTCCTCTAACGTGACAAAATGGAACCACTTGTGGAATTAAACCAGAAGTCGTTTGACAACAAGGGTGTGTTATCACATGGCACCTCCTAATTATTGTGGTCCCAGTGGGACTTTAATTGTGATGGTCACCAGCTGGTATGTCCCTCCTTTCAGACACCTTCCATTTGGTTTCCCACTCAATAGGGAATACAATTACAGGATGCCTGGTTCTTTGCCCATAAAACATTTGATTTCTTCCCAAACACACCATAAGAGCAGGTGAGGAGCTGTGCACAACACCAGCCCAGAGGAGGGAGGAGGAGAAAACACATTGCAAAGTCACTGCAAGACTGGAGGAGCAATTTCAGGTGGATAGAGCAGTTATTTGGGGGTTTTTGCTGTCCCTATGGGTTAATACTTGAAAACCAGTAGGATTTCATATGTTAGCATCTTTGCATCTAATGGCATGATTTACTGATCACTAAATTAAGTTGAAATCAATACAAAGAGCTGGGAAATTAAGACCGAGTTTTATCTGAGGTTTGGTGGTGTTGCTCAGATTTGCCATGTCCAGGAGTTTGGAGCTGCAGATTCTGGCAGTGGAAAGTTTCTGGGTCTTTTTACATAGGTTCATTCAGGACCATGGAAAAATAAGGTTAATGGGAAGATATCACAAGGTTAAGGGCTGTGGGCAGAAAAAAAATATTCTGTTATTTTCTAATTCAGCATATTCCAACATTTAAAAAAAATATATAATTTCCCAGGGAAGCACTGGCTGGATTGTAACATTCCCTCACTGGGGACACAGATCTGCCCAGGTGTCCCACTTCATGCAGAGCACGCAGGGATGGTGGCAGCTCATTTCCTTCCCAGGGAATGCTCCTGGCTGCATTTTATTGCTGTCCCTCCACCTGAAGCATTTGCAAATGCATGAGTGGTTGAGGAAGCTGCCTGCCCCGAGGCGGGTGAACCGGTTTCACCCAGACATAGGGAAGCAATACGGGTGGTTATCTCTATCTCTGTGCACAGCAACACGTTTCTTTCAGCACAAAGGCATCACCCCCTCTGGAGAGAGATGCCTTCATTAGCTGGCTTTGCTCAGTTTGACACTCAAACTACTAATAGCCCAGAAAAAGCCAGAAGCTAAAGGATCAGGTCTCAGTTGGTATTTGACACTCAAAGCCTGTAAGTAATAATCAAGCTGTGTTAATTTCCAACAGCCAAAGATCTGACCCTATCAAGGCATTTTTTAAGACTTTTTGCTGTTTCTCATACGGACAGGACTCTGCCTGATGGCCATGAACTGCAATTAGGTCGTTCTTGGTTACAAGGGGTGAGAATTTGCACTGGACATGATTAAAGCTTGGTTGCAGACTGTGCAAAGCCTCAGCAGAACTTCAAGTCAGGGAAAGAAAGTTTGGACAAATCCCACCAGGAACTTCTAAATGTTGAGGGTGACACCTCCTCAGCAACTTCAGGACTAGTTCACAGCCTTCCTCTGATGGAACCTCCAGCACTGTAACTCTCTCCATAGGATGGGGGAGAGATATATTGCAATAGGAAGGACTTGATGATCTTGGAGGTCTTTTCCAACATTAATGATTCTACAGTTCTAGATATTTAAGTCTAAAGTAATAGCAGTAATTTATTTAGTAATTTAGGCATAGAACAGAGCCCCTCTTCCTCCAGGTTAGCTCTTCCTGCCTCACCTCACTATCACACCCAAACCTGGTTGCTGAGCAATAAAAGGGCAGTGAGCTGATCATTTTAAAGCCCACCAGGCCTTAGAGGCTGTGCCATGGCTGGAGAAATTCAATTTGCTCCTAAGAAGTGATGGCTCTTGGCTGCACAGTGACACAACTGCAGCCAGAGGCACAGAAGTCCTGCACCAGGCAGGGCCATGCCATTTAGCTTGTCCTGCTGTGAGAGGTGATGGGATGTAGGTCCAAACACTCCTCCCCTGGCAGGGATTTAAGGTCCCTTCTGAACCCAAACCATTCTGTGATTCTACAATTCCATGTATATCACTTTGGAAATTGAGCCTAGAGCTTTCCAAGTGAAAAAGGACATCACTGTCATCCCATATCCAACACCTGACAATATCTATGCATCAGAGCTCCGCTGGGCTGTAGGGTCAGCCGGGGTAAATGACTGCAAGTAATAAAAATGGTCCCTTTTCCTTTGATGAACTTCAATGAAGCACCTTAACATTGTCTCTTGCTTAACCAGAGGTGGTGAAGAAGGTGTGAATGTTACCTTTGAGGAACAAGCTGGTAACTCGGTGTGTTTAAATGGAAAAAGTCAGCCCAGTAATGAGTCTGAGAGCACAGATACCTGTGCTAATCACATCATCCAAGTGCCTGACTATGAGGTGGGCTTTCTGAATTAGTTCTGTGTTTCACATTAACAACAGGATCCTTTACTCAATTACAGCAACACTCCTGAGGAGTTTGTTTTCGTATTTGTTAATTTTCCCGTGACAGTGTGTTTTGGAGAGTGCACATACATTATTAATGAACCAAAATTGCCTTGTATTTTATTAGATATCTTTTACACAGATGTTGATATCAAATAGAATCAGACTCCATTCCTGAGTGGAATTACCCCCTTTGTTTTGCCACTGATTTGTTTCCATTATATGATCCTGGCATGTTATATTAAAAAAAAAAATCAATCAATCAATTAATTAATTAATTAATACCCCCCCACACCTCCTGTCTGATTTTCACTCTCCTGACAAGAATTGCCTTGGGAAAGATATTTGTAAGGGTTTTGATCATGCTCTGTGTACAAGTTAGGCTGATTTTAAGCCAAATGGATGATAAAGAACATTGGATTATAGGAGAAACAAGTTGCATTCCTTCCTCAGCCAGTGACCCCCTGGAAAACCCTGATCATGTCACTTAGAGGACATTTCCCTACCCTAAGTTTAGACTCTGGCCTAAATGAGGTTCCCAGGCAATAGAAGGAGACAGCCATCTCCAAGGAGTGGTTCAGCTGATGTTAAAATGAGAATGGGAAGAATTAATCATCGCCTGGAAGAGTCTCTCTGCCTCTAATTAACTATCACAACAAACAGAAGAAGTAAGACAAACTAGCTGGATGAGCTGGAAGAGGTGGCAGAGCTGCCACCTCACTTGCTCTGAACTTCCAGAGAATTACAGATGAGTCACACAGTGACTGGTGAAAACCAGGTCTAATCAAGTTTTAATCATTATATATCCTCATTCTGGGGTTTGGTTTGATCCTACTGACAGTTTAAGAAAGCAAAACCAAAAACAAACCTGAAAAAAACCCCTTCAGTGTAAACTTGCTCCCAAACATCTTTGTTCCCAGCTAGATCTAGTTACAGACTCTGAAAATAAATCTCACTGTTGCAGGATGCATAAAAGAAAATTTGGTTGCACAAGCTCTGCATGAAAAAAAAAAAATTAAGAGAAAAGATGAGATGGGAGGGGAAAAGACCTTTTCAAGAATGTTTTAACAGGCAAATATGGTAAGAGCTGAAATGCACAGCCCTGTTCAACTCCCAGTTCAGCTGCCTAAACATCTCAGCACCCATTGTAATCTCAGGCATGGTGGGTGGATCCTGCCCAGACTCAAGAGCCTCTGCTGCTTCTCCTAAATCCTGTCTTCTCCTCAATCCTGTCTCCTCCTCTCTGGAGCCACCCACAGATCCCCACGTAGGGTAGAGACATCAGACGCCTCTGTCCAGGAGATGGAATCCTGCCCTGGAGTCCCCTGGAGCTCCTGGAAATCTTCTCTTTGGATTAAATAGGGATTATTTAAGGACTGTCTGAGCATTCTGGGATACTCAGATTCCGACAAACTTTTAGTGAGTTGCAAGTATCTGTGGGAACATGGGAAGTATTTTAAGCAGTTGAAGGAATTCACAGTGCCAAAGGCAGGGGGAAGCATCTGGGCCCCGAAGCAGATCGTGAATTCTCACTCAGAGCTGCATTGAGGTTGAGAGTTGTGCAAATCTCACAACATTTGAGTCCAAAATGATGGAAATAGTTACTGCAAAACTATCTCTAATTGACACTCTGATAAGTTGTTAAATCTTTCCCTAAGCTCAAATACATATAAGTGCAGTCCAGGTGGAATAGACCAAATTAGGTCAGAGCCTCTAATTCCAAGCATGTCTCTAGCACATTCAAGGCACTGATCAGACTAAGCAGAGATAAGCCTATCAGCTCTAACAGAACTTGGCTAGGCTTCAGCATTTATCATATTCTCCACAGAGAGACTTATAAAATCAAATTCCATTCTGGCACTCAAGTATGTTCTTGTTCACCAGGTAAACAGAGATTTTGTATTTAGGGCTTGTTGCAACATTCTCATTTTCATACAAGTTATCATTAAAAAATATGAATGAAGTCACTGAAAATTAGAATTTTCATGCTAAGGGAAACATTTTGAAACTTCTTTTCAGGCTGTGCCTGTGCCAGGTATTTCACTGACAAAACAGCATGTTAGTGTTTGGATTTTGCTCTTACCGAACAGGAAAAGTCAATGTGAGAGTCAAAAAAAAAGCTGTTAATTTGTTTTTGAAGTGCTTCATCAAAGAGATATACTTCTGCTGGATACCAAACTCCACTGAATCAACATGTTTAACTTAACTAATATTGTCTCAGGTTTAAAACACACATACTATGGGTAACAAGTCACCTTCAGCTTGGTGAGCACACTCACTATCACCTCTTGACATCAACCCATTTGCTGTGGGCTTGTAAACAGTCAGAGTGCATCCAAATTGGGGATTTAAACTGCAGCAGGCATTTTCTTTGGTGTCACTGCCTTGTTTCCACACTTGGAGCTGGGCAGCAAACATTTCCTCCTGACACAGGTGAAATTCAGTCCTTTTCTCTAAGGGCACATAAGGCCAAAGCTGCACACCAAGGCACTGGGTAGGGCAGCTCACCTGCAGTTTGGGTTCATGGTACCTGCTTTGGGAGAAAATAGGATGTCTTGCTTGTAAGAACTTTATTAGAGAGAGGGCTGAACATCTCTGGAAAGGTCATGCAGGAAGATGACAGGATGCAGAGATCATCCGTTCCATGGAGAAACAATCGGTGCCATGCAAAATATACAAAATGCCCTTAAGAGAGTGATGTTTATCATCTTATAACGGGCAGAAATTGGGTTTCAGGAACTGCCTGCCCATCACTACCTTCCTTTTGTCCAGCTGGCTGAAGTTTTTTGGATCAGTGGACACAGAAAGATGTGGAGCTTGCTTTGATCTCTTCTGTTAGACACAGTTTTGAGACAGACCTGAAGCACCTGTGACCACTGCCAGAACAGGGATGGCCTTGACTTTGACCTCTGTAACAGAGACAGTATGATCCCAAAAGAACTTAGTTTATGTCAGTATCTATGGTGAATTCACAATTCCAACAAAACCAGATCTTAATTTCTTACCCTTTTTCCCACTGTAACACATTTGTGTTTCTAAACTGGGTGATATGCTGGGCAGGGAGGGGAGTGAGGATCAAATGCTACTGAAAACAGAATTTACAAACATAGAATCACAGAATGGTTGGAAGGGACCTCAAAAATCATCTAGTTCCCATCCCTCTGCCATGGTGGGGTCTTCTTGCTCAGAGCCCCATCCAACCCGGCCTATACTGAAATTAGTATTTCAGTTTTGATGGACCTCTGATTTCCAGTTCTATTCAAACTCTATCATGTATTTTTGGAGTGATTTCTTCATTGCAAGCACTTCAAGGTGGTACTCACCTACATTTTTTTGTAAGACATTGCAGTTTCTCTGTTACCAGAATCAACACAAGCCACTTTGTTCAAGCACTTTGATCTCAAGTTGGGTTTCCCATCTATAAAATGTGATTGTAATAAACTGACTGAAAGATGTATATGCAAAGCATAGAACTCCAGAGGGGTCACAAAGTCAGAGACAACCCATATGGCATCTTTTTATGCTTCTCCAATGCACAGATTTCAGGCATAATGAGTGCTGGATTAAATCAGTACTTGTTTATCTCTTGGTCAGGTTGGTGGAATAATAAGAGGAAAAAGAGCAAACAGGATCAAGTCACCATTTGTCACTTTGTGCGTTAATTCCAGAAGGCCATGGTGGGAGGATCACAGTGCCTTCAGCCTCAGCTTGGATGCACTGATCCCTCAAGGCAATACCTTTAATTTTAAGTGCAAACCCTTTGTTTCTCTGGCATTCAACACACACTTACATTGTACTTACCCAGGTGGGAAATTCACTTGTCATAAACTCCCTGAAAACAACTTGCCTTTTTTCTCCCAAGTGTCTCTTGTAGGAAAATAGCATTTGTACTTACAGATTTGTCTTCATGGACCACAATAAAAGTGTCTTTGTCAGGCCAAAAGTGAGCAAATGGCTGAACTTCTTTGAATTTGTTTGGCAGGACACACCAGCATCACATATCTCTTGTGAAAGGGAAGAGTGCTATAAAAACAGGGTGTTTGGTGTGGATTTACAATTGCTCCAGCTCAATTAGCATTTTCTTATTCCTTCCTGAAATATTCCCTGTACCAAAGGTGTGTTACACTGAGATACCTTAATATCTGTCAGATCTAAAAATCCTGGGATTAACAGAAATACCAGCTCATGTCATGTGAGTCTCTCTCTCTTACCATTAGCATTTTATCCACGGTGGAAAAACTTCCAGTCTTTCTTTTCAAGCAAAACCAATTTCCTTCATGTCCTGTACACAGACCTCTCTCCTCCAGAGTTTCACTTTATCAAAGCTCTGGGTGTAAGGGTGACTTGCATTTTGCCTTGTCCTCCTTGAAAGTTGGACTGGCAGCTGCAGTGACAAACTGAAGCCACCATTACCACATACAAGGACACTATAAAGTATTGAATGCCACAGGAAAGCACACAGGGAAGTGAAGTCACAGGGCAAGCCCTTGCAATGGCCATGACAGCAAAATGCATCTCTCTCTCTCTGCTGGTCAAGGAGACACTTACAGATTTCAGGACTTCACTTCCGAGATCTCACCTCTCCCAGTTTTGCCTCAATTACAAGGATTGCATCACACATTCCAGTAACAGCACTACAGTGGCAAGAAACTGACTCAACAATGCAAAAGGGAGAGAAACAGCTTTTAGAGCATGAGCAAAACACAACTGCAGCCTAGGGACAAAACCAGCCTTGTAACAGGTAAGCATTAAAGAGCACTGTGAGGGATGTTATAGGGCACTGTTTAGCTCCTTCCTGCAGCCAGTGCTTTCACAGGGTTTTGGCACACAGTGAGCAAGAAAGAGCAGAGCATCAATTTTTGTGTGCAGTGAGAGTGCAGGGAATTTAAGAGCAGCTGTGCTGAGATGTGAAAAAATCAATCCATGAACCAAACACAGGTCAGCTCACTGTCACTGTTTAGATGCTGAAGTTTTCACTTGGATAAGCACAGAGCTGCCTCACTCATGTCCTCCTTTTCCCCCTTTAAGTGGAAGATGATGCCCTGCAAATGGCCACTTGTATGAGAGCTGGACCACAAGCACCAAGGGAGTTCAGATCTAAACTTACTGTGTTGACTGTACAGCTGCTCAAAGGCAGCCCTGACCCTCAAACGGTCCTTACCCAGTCCTCTGAAATCCTTGAAGGAGATTTACTTTAGGATTAAAAGCTATTAGACATGTAGATTAGAGAGAGGTGTTTGATCCAGTTCCTCTTCATTGCCACTGCACTCCTAAAGATCTTTTGGTGCTAATCTGGCTGCATCAACTCATACCTGGGCTCCAGTTGTATTGACTGTAATGGAGTTGCTCTCCCTGCAGCCTGCAGAGCTGTTCAGCTCACCCGAAATAAGATCTTTGAATCTGACCAGCTGAACTACCAAACCATGGCAGGGGGTGGAACTAAATGATCTTTAAGGCCCATTCCAGCCCAAACCGTTCCATGATTCGATGATTCTCTGACGTCCTTCCCAGCATTATTACAGATTCTGGGGCTTGACCTGTCACACTGGAATGGGGAAAGGCTCTGCTGCAGCCTTCAGGCTGATGAGATCCCAGCACAGCACTCCTGGAAGGGCCAGGAGCAGAACAAAGCCATCAGAGGCTGCTTGTTTCGCTGGTGTGAAGTCAAGAACTCTGTTTTTGTAGCTGCCTGCCAATCTCTAAAATTGCCTAGAGACACAAGAGCACTGTGTGAGTAAGAGGACAAGGCTGCTGTCTTTGTCTGCGAGAGCTGAACTTCCACCTCCAAGGGAGAACAGCCAGGACCAGGTAAAGAACTCTTTCAAAACACAGCACAAAACCAATTAAAGAGAAGAGTCCCAGCTGATCAGTCCTTGAAGTATCTCAGCACTGTGAGTGCTCTGACAGCTTCGAGCACTTTGAATTGCAGCATCCACTGGCACCAGCTGGTGATGCAGCAAAGAGCAGTCACGGATGAGATGCCTGTATGTGGCTAATATTGCCCCATCAGTGACCCTGTGTGACATCTCCATGCCTTTGCTTTAGCAAACAAAAGCACTCAGGGTTTCCTGGGGCCATGATCCAGCCCAGGTTTCACTGGAGATGCCCTGAGTTTCTTCCTGGGCTTTTTGACTGAGTGGAATTTTAGGTCTGATTACACCTGCGGATTTGCTGATGCTCAGTCTGAGGCTGCTGCACAACCAGAATTGTTGGATTTAACCACATCAGGTGAAAACTAATCCCAATCCTTGCTGAGAATGTCAGACTTGCCACATTATACACAGTGACAACAGACCCACACGCTGGCCTGCCTGCAAACACTCCAGCTGACAACAGCTCTGTGGATTTAACACTCCAGACTGGGAGATAACTCCCAAATCCAACACAGATTTTTCTGTGAGACCCTGTGAGACTTCACTTCATCTTCATGTGCCCTCTCTCTTGACAGAGGAAATGCCATATCTCTTGCCTTGAACCATCTGGAAATAGTTGTCAATTCTCTGTATTGTCCAGAATATAATTTTCTTGAGCTGTTAAAGACATGTTGCTGTAGTGGATTAAAGTAATAAAATGAAATAGTCAAACCTCACTAAAAAACTTTGGATCCCAAAGTTACAAGCAGAAAGTCTGGAACATATACTCACCTGGTTTTGGTGTTGCTTTTTTCTTTGATTTTTAGCACAAATAAAAATTACTAGAATTTGCTTTAGAGAGAGATTCCTTTTTTGGGGAATGTTAGTGAGAATCCATGAACTTTCTGCAGAGTACCCAAGTTTCTTGCAAACCTGTTGAACAGTCCAGGTTTGCTTCAAATTGGATGCAGATTTCTCAGGAAAGGTCATGAACCTTGGTAATACCTTTATAACCATCCCAGCTTTAGAAAGATTTCTGGGGAAAATTAAGTGCCTAAAGGCTAAACTTCATCCTGTTTCAGAGCTCCCATGCTAAGGTCATATTTATAGGGTATAAATCAGCTTTGTCTTTTAGTAGCTCCCTGACCTTTAAGCCTTCAATGTAAAATCCTGTAGTTTTTGGCTTAAAGTAAATTAAAAAACCTCCACAAACCAGGTAGTTAAATGGATAAAATGATACAGCAGCAATGGCACACAGATGTTGTTATGTTCCTGCAAAGAATGTCCTTTACAACCTCCAAGCTGTCTATTCTACCCATTCTTCAAACTGTGCATTATATTTAACATTAGAATGGAGCTTGTAGTGACGGGCATCTTTGCCCATCTGTTTCTGCTCTGAAGTGCTCAGTATTTTAGGAAACCAATAAAAATAACAGAGTGGTAAGAGCCAAGTTTCTGCTGAAGGGACTCATTTTGGATCTGTTCTAGGAGAACTGGCCCCTTCCCAACAAGGTGCACATAAAAGTCCACCCTGTGCTGGGTTATAACAATATCCAGCCTTGCCTGTGAGCCTATAGAGGTATGAAAGCTGCTGGATCACACTGCAAAGAGCTTGGGGCCAAAGCTGTGCCTAATGTGCCCCTCCTAAATGCTTCTCTTTGAAGTCTTTGCATCTGATGCCTCTCTCAAATTGCCTTTGGGCCTGATTCACTGAAATCACTCAGAGCTTTTTCCATTTCCTCCTGCCTCTTTTTAAGCTGTAAACACATGCCCCAGTGTCTCCTTGGGGGATGGAGGGAATGATTTGGCCTTTTCTGAACTTTTACTCTCCTCTTACCTCCACATCTGAAGGTGCCTGTGACAGACACTTCAGGTGCTGACTGAGGCTCCTGAGTGTTTTGGCTCTAGGATGGAATCCTGAACGTTCCCAGCTGTGAGCCTTCTCTCTGGCTCCTCCTTAACCTCCTGATCCTGGCTCTGCTGCTCCCCTTACCCTGTTCATTCCCCTTGTCTTCACCCAGGGCTGTGGTATCACCTCACTGACTTCCTCCCAACACCAGCAAACTTGTCCTCCAAGCATCAAGAAGAGGAGAGCTGATGGAGAAGATGGAGGTGATGACAGGATGGTATCAACTGACTCCCTGGATGCCTGTGGGGAGCAACAGGCATCATCAAGGGTGTGTTTCCTACTGTCCTCCCGCAATTCTCTCCAAACCCATGTGTAAGACCTTGACCCTCACCCGTGTCTACAATTTCCTCATGAGAGAAGCAAAGAGGCAGACACTGATTCCATTCATTAATCAGTGAGGAAATGGCATAAATCTGTGTCAGGAGAAGTTTGGGTTGGGCTTTAGAAAAAAGTTCTTCACCCAGAGGGTGGTTGGGCACTGAACAGGCTGCCCAGGGCAGTGGGCACAGCACCAAGCCTGACAGTGTTTGGACAACACTCTCAGGCACATGGTGGGATTCTGGAGATTGTCCTGTGCAGGTGCAGGAGCTGGGATCAATGATCCTTGTGAGTCCTTTCCAACTCAGGTTATTCTATAATTCTGTGCTATTCCAGCATAAAAGAGTACACCTATCAGACTCCCTGACATTTTACACATGGAGTCATTCCCAGTGGTCTTTCAGGGGAGCAGATGTGCACTTGAGTGGATGCCTCCAAACACATGATTTACCTACAGGAATTTAGGAACTCAACCTCAATACAAAAAGTCTCATCCAAAGGCCATAGGAGTCACTGAAAAGTCTCTGACCTGAACCACAGCTGGGGAAGGTTTGCCAAAAGCACCAGAGATTGCTTATGCTTATTTCTGACATTCCCATCTTGCTGCTTCCATTAACACTACTTTCTCCTCTCCTTTTCCCACTCCTCCCTCTCTCCTTTCAGCACAAAACCGGCTCTGCCAGACAATGCCTTCCCAAGTTAACACAGCGCAACAGACTGCGACTACATTAAGAGCAACTAACAGGCAGGTTTTACATCCGAGCTCTGGGGAACGAGTAATGAAATAGAAGGCTGGAGCTTGGCACTGCTGTGAAGCCAAGCAGCTTCAGCTATAAAAAGAACCCTTTCACACAGATATATAAAATGAAACACTGTCTGAAAGCCTCTCTGCTTGGAGAGGTGCATTAAGCAGCACATAAGCACCAAGGTGAGTGAGCACCTGCATTGGACATGTGCAGAGGAAAGGTGTCCACAGGCCAGGGCTGTGGTGTTCCTCCTAAAAGCAGCCCTCCAAAGGGTGCATCCAGGCACGATGGAGACAAGGTGTTTTATCTGGGCAAGGGGGGTTCCAGGTCTGGCTTGCTCCACGTGGGCAGGTGCTTCCCACATGGCTTTCCCCATTTGTAGGTTTGGAAGCTGGTTTAGGATATCACAGGATGAAATGTGATCATATAACTGTTACTGCCCACCTCTAAGTGATTTTAATGAACTGTGGAAACTCTTTGTACAAGCTACAGCTACAGCAGTGGTGACATTGCCCACAACACTCATGTTGGCTTATGATCCTGGGCCAGGACTTCAAGTAGGGCTTGAAGTGCAAAGGCTCTGTTAGCACGAACACGAGGAAGGGTTTGTCACCCATCACTTCAGAGCATCTGTCATTTCACTGCAACCCTGGGTCAAAGCCCAGCAGCTCCTGGGAACAGCATTTCTCACAGGGAGTATCTGCAGTTTGTTTTGAGACATCAGGAGTTTAGTCCTTCATCTCCTTGGCTGCAATGACTACTTCTGGGGTTACAAACAGGTTTTCTTGTCTGAGTTTTCCTTTGCCATCCAACATTGGTTTGTGCTGTTTTGCTGTTAGTTTAAATAGCCCCATAACTACTTTGTCCTTTCTTGTGGAACATGTGGGGCGCAATCAGGTCACCCCTCAATCATCTTTTTGACAAACTGAAGAGACTGAGCTCATTAAATCTCTTACCAAAAGTGGTTTCCCCAGCCTTCATATGATTTTATGTATTGCTTCTCCTCCTTGATTAGTTTATCCATATCCTGACATCAAAAGATACCAGTGCAGGTCTGACCAGTGCTCCCAGTTAAGGCGTTTTTTTACCCAGCTGCCCCTCTCCCAAAACAACTAAAAGGTTGATCAGATGCCCCCCCCTTCAAATCACACAAACAATTCCCAGTCTGTGCCTACCAGGGCAGACTGAACTGCTCAGATTTATACCCACAAGATTGTCTTCAGAGTCAGTGTTTTCCAAACACTATCATCTATTCTCTGAGAATTACCTGCATTCTTAGAGGCAGCAGATTGCATTTGTCTGCAATAAAAAGAACATTTGCACAGGCCTCGCTGACAAGCAGTCAAAATTGCCCTCTCTAAATGTCTTGTCTTCATTATTATTTATAGCTGCTTCATCATTTTGACACCCACAAATTTTATCGGCCGTGATTGCATATTTACTTTTGGATCATTAATGACACTGTTGATAGTGCTGGGCTCAGTGCCAATCTTGTAAAATGCCAGTAAAGCATCTCAAAAAGTCGTTTCATTAGCTACAGGAATGCTGTCGCCCTCGTTCTTAATCATTTGAAAGTGTTTCTAAGATAAGAATATCTATTCATATGATCTATTGCTCATTGTTGTCCAAAATGTTGCTCAATATTAATTAAAAGCATTTGAAAGATGCTTTGGTGCCTTTCTGCACAAAGCTTTCCAATTTCCCTTGATCAAGTGTCCAACATATCTGTGTTCACTAAAGCCACGTTGACACACAGGATAAGTGCATTGTGTCCTCACTAATCAAATCCCGTATCAGCTTTTCCATAATTCTGCCCAGGGCTGGAAATCCAATAAACTGGCATGTAGTTAACTGGATTATTTGATACTTAAACATCTAAAATTGCTTACTTGCTGAGTTCTCAAAAATGCTGTGACACAATCTATTGAATCCAGAAAAGATGAAATGCCTAAACATTTCCAATTGTTTGGGCTTAATCCAGTTTCAAAGTCGCGACGTGGGGCTCCGACATGGGGGCTCTGGCAGATTGAGCTGCAGTGGAGCTGGTGAGATTGAATAAAAGATGTTCTCAGCTCCTCAGCCACCTAAACACCTTAACACAAACCTAATTTTGTTTATCTGTCTATCTATATAATTCTATAGCCTGCTCATCACCATAGTAACCAGAATACTATACAGAATGTGACAAGTAACTGTGTTTGGAAGGAATCTTTCATCTCTAAATGTCTCTGCTCAGCTCTGCATTAATCCCAAGGCCACTCACTTCACACCAACGTTGCAAGCTCAAGTGAGCACAAATGTGTGAACTCACAGTCACAAAATAGATTTCAAGAAATATCTGAAGCTTACCATTTGAATTTATGGATGAGTTAGCCTGCTTCTTTCACTGTGAACAGTTTTGTCTCACAGCTTTGTGGAACTCAGGACTTACACACTCCCTCTCATGAGAGCAGAAACACTTCTTGGGAAATTAAAAGTGTTTGTGACCTCCTTTCTCAGTTGCTTTATGAATTTATTTATTTTTTTTATTAACAGAAAAAGTTTCAGATCTGTAGATACAGTTCAGATCTAGAGACAGGAAAAAGACAGAATTATACCATGAAAAATGAATTTTGCTCTCCTTAAATCCAGGCTTTGCATGTGCTCCCCTTGGGGTCCTAAACTCTACTATTTCATGGCCAAGACTGTCACAGAAAAGTTTGGGTTGGGAGGGACCTTGAAGATCATCTTGTTCCCCCCCCTGCCATGGGCAAGGACACCTTCCACCAGCCCAGGTTGCTCCAAGTCCCATCCAACCTGGCCTTGGACACTTCCAGGGATGGGGCAGCCACAGCCTCTCTGGGCAACCTGTGCCAGGGCCTGCCCACCCTCCCAGGGAAGAATCTCTTCCCAACATCTAATCTAAATCTCTCCTCTTCCAGTTACACCCATCCCCCCTTGTCCTGTCACTGTCTGCCTGTGTAAAAAGTTGGGCTCTTTCTTTTTCATAAGCCCCCTTTAGGCACTGCAAGGGGCTCTGAGGTCTCCTGGGAACCTTCTCTTCTCCAGGTTGAACAACACCAGCTCTCTCAGCCTGTCTCCTTAGCAAAGGTGCTCCAGCCCTTTGATCATCCTCTTGGCCTCCCCTCGACCTGCTCCACACAGATTGTCACTGCCCCAAGTATTCATGGCTCAAAACCCAAGGATTTCATATATTCACAGACATTCCCTACAAAACCCAGATGAAAATGAAGAGCAGTCAAAATCCAACCACAACGCTGAAAAAAAGCAGGCCAAAAAAACCCAATAAATCTGTGGAACATATTGGTTCTAAACTCTGAATTAAGTTGAAGCCAGTGGGATTTTTAATGTAGCCTCTGGCTAATTAAAAAAAGGAGCACAATAATCAGTAGATAAGTTCTCAGTAACTCCAAAGAGAACAGACATGCTACTGGAGTCACAGTAAAGATGAGACTCAAGGAAAGGTTCAGAGATTACATGCATTTTGTGTTCTACACTCCTCTCTGTCAAACATTACGAAAGGTACTTGCTCCTACATAAACAGCCAAACCTGAAAGTCATCCCCTCATCTCTCCTCCAGTCTGGGCAGAGCTGGCCCACCCACACCCACCAGAAGGAGAAGACAAATCCTCAGCCGAGCCACGCCAATGCCATACCAGGAGTTCTCAGTCAAGGTATTTCACGGTAGAAAGTATTTGGAGCTCAATTTGTGAATATCTGTAAAATAGGGATAAAGAGACTTACACAAATCTCTGAGGGTTAGGCAAGCTCTGAGGCATGCCCTGCAGACACCAAAGCTCATCGTGCACAGCCTTTCATCCTGGCTTTAGTACCACTTGAGATAGAAGTTACATAAATAAATGTCGGTTTATGTGACTGTGTAATTATACAGAGGAGGAAGAAGACACAAAAGCCCTCAGCTAAAAGGAACAGACACTTTAAATAATTTGTACCAGCTTGAGTGCAGTGAAATGTTAAACTGGAAGAAATGGCCTTCCAAAGTTGTAATCTCGCCCTTTGCATCAGTCCCTGTGGGGAAGGACATGCTGTACCTTGGCCTGGATTTTGACTTCTGGTTCTGCAACCAGCCCAGGCCAGCGACCTTCTCTCAGCTGTGGTCTTGGAAAAGCAGCGAGTCCCGGAAACTGCAAGTCTTGGTAAAGAGCAGATATTTCTGCAGTTCTGAAATCCAGATTAACAGCTTGCTTAAGGCTTGGTTCAGAGAATCATGGAATGGTTTGGGGTGGAAGGCAGTTTAAAAATCATCTCGTTCCAACCCCCCCAAACCAAACATGTGTATCCAACATTGGTTTTCATGTTCTGAACCAGTGTAACTCTGAACTGGAACTCTGAGTACTGTGACTACAGCCAAAATGAGACACCCAGCAGCACCATCTGCCATCATGAGGTCAGGATAGATACTCCAGGTCAGTCTTCTTGAGCTGGGAAAACGAGTTGCATAATAGCTTTATTGTGACCCCATTTCATCCAGTACGTGTTTTTCCTCAAAAAATACAATTAGTCACTGTTACAATAGTCCTGCAATAAAAAGAGCATTACAAAGGGGAATAATGAGAAAATAAGAGAAGTATGGGGAGTAAAGAATTAAAAAGAGGGGCTATTAAAGGATGCAGGCAAATTGCAAGAACAATTCTAATGAATTATGCACAGAAAACAGCAGGATAAGATGAAGGCAGAAGGTCAGAGTGGCTTAGGAGTGGAGATCAGCTGAAGCCATGCCACAAAGACCGACTGTCTGTCAGCATTAACAACCACTTCCTAGAACAAACAAAAAAGGGCATCTATTGGGCTTTGACCTCTTCATTCCCATCAGCAGAGCACTTTTCATGTCAATGTTTCTGTCCATGATGGCAAAACCCTCCTGCTTAATTAGCTGCACATCTCACCACCATGGACAGAGCCACCTGCCCCTGGCGAGGCTCAGCTGGGTTAGAGCTCATTTCCCTGCGAGCACATTTCCATGCCAACACTGACACCCTCCTCCCAACACCATTTCCACCCCCAGCCAGGGTCCTCCAGCTCCCTCCTGCCAGTGGCCATTCCTAGTTCCAACGACAACAGCCACAGGCAAAGTCCCCCCCAGCAGCTGAAGTGCCATTTCACTCCCCTGGAACAGATGGTTGTATCAGAGTAGCTGTCAGTCCTTAAACAGCACAGAGCCTGCTGCTAGTGATGTGAGAAGGTTGGCACAGGGGGCAGTCCTTTGGTGACTGTCCTTTGAAGCTGATGGCCACTGTCCACTCCCACAAACCTGCTCCTCCCGGCACACACCCACCCCAGTCCCAAAGGCAGCCCTGGCAGCTCGGGGGCTGTCCCTGGCAGTGCTATTGCATCATGCATAGCTGGCATGGCCCAGCACCTCTTCCCCCCTGTAGCAACAGCAGGGCCTGTTTTGTGTTTATTTCCTGGCTCAAATATTTCCATTTGTTACCTTTGGCTCCATTCCATGCACAGCTGAGGAGCCAAAAAGCCAAGGGCAGAGGGCTGCTATTTCATCTTTGATAGATGGGAACTAAAGTTACTCCTGGCAGCTGACTTGAAGCTGCTACCAAATAAAAATTAGGGCTGGGGTCACCACAGGGCAGTGCTCTGTGGTTCTGATAACAGGGTTAATTAGGGTTAATTAGGATTACCTGAGCTTGACTTTAAATCAGCAGGAGGATTATTTTGCTGGAGTTCATTTAGAAATGTCATGGTGGGTTTAGGTTATGGTGAGAGCAACTACAGGTTACATAAAAAACCCCAAACAACTAAACAAACCCTCATTTGATCTCTTCAGTATCACAATTTTACACTGTCAGTAAGTACAGAATACACAGTCTGATGAATTCAGAGATTTTAAATCTTCTGGAATTTTCTAAATTAGAAGAGCTCTACTCCTTAAAATTGTTCATTCTTATCCCCCCTTCACTTTAAATTTTAGAAACATAGCAAGTGTTTAAGGTACACGTATAATATTTATGAAGAGCAGTGTGAAGTTTTGTAGAAGTTTACATGGTATGGGACATAGATTAGAATGTTATTTAGCTTTTATATCCTGTCTGTTTATCAGGAGAACTCAAAGACAAGTCTGAAGCAATGAGTACCACCTTTTGGTTCACACAGATAAGAAGCTGCAGCACTACTGCTTTGTGCAGGATCTCTCACCTCGCTCTTGGAAGAGCCAGGACCAGAATGGACAAGGGTAGGGCTGAGTCTTCTGCTTTAACCACCAACCAGAGTGGCCTCCCAGACACCTCCTGGCTACAAAACCTCTATCCCAGCCTTTGCCAAAGCTGATTTGCCTCTCAGCTGATGGAAGCACCTCCCCAAACCCCAAGGGAGCTCTGTCTAGGTTTGTCAGCTGATTCTGGGCTTCTCTATATTTCATGTTAATGTATCCCTGCAGTACACTGTGTCTGTTTTAAGTGTTTCTTAATCTTTCATTATTTCTACATCAAGGAGTGCAGAATTTTCTGGCTTTATATAATTTAGACATCTGAAAACACCATACCATTCCATTTTAATTCCTCTTTCTAATGGATAAGTACTTAAACCCATCCCTAATCAGTTAGCCTTACTTTCAGGGCCAATCTCTGAATAAATAAGCTGTGACAACAACGAGCTCTGCAATCTAAGTGTCATAGATGCCTCTGGGCAGATCCAGACTTAATGACAGACAAACCCAGCAACAGCCAAATCCATAGGAGCCTGTTTTCCTGTTAGCAGTCAGCAGGAATGAAACACCATTGGAATCTGGGGGTGTTTGAGACTGGATTTTTTCCCTCTTGAAGAACAAAGTGACAGAGAAGCCAAGGTCTGCCTTCTAGAAGGCATCTTTGATGATCTTTCTCTCACAAGTTCTAGGTCTAAAACTGCTGTCTGGAGGTGGCAGATCCTGAAATGATTGTTGGGAACTTGTGTCAGTATATAGTGGAGGTGTGGGGAGAAAATAAATGTATCTTTAGTCCTCTACATACCTTCTGAGTTCTGAACTCCAAATAAATATTGGAAATATTCCAATGATCCCAGCAGGTCTTTATGTGTTAGAAGATCCTCATGTGACCCCAAGAGCCTGAACCACACAGGCAGCCCTTTGAGGAACCTGCTTGCCCCTGTCAGTAACTGTCAATAACTCAGGGTTTGTTTTCTGTGTTATCTTCTGCAATGGTATTCTAGCATATTTGCCCAGGGAGCTAATCTAACATCTCCTGGGGGGACACATGCAGGAAAAAAAGTTTTTAAACTTTATTTTCTATGTTGGGAAGCCTCCAGCAGGCACATGGCAAATACTGCAATATTGAATGTGCATTACTTCCATTTCAAAATTCAATGAATTAAATGCATTTTAAAATAGTGGACCTACTCATCACTTTGGTTTATGATTAACGGCTTCAGGCTGAAAGAGAGTAGAATTAGACTGGATATTAGGAAGATATTCTTCCCTGTGAGGGTGGGCAGGCCCTGGCACAGGTTGGGCAGAGAGGCTGTGGCTGCCCCATCCCTGGGAGTGTCCAAGGCCAGGTTGGATGGGGCTTGGAGCAGCCTGGGCTAGTGGAAAGTGTCCCTGCCCATGGCAGGGAGCTGAAACTACATGCTCTTTAGGTTCCCTTCCAACCAAAACCATTCTGAGACTTCGTGTTTTCAGGAAATAAAACACAAAACTACTTCCATTCTCCTTTCCCAGCTCTGGATGAGGACAAGTAACTGCTCTGTCTGAGCAATGGAGCCAGGGAGCTTGCAGCCACCTGGAGACAAAGCCCCTGAGTTAGAAACCCATCTTCCTGCATAGGGGGAAGGCACAAAAATCCACCTTGGCTGACTAGAGTGCACCATGAGCTGCTGGCCTTTAGCATCCCCCACTTCTCCTCAGGTTGGTTTGATCACTCTGTGTTTAGGCAGAGCACTGGACAGTGAGTCACTGGAGGAAACCTCTGAACTCATTCCTGCAGAACTCAGCAGCTATTCTTCTCAGCTGGAAAAATCTGAATTGTTTCCAAACGTTTTTCCTCCTGAAATACCAGAATTGATATAAAGAGCTTACTATGTCTGGCAACCTTGGCTTTCTCAAATCTAGCTATTTCCCCTCTGCAGCTCTTCCCTCTCTCTCACAAACATCCCACTTTTGGAGCAGGACAAGGAGAGCAGATACATCGCAGGCAAAGTGGGTTGTAGGAACAACTATGAGGTGTAGTTAAAGAACAATGAGCAGCTCTGGTGTGCAGAGTAAAAATGAACACTGTGACACAGTCAAGTAAGTAGTAGCGATAGTAGAAATATCATCATGGCTGGGCTTCGTGAACGAAGATTTGGGAAGGGCTCTACCCACGTTTGCTGCAAGCGCGCTGGTGGCTAAAAAGGCCAATGCGCGATAGGCAAGTCCGGTCGCAAAAGGCACAGTGGAAAGTCTCCACAGGCTGTATTGGCGAGGCACGGTTCTTTCTGTGCTGTCTTTTTTCTTCCAGACTGATCCTGCGTGCGCTCTCAAAGGAAGCAGCAGCGTTATGGATGGTGTGCCTCCATGCCTCCCGATTGGAGGCCAGAGCGGACCATTGATGGTGGTCAATGTGGCCAAGGCTCAGGTGTTGTTTGAGGGAGTCCTTGTATCTCTTCTTCGGGGCTCCTCTCTTGTGGCAGCCGGTGGCAAGCTCAGCATAGAGCACAATCTTAGGGAGGCGGTGACCCTCCATCCTGGAGACGTGCCCTGCCCAGCGCAGCTGCGTTCTCAGCAGCATGGCCTCAATGCTGGTGACCTCTGCCTGCTCCAGAACAGACACATTAGTCACGTAGTCTGTCCAGTGGATGTTTAGTATTGTCCGGAGGCAGCGCTGATGGAAGCGCTCGAGGAGTCGCAGGTGGTGACGATAGATAACCCAGGATTCAGAGCCATAAAGAAGAGTGGACAGTACAATGGCTTTGTAGACCTTGATCTTTGTACTTTTCTTCAGGTGTTTATTGCGCCAGACTCTTCTATGGAGTTTTCCAAAAGCTCTGTATGCCTTTGCTAACCTGTTATCTATCTCTTTGTCAATTTTACCATCTGAGGAAATGATGCTTCCCAGATAGGTGAACTGCTGGACTGACTTAAGCTCTGATTTGCCTATGGTGATGTGGGGATGGTGAAAGACTTCCTGAGGTGCAGGTTGATAGAGGACTTCTGTCTTCTTCAAGCTGACTTCCAGCCCAAAAAGCTCAGCAGCCTCTGCAAAGCAGGATGTTAAGCGCTGCAGAGCTGCTTCTGTGTGAGCAACGAGGGCGGCATCGTCAGCAAAGAGCAGCTCACGGACAAGGTGATTGAGGGTCTTGGTGTGGGCCTTCAGTCGCCTAAGGTTGAATAGGCTTCCATCAGTACGGTATCGGATGTAGATGCCACTGTCTTCATCGAGGTCTGCCATGGCCCTTTGGAGCATCATACTGAAGAAAATTGTGAATAAGGTTGGTGCGAGAACACAGCCTTGTTTCACACCGTTGGTTATTGGAAAGGGCTCAGAGAGTGCATCGCCAGCCCTGACTTGGCCACGCTGGTCCTCATGCAGCAGGATGATCATTTTGAGGAACCTGGGAGGACATCCCAATCGTTCCAAAATCTGCCAGAGGCCTTTTCTGCTCACTGTGTCGAAAGCTTTGGTGAGGTCAACAAAGGTCACATAGAGACCTTTGTTCTGTTCCCTACACTTCTCTTGCAGCTGCCTGAGAACAAATACCATGTCTGTGGTACTCCTGTTGGCTCTGAAGCCACATTGGCTTTCAGGGAGAAGTTCCTCTGCGATGGCGGGTACTAATCTGTTCAAAAGTATTCTTGCAAGGATTTTACCAGCAATGGAGAGCAAAGTAATACCTCGGTAGTAGAAATAACAATAATAATAAAATAACTCAATAAATTACCCTTTCTTCTCACCCAGATGTTTAACAAATGGCTTTGCCTGTAACTGGAACCAATTTCCCCCTATCTGAGAGTCCCCTTTGGTTTCTTATGCCAACATTATATCCAAGTTTTCTGGTTATATCAGATTTTTTACCAGCTGTCACAAGACAGCAGCAGGATTTTGCTTGGGGCTGCACATCCAGAGAGATGCCAACATTATTGAGGAGAAACTGGACACAGTGCAGCATCAATTATACCTTTTAAATGTAGATGGAGATTAATTTCACATCGCTTCACCACCTTTGAACTTGCATCTTAGACTGCTGGCAAGATTTGACAGGTATGCTGACAGCACATGATGTTCAGGTAAAATACTGGCTGTTTTGGGAAGGCTGTGGGAAATTGCTGTTTATTTCCATGTGGGACTTGTGAGGGCACATCTGGAATGTTGTGTGAGCCTTCCTGCACAAATAAGATGTTGACAAATTTGAGCGAGGCCAGTGGAGGGTTATGAAGGTCGTTTTGGAGTCTGCCACATCAAGGACCATGATGCATGAGGAGAGCCTGAAAGAGCTTGTTCAGCCTGGAGAAGGCCAAGGGGGATCTGTCTTCTTTTAACTATTAAGAATTGGAAAATGGAGACCAGGAGCCAGACTGCTGAGCAAGCCACAGCAGAATGACATGAAACAGCAGCTACAAGGTGAAGGAAGAGAAATTTCCCTCTGCAAAATGAAAACTGATTTGCCATGACAGTGGTGAAGCATGGGAACAGGGCTCTGAGGGAGTGTGTAATCCCATAGAACCACAGATTGATTGGGGTTTTGGCAAGGACTTCTCAATACCTTCTGGCCCAACCCCCTTGCTTAAGCAGGGTCAGTGAGAGCAGGTTGTGCAGGACCATGACCAGATGGGTTTTGAACATTTCCAAGTACAGAGACCCCACAACCTCTCGTTGCAGCCTGTTGCAATGTTCAAGCACAGATCCATCGTTGGAGTTTCTCAGAGCTGCACTAAAAGCTTGAGAGCCCAGCCTAGGACAGAAGCCAGCACTGCTCTGGGCAAGGTTTGGGGACAGAGGCTGTGGGGGTCACTGCCAGCCTAAATGCTTTCATGATTCTGCCAATGACAGCCACGGATGTGCCAAGGCTGCAGCGTGCCAGGGAGCTTGAGCTGTATGAACATGAAAGTGCATTAATAAGACAGAATCCAGCTAAAAGAAAAGATGTACCACCTTTATTGCAGAGTTAGGGGATTCCTCTACACTAATTTCTGGCAGGATTAGATCAAGAATTAGCTCCCTTTCCCAAATTTCACTTCAGCAACTTCCCGATCATCATTCGGATTCTTAACTTTCCTTCCTACTTTTTGTATGAGCTTCGGTTCATGAACTCCAGTTTCACATATGCCTTCAGCTGTAAGTGCACAGTATTACTTTTTAAAAACAGAAATGGATGAGAAACATGTGCAAAGTAAAAGAATAATGCACAGCAGACAGCAGAGGTCCTATATCTGACAGAAGTGTCACACTGAGGAACCACCTGGAGGTGCACGTGGGCTTAAATCTGTGCACATGATTAGGGTAAGGTTGAATGAATATCTGGGTCTGGACACACCATCACCCAAAAGCACCAGACAGTGGGACTGTTGGGAAAGATTGTGGCAAGTTTTAACCATGAGGAAACTTAACTTCTATCCAAAAGCTCCTAATTTTGTAACTGCAGCTGGCTGCTCTTGGAAGAGTGTCCCAGTTGGCCCACATCTGTCCAGTCCTTTGCTCCAGCACCAGAGCATCTCCCCAGGAACACTGATAAAACCAGTCTGGCTTGCCTTTTGAATTGTACTGTTTCCCGGCTAGGATGGCTTGGGTTGAAGAGGATTTTAAAGAGCATCTTGTTCCACCCCCTGCCATGGGCAGGGACACCTTCCACTAGCCCAGGTTGCTTCAAGCCCTGTCCAACCTGGCCTTGGACACTTCAAGGGATGGGGCAGCCACAGCTTCTCTGCCCAACCTGTGCCAGGGCCTGCCCACCCTCACAGGGGAGAATTTCTTCCAAATATCTCACCTAAATCTCTCCTCTTTTAGTTTGAAGTAATTTCCTCTCATTGCATCACTCCATGTCCTTGTCCAAAGTCCCTCTCCAGCTCTGTCTTAGTCCCTCTAGACACTGGAAAGGGCTCTAAGATCTCCCTGGAGCCTTCTCTTCTTCAGGCTGAAAAACCCCAACTCTCTCATCCTGTCCTTGTAGGAGAAGTGGATTCAATTTTCTTCTGAGTAGTTTTTAGGTAAGGACAAGAAATTATATTCACCCCACATTTTGTTAGAGCCATGAAGACATTCACTTCTAGTGAAGGAACAAATTTTAAAATGTATATTTGGGTATCTACTTGGGAGAAATGAAACTCAGAGAAGCTCAGGATCAACAAGTGTTCTTGCTACTAAGGCAAAATTACACACATCTGTTGAAGACAAAGTCACTGTATGGATTTTTATCCCAATTTAGCTATGTAGCAGGTACTTAACCTTCCTTGCTGAGATTATGTTACCTGGAATTTGCATCACTTCTCCTGTGTCTGTCCAGCACAGTTCATGGTAAGAAGGCTGATGTATCAGCACCAAGAACACAGAGGTCACATTGGTCCTTCAAAAAGTTTCCTCAACAGCTGCTGCTAGAGCTACTTAGAAATTTCTGTGCAATAAATAGCATATTTTCCCTGAAAGCAAAATATTTTCCATTTGATGCTAATTCAACAAAAACCTGAAGGTTTTTCACCCTGCCTGGTCAGTTTTACACCCAGTATTGGTGCCCCAAGTCACATGGCTTGACAAAACCTCTTTTGGAGCAAAAAAAATCGGTCACAACTGACACAATTAACAAAAAGATAAGACAAAGGAACCAGCACTGCCACTGCCGCTGGCTGAAGGTCCCCTCCAAAGTGCGCTGCAAAATTAAACACTTCCAGGGAAGGATGGAAATATCAATTAATTCTGTTAATTATGTCAGTGTCAGGGGTCTTGATGAGATGGGGCTTTGCAGCTGTAGTTGCTGTAGCATCCTTTGGAGAACAGTTTGGTGCCAAAAGCTTGCAAACTGAGTGGAAAACAGTGAAGGAAAGCGAGACAGAGACAGTTATTCTTGTTTTATTCTGGAAGACTTGAGGGGCAAAGTGACTAAAAGTCTCCTGCAAAGGGCCACCAAAAATATCTGTCTTCAAGTTGAGAACAGGGTCCAGACATCTTTGGTCTCTTTGGAGCACAGCTTCAGGCTGTTTGTCCTTAATACCAACCTGGTAAAGCTTTTTAGACTATTTTTGCTCAAGTCAGACAGAAAATTCCCTCTCTTAGTATGTGAGAGTGTCCAACAGCAGCAGTTCAGCCACAACACAGAGACTGCTCCCCATCACAGCCCCGGGGGTGTCACCACACCAGTGCTGCTCACACCGGGCCACAGCCTCATCCCAAAGGCTCCTGCAGGAAGGAACAGCTTGGCAGCCACTGAGTGACTCTCTAAGTTCTCAGGAGGCCTGGAATAGCAGAGGAAAGGTTTAGAATGTGCTAATCCCATCCATTAGTCCTGGCAGTTTTGTCTGCTCTTTCTAGTCATTGTTCTCAGGGCAGACTGAAATTTGATCTTCCAGATTTAATCAGAAATTGGTCACAAATTCATACTTGAAAGATTATGTTTTTCCCACCTTTTTTTTNATCTCACAGTGGTAAAATTTTACTGAAATTTGAATTATAACAACCTATTTCCTCAGAACTGTACTAAAAATCTGATTATTATCTCTCTTATAAGAATGGTTTAAACAACTCTATTCAGAATCTCTACAGGAGAATATCTAATCTGCCCCCTGATGCAAATCCAGTCTTTCATTTTCTACATCTGCTTTTACTATATCTACTCAAAAGTGACTCACCAGCCCTACAGCAGAATGAAGGTCCACGTGGCATCAAGAAAACTCTGCCTGATCAAACATTAATATCCCACGTCCCACCACAAACATAATTACAGTGTCCTTTTCTTTTAAACTAACACCAAAGCAGTTCATGTGTATAATGTGACTATGATAATACTCATATTAAATCAAGATTAAAAAATATGCAGGAAACATGCATTTCCCACACAGAAGTGTCACACTTGGGGATGAAGCAATTTACTGCTGGCAGCTACAAAGAGTCACTTCTCTCCCCAATGTCATTAAGTCACTGCTACTGGTGCTGCCACAGCTGAATCCTGAAGATGTGCTTTGCCTTTGCTAACACACAGGCAGACTTTGAGCTTTAAAAAACTTATGGGTTTTGGAGGTTTTTTAAGAATTATACCTTATTTTGAACTGAAAATCCCTCCCACACCAGAGGTATACTAAGAATAACCCACTGAAGTCAACAGGGAAACCAGTGACTAGGTGACAGGGTGATGGAGGAGCAGAAACAGGCAGTTATTGATGCTGCAAAACTATTATGAACCTGGAAGTAGGCACAGGGCATGGCAGAGAGAATTTCCCCCAAATCTTACATTTCAGGGGGGGAGATAACAACAGGATGAATGAGGAAACCCAGAGAGAGAACAGGCCAGAGTGACCCAGTGTGACATCAGATGCTTTACTGGGAACATCATCTTTCCTTCTAAGCCACACAGAGGTGCTGGTTCCTTCAGAGGGTCCATGAACCCTTCTGTTGACCACACAGACACAGTTTCAGTCTCCAGCTTAGGTTTCTATGCCAACTACCAGAAAACAGGGCCAAATAAGTCCCTCATATGCACAAAAAGATGTCCTGGCATCCTGCACTATAAAGATGACAAGAGTCTTAATCCAGTGGATTGAAAACTGTCTGAGCTACTAAACTCCATGTTTTGTGATCCATGGCATGAGCCCAGCTGGAGAGCAGGCACTAGTGTTGTATCCCAAGGAGTTGATACTGAGGCCAGTGCTGTTTAATCTCTTAATTAGTGACTGCATGTTGAGACAGAGTGTACCTTCAGCAGGTTCACAGGCAACACAGGACTTGGAGGAGCCACTGATACACCAGACATATGGCTGTGATGCCATTCAGAGGGTTCTCCACAGGCTGGAGAAACGGGCAGAGAGGAATCTCATGAACTTCAGCCAAGGCAAATACCAAATCCTGCAGCTGGAGAGGAACAACTCCACATACTGGGATGGGCTGGGGACTCAGTAGTTAGAAAGCAGCTTTGCAGGAAACATCCTGGAGGTCCTGGGGGACACCAACAATGTTGCCTTGCAGCATCACAGACTGCATTAGGAGGAGTGTCACCAGCAGGACAAGAGAGGTGATCCTTCTCCTTTACTCAGTATTGGGGGAGGTTTACATTGGATAATATGAAAAATTTCCTCACTGGAAGCGTGGTCAAGTGTTGGAACAGGCTACCCAAGAAAGTAGTGGAATCACCATCCCTGGAAGTGTTAAAAAAAGGGTAGATGTGGCAACTGGGGACATGGTTTAGTGATGGACCTGGCAGTGCTGGGTTAATGATTGGACTCAGTGATCTCAAGGGTCTTTTCCAGCCTTAAGGATGCAATAATTCCACTGGTGAGACACATCTGGAGTGGTGTGACTACCCAGCTCCAACAGCTCTTCACTGCCCTGGGTAGTTTTGCAGTCACTTATACCTATACCAAATTAGATTTTCAACAACACTTTTGTCCACTGTGCTGATGAGACATGTCAAGAAGCCTAACACAAAAAAAATCTCCCTTATTAAAAAGTCCTCTCTCCCTCTCAAAAAAGGCCCTATACTGTTGTGCATAAAAGGTATTAACAGAAAAAACTTCACAGCCAAACAAAATCGCTGTTACTGTGATGAAGCCTGATGTTTCAAAACATTAAAAAATGTTATTTCAATAATTTTTAAGTTCCAAGGAACAAGTTTTTATGTTTACAACAAAACTGACAGTAGTTACGCCTCACAAAAGAAATAATTGATAGGATGAAAAGGTTTTGCTCCAGGTGGTTGCTTTCAGTGGAGTGCTTGAAAATGAGATGAGATCCATGAGATTACACAGCACTGAAAGTGTACCTAAGTGGTTGTTTACTATCAAAAACTTCAATACAAATAATAGCATGAAAAATTGGAATTTTCTGTGAGAGGCTTTCCATGCTCTACAAGAGCATTCCCACCCCGAGGTGTGGGGTAGCATGCTGCTGTTTCACATGTTCCTAGCCTGGGATGCACAGTGGGTTTCTCCAGGGGGAACAGCAAAAGGAGAGCCACCACCTCCCAAAAAACTCTGCCAGGACACAGTCGGAGACAGCCACCTCCAAGGGTGCAGCTCAGCCCTGGCACCATGTGCAGCGTGTCACAGCCTTCCCAAGCATTCCCTCGTGGAAAGCACATCCCAAAGAGCATAACCCTGAGAGGGAATTGCTCCAGCCACAAAACCATCTGGGCCCCAAAACCATGAGTGACAAGTGTGGTGTGAAGACCATGACAGGGTAACCAATTTAGTTGATGCAGGAAAGCCAGCAGATGTAATCTTTTTGGACTCCAGCAAAGCTTCTGATCCTGTCTCTCACAGGACCCTTCTGGGGTTCCACAGGGCTCCATCCTCAGTCCTGGGCTCTTCAACATCTTCATTAATAACTTGGATGCAGCACTTGAAGGAATATTATGTATGTTTGTGGACAGCACTAATGAATCCCTCGAAGGCAGGGAGGCCCTGCAGAGACCTCAACACATCAGAGGGTGGGGAATCACCAACGGTAGGAAGTTCAACAGGGGAAGGTGTCAGATGTTGTACCTGGGATGGGGCAATCCTGGGTGTATGGACAGCCTGGGGAATGAGATGCTGGAAAGCAGTGCCAGGAAAGGGACCTGGGGGACAGTTTGCCATGAACCAGCAGTGTCCTGGAGGCAGGAGGGACATCCCTGTCCGGGGGGGGCATCAGGCAAAGCATCGCCGACCGGGCAAGGGAGGGGATTGTCCTGCTCTGCTTTGCACTGGGGCAGCCTCACCTGCAATATTGGGGCAGTTTGGGGCACCAAAATACAAGGAGGGTGTGAAGCCATTAGAGAGTGTTCAAAGGAGGGCAACAAAGATGGGGAAAGACCTGCAGGGGAAGTGTGTGAGGACACTGAGGGCACTTGGTGTGTTCAGCTGGAGAAGAGGAGACTGAGGGGAGACATCACTGGGGTCTTAATGAAGAGAAGTTGAGGGACACGTACTGATCTATTTGCTCTTGTGACCAGTGACAGGACTTGAGGGGAAGTTGTGTCAGGTGAGGTTTAGGCTGGATATCAGGAAAAGGTTTTTCACCCAGAGGGTTGGTCGGGCACTGCACAGGCTCCCCAGGGAGGCAGTCACAGCCCCAAGGCTGCCAGAGCTCAAGGACCATTTGGACAATGTGCTCAAGGACATGATGGGATTGTTGGGGTGTCCTGTGCAGGGCCAGACTCGATGATCCTGATGGGTCCCTTCCAACTCAGCATGTTCTATGATTCTGTGACTATTTTGAGCATGAGGCACATGGAGGCGAGCTGAGGTGATTGATCCTTCTCCCCCACTTCTCTCGCACATGGATGCATTCACACTCCAGTTAGTGTGAAAAACAATCTCACACTGCCACTTGGGTGAAATGCTATTTTCTGAAGCCTCCTGTGGCCTGCCCACCCTCCCAGAACAGTGCAGAAAACTGACGGGTTTGGGGAAATGGAGCCACACGTCATGCAAAGGATGCCTGGCTGAGAGCAGAGCAGAGCAGAGCAGAGTGGAAGGGCTCAAACAATCCCTGTGCTAGGGCAGAATGACAAGTGGAAGAGCAAGAGGCCAACAGTGACCCTTGCAGCCCCTTGACAGGGCTGAGGAGCATCTTTGTGCATCCTGCTCAGGCTCCAGGGAATGAAATGGTGCAGTGTCCCTTTGCTCTGCTCCAGCAAGCTGCAGGATAGCAGAAACTTAATTTAATAGATTTTTGTTTCTGCACCTGTCTTGTCCTCTTTCTTCTCAATGAAAACTAATCAGAAGGGTAAGGGAGGGTAATCCACAGTGCCATGTTCTCATGCAGCCCTGAGAACTGTTCCACCAGGGAAACCAAATCTCACAATTTCTAGTCCACTGTGCCATGTCACAGTTTGAGAGGGTGATAAAGAAGTGCAGGTCCAAAGGAGAGAGACTTTGTATTTAAGTCAGTGCTTCTGAGGCTGGTTTATTGTTGTTTTTAGTTTTTCTTTTCAATTGACTCACTTCCACCTCCTCTGGCTTCCCTTGTGATCCTCGTGCTCAGCTGCAGCTCCACAGGGCAGGCAGCTCCCAGTCTGGGCAGTTTTCACACCAAATAACAAAACATCAAGGATGAGAACACAGTTCCTGAGACAGAGACTGTTTTCTGTGTCAGGCGCTCCCGGAGTTTCTCACCAGGGCAGAGATTGGCAATTCTCCATTGTCCCAGTCTCAATGATTATAAAAAAGTAGCAGAGAGAGGAAGACAAATTCTGATAACTGAGTCAGGAGAGCAGAGGAATTAGCTGCTCTGAGTGATTCATCATCTCAGACCACTGATGTAATCCTTTCCAAATTCAATTACAGCTAATTAAAAATAATTCTCTCCTCTGAGTTGATCACTTGTGGTTTCAAGTTACATTTAAATCCTGCTGAGACAACGACCATAAAAATGAACACTCTGAGAGGAGCTGCAGGGTCTGCTCCTGATGTAACCAGGGTTACACCATAATACGCTTAGCTGGCGGCCCTCTGGCACAGGGGCTGGGTTTGAGTTAAGCAAGACGGAATTACGTTCATGAGTATCCCAATCCTCTCCTTTTGCTCTCCCTGTCCCTAGAGTGGAGGTCAGATTGGCTGGGAGAAACTGCTGTTGCACTTCACACACAACTGCACATGGACTTGCATTATCTCATTTATAAAGAAGTGGAGTTCTGGCTCCTGGCCACAATTTTTTTTCCCCCCAACACCAGCAGGAATATGAATATTTCATCATTAGCACACACTTAGTGTGAAGTCAAGTTCTGGTCTGGATAAAAATGCCCTGTCCAGTCAGCAATCTTCCTCTGGCATTTGGGATGCAGGTAAAGCTGTTTGTGATAACAACACCACAAAATCAACTACAATAATAATAAACCCCAATAATATATGAGAGGTAGTAACTTGGAGCCATAGGCTTAACTCTGGAAAGGGTTTTAAAAGCCAAGCATCCCTCTCCCTTGCATCCAGCAGGGTTATATCTCATCCAATTGTAGGAGTTAGGTGCTTGGATTCTTCTCTCATTCACTGTAAAAACATGGACTCAGGAAGCAGCTACAAGTCATAAAGCACCTTCCTCTGCTTCCTGCCCCATGGCAATAGATGCTTCACTCCTGGGACTCTCTATTAGCAATTCTTTTATTGTGTTACCTGGATAGCAAACCAACTACTTGCAGGGCTTTTACTGACAAGATCAACTACAGGACTTGCAGAAGCAAAACAAAGTTGCTGTTTCCTTTCAAGCTGCCAAGGTCAACACAAACCAGAAGAGCAGTCACAGGAAATATATCACACACAGAAAGGACACAGTTCAGAAGGGAAAACAATGTTCTGGTAATTCACCCTCGGTCAAAGCAAGACTTGCTATTGACTGACCCTATCATAATATTGGAAAATGGATATTTCACCACACGGGTTTCAGGACAGAGGCTGGTGATCAATTTCTGAGTGTATCAGGGCACAGAAATGCTTCTCAAAAATATGATTTTCCCAGGCGGAGTCACTGCTCTCTGACCCATCAGATCTTGAAGGGATTAGAATATGACACTTTGAAGAAAAAAGGAATACCTGACTGGATCTCCAACCCAAGGAAACAACACTTCACATGGCAAATTTCCTCTGGCTCTTGCAGAGAACAATTAAGCCATGTTGCACATGATGTAATTACCTACATTTTTACTGCCTTTTGTGCTTTAATTACAATTACAGTATGCTTGGCAAGCTGTCACTCACCAGCTTACAACCACAGCCTTTGACTACATTATTTCATTCATTAGATCAGAAAAGCAGCCAAAGAAAGCTGCAGCACAGGCTGGTTTCTGTCCAGCCACAGCCCTCCAAGCTCACCCAGCTGACTGTATAGGCAGGACTATTTATTCATGTTAAATGAATTGCCCTCAATTAGGCTGCACAGCATCTTCTTGGCACATTTCTAAAACAGCTGAAAACTGCAAGGATGAGCCCCTGGGTAGATGCTGCTCTTGCATTTTTATGGGTTTTTTTTGTGTTTTGAGGATGGGAAGAATAAGTTCCTACACACTCTTAACATTCTGTGTTGACTTCACCCCAAAGGAGAACCAGAAGTAGTTTGTAAGCAGAAGGTTGTAAGAAAAAAAGAATCATATTCAATATGATTTTAATCTCTTCCGTTCATGTCGTTCTACTCTAAGGAAGGCTCAGCCCTAAGCAGAGCTCTTCTGCTGTCAGAGTATCTCTAGAGTTCTCCTCTCATGCAGGATCCTTGGAAGCTGGAAATGGAGCTGGTCTTCTGCACCAGCACTGGGGACAGCAATTTTCACAGATTCTAACAGAACTTGTAGGACTGTTAAAGGTTTCAGATCTCTTTCCTGCATCATGTTCCAAATCATGTAATCCTATTACGGATAAACAGATTGGAAATGAATGGAAAGAAAATGAAGCAGGATTTTGTACAAGAACATGTAGTGATAGGCCAAAGGGGGAAAGAAAGCATGTTTACATTAGGTATTAGGAAGAAATTCTCCACTGTGAGGGTGGTGAGACACTGGCACAGGTTGCCCAGAGAAGCTGTGGCTGCTCCATCCCTGGAAATGTTCAAAGCCAGGTTGGATGGGGCTCTGAGCAACCTGGTCTGTGGAAGGTGTCCCTGTCCATGGCAGGGGGATTAGAACGGGGTGATTTTGAAGGTCCCTTCCAACCCAAACCATTCTGTGATTAACAAAACACTACCTTTCCCAAATTATGTTCAAAATACTGTTGTATAAATTATAGAACAGAACAGAATATTCATTTGGAAGGGATGTACAATGACCATCTAATCCAACTGTGTAACCAATTCAGGGCTGACCAAAAGTCATGTTAAGGGCATTGTCCAAGTCCCTCTTAAACACTGACAGTCTTGGACCATCAACCACCTCTCTAGGAAGCCTGTTTCAGTGTTTGACTCCCATCTAAGCCTCCCCTGGCAGGGGGGACACAACTTTGAACAATAAATTGCTACTTTTCCACTAAAATATTCATAATTCTCTCACACACTTGACAGTCTCTGGCACATAAGGCCAGATTAGCTTTTCTCCTGGAATCGTATTCACTCATCCATCTTCACATTACTGTCAATTTATTGTGGTGATGAAAAAAGCAATGGAAAGAAATTCAGTCAATGCCAGTGCAATACAAAGAGCATCCAAAAAATGAGCCTGAGCCAGAAATAGCATGTCTGCAGTACAGTGAAATAGGAGATGGTACCTGGCTGCATCTGGCCTACAAACTAGGTATCATCTCACCAAGAGCCCTAGCAGTGCTGAGGTTAGAGTAGATAGGACCAGAATTTTGCAGCATATTCTATGGCTAAATCTTTTACCAGGTTAGTGATACTACAAATATCAAGGATACCAAAATGATGTATCTTCATGTTTTAGAGAGCAACTTCAGCTGGAAATTAGAAAAGCACCCACACTTTGTGTCACAGTTTTTTACACCTCTCTACTGTCTTTATGACTCAGTAGTTTCATCTTTCCCTCTGTTTGGAGCATTCAACCAGGGAAAAGAAGGAAAGGACAGGATAAAGCCTTTCACCTACACTGGGGCAGTACAGTTAGGGACAGATGGGACTGGGAAGTCCCAAGCCTGCACTGGTCCATGACTGTGACATTGTTATCACACCTGGGGATGATCCAACTGCCTTCAGGCCACCTGCACCCCAGGTAACCCACCTGAGGGTGGCCCAGAAGGTGAGAAGCCAATTGAATAATTCATCAGAAGTTACTGCCTACTGACATCTTTTAGAGAAGGTGACAAACCAAGAACCACGGTCCATGAACAGGCTGGAATCTCCAAACAGCTCACCCAGGTCCAGCAATGCAGAACAGGAGGGATATTTGCTGCCATGAATATGTCAGTGATTTCTATTTTATCAATTTCCATTGCTGGATGCAGGAGTGCTCTTTCAGTGGATTTATCAGCAACTCAACACTACAATGAGAAAACACTCACTCAGGACACCCTAGTGAGGAAGTTACCGAATTTCTGTAGTAATCAACTTGTTAAAAAGGCTTTCCTTTCTGTTGGATGGAGCTTTACTACAAGCACAGTGACATACAGTTGATGTTGCTCTTTATATTATGACCATTCTTGATGAGAGTATTAAATTTGGATGGAGGGGTCATGTCATTTTATGTGGCATCCCAAAACCAGCTGCTTCTTCTACTCTACACATCTTCAAAGCCTCATGAAAAGCTTCCTCTATTCCTCCCAGGAAAAAATCTGAAAAAAATTCTCCCAGTCATGAAATAATTCCTTTCTTTGTTCCAAAGCATGTTTAAGTATGGCATAAATTCACTTTCCAATAAATATACAGGCCACCATCATTGCTCCATGACTGGGCTGTAAACTACAAATGTTTAGACTCAGATTAATTTCTGAGATTTATTGTCAGAACAGAGTTGCTCATAAACAGGGAAATTTAACAAGTGTTTCTTAATAAATGGGGGGAAAAAAATCTGCAGTTACTGGTCTGTTCACACACTCCAAGTGATTGATTATGGATTTATGATAATGGTAGTTCATTTTAAGAGCTTCCACGGGGATGTAAATCAGGTTTAATTAAAAGATAGTATGAAAAATCACTTGTTGAAATATGAGTTTGTGAATAAAAGAGTGATAAATTACATGGGTGATTTAATTGGAAAGGAAGCGCTCTACTGCGCTTAGTTCAGTCCTATTTGTTTTCACACAAATGTATGTACTGAAAGCATTTTAAAGATGACTCTGGTAAGATGTTTTAAGGAAAGAGAAGCCCCAGCCTGTGATTCAGCAGTGACAGTCAGGCAATATGGGGTGATTTACAGGACTTAGAGCAGGGCTGAGGAAGCACATCTAAAATATAGCAGCGTAATTTGAAGGATCCTCATTTTAGCAGTAGCACAGAATTTCTACACGGCAACACTTCCGGTTAAACATTTGGACTTTAAGAAGTCTGGACACACCAAAATGTGTTTTGCATGGGTTTTGATTGGTTTTTTTTTTACCCTTAATGCCACTTCTATGCTAAACCAGGGGATCTTTTCTAAACCAAGCTGATCTTTATGGTCCCTTCTGTGCTACGGCAGGGAGCAGCCCCAGGCTCTTGTCTGAAAACCTGCATGTTCTCCAACAGGCTCTCACAGAAGCTCCTGCAGAATTGGGCAGCTGACCAGAGGTGGTTAAGATGTGAATCAGAAGACACGATACAGAGGCCTGTCTCTACTGATCAGAGAAATCCTGGAAGGAACCAAACCCAAGCTTCAGTCCCAAAGGAGCTGATTTTTGCCTCCTCTAAAGGGCCTGGGAATTAACTACTATGGTCAATCACAGGTCACAGAAAACAGGGAAGCAAGTTGATTGACAGGGTAGACATGTCCTACATGAGTATGGTAGACTCTGGAGTGATCTGTTTCCCAAAAAAGTAAGTCAGCCCACCAGGGACTGAGTGGCCTGTTGTCACTGGAAGGGTCCTTGGTTTCTGAAATATGTGGAATACCTATGTTCTGCAAGTCAATCCCCCTGGGACGACTGGGCATCTAGGACCTGTCATTATGTCATCCATATATCTCATATTAAATGCAATTTTTCAATTTTTTCTGTTCTGAGACTGATATCCCAAAAATATTCATGAGAAAGTATGCAGTCGAATAATGTGGGTAAATAAATCTTTACATGTTTGGGAAGGACTGTTTCTGGGCTTGATTTCTATTGCCATAGCAATTTGCAGTGGGATGGCTGGTACTGAAAAAAACTGGTTGAGTAGAGGAACCATAACAGAAAATAGTAATAAAAGAGCTGCAATGTCAGTATCTCCAAGTCTGGACATATCAGCACCTTGTGTTCTCTTTTACAGGAGGCTGACACTTTGAATTCACTGGAAAACAGTAAAAAATATGCTACAAACAGATACTACAGGTCTTGGTATCTCTGAAAGTTTTGTCACTCTGTTACTAATCACTTCAACATAAAGACAATCTCTTCTCTAAGACAGGAGACCAGCTGGTTCTCCACTTTAACAAGGACAAGGATTCTGCATGTGGGATAGGGCAGCTCTGTTTGTGGGAATAGAACGGGGAATGAGAGACTGCAGAGCAGCTGCAAGAAGGGGCCTGGGGGTCCTGGTCAGTGGCCAGTTGGCCAGCAGTGCCCTGGAGCCAGGAGGGACATCCCAGTCCTGGGGGGCATCAGGCACAGCATCTCTGGCTGAGGGAAGGAGGGGTTGTCCCATTCTGTTCTGGACTGGAGCAGCCTCACCTGCAATACTGGGGGTTTGAGGCACCAAAAATACAGGGAAGATGTGAAACCATTAGAGAGTGTCCAAAGGAGGGCAGGGAAGCTGGTGAAGGGTCTGGAGGGGAAGCGTGTGAGGACACTGAGGGCACTTTCATGCATCTCCAGTTCTCTGTGATGTTTCCCAGGTACTAAATTGGTTCTTCCCCAGTGACCAGCTGGGCTTTAGGTAGTGCATTTCTCAGGTGTTATTCAAGCACATTGAGCAAGACTTTCCTTTCCAAGACATGACTTAGATCAAGTAATCTTTGTTTTCAGTGGTGCTGCAACATAAAATTAGGCAATTATTCTTGTAAATCTGTCAGGGTTCTAAGTAATTATCTAATTTAGAACAGTTAAAATAAAAAAAAGGCAGGAAAATTCTGCTTTCTCAAGTGCATTGCATAGAGGAATTAACCTGGGGGATACGGGTGTGCTGATCGAAATCTGTTCTATTAGGTTAGCAGTCAGAAATGGCCATGAATATTTGGGCAACTTAAAATGAGTGTTCCTTTGGCTGCATTCATCCTCCTTTTCTGTTCCAATTACACCAAATTAGAAAGGTTATTGCAAGGAATCAAATTTCTGCCTTCAGCTATCCAGTGGAAGGTTATAGGGAAGACAAAACCAGACCATGCTCAGAGTTGAATGCTAAAGGACAAGAGGCAATGGACACAAACTGCACCATGGGGAATTTTGACAGGATATAAGGAACAGTGTTTTTCAACATGTGACTGGTGCAGCACTGGGACAGGTGCCTGGAGTGTCTGTGGAATCTCTACCCCTGGGGATTTTCAGCACTCAGCTGATAAAAACCTCAAGCCACGTGATCTAACTAGGAGGTGAATCCTACTTGGAACCAGGGTTGGACTAGAAACACAATTCCATAATTCTGCACTTCCTACAACCTTGTCAAGTAGAGTCAAGGCTGACCCAAGCAAGACCCTTCAGGCTGTCAAGTTGAAGCCATGTGAACAAGGTCTCTAGTGCTGGGACCACAGGAGCTCCTTCAGTGTCAAGAGGGTGTAACTGAAATGAACGTAATGTTGAATCAGAATTTACTAGAAACCTGGGCACAGGAGTTCCTCAGTGATATTTCTATAGAATCCCAGAATGGTTTGGGTTGGAAGGGACCTTAAAGAGCATCTTGTTTTCCCCCCCTGCCATGGGCAGGGACACCTTCCACTAGCCCAGGTTGCTCCAAGCCCCATCCAGGCTGGCCTTAAACATTTCCAGGGATGGGGCAGCCACAGCCTGCCCACCCTCACAGGGAAGAATTTCTTCCTAACACCCAATCTAAACCTACACTCCTTCAGCTTAAGGCCATTTCCCCTTGTCCTGTGTGAACACCATTTCCACATGCCCTTGTGAAATTTTAGGCTAAAAGTATCACTGTCTCAAATTGCTAAAAGCCGAGGAAGACTAAGAAAGCTTAAAGGAAATTGCACATGCAAACACCCTTCTCCTTATTTCCCCCCTCCCAGTGTTCTGTCACTCTGAGACAACAACTCCTGGGCTCAGATCTCGCTGCAAACACAGCATCTGACATCACTGAGAGTTTGCCTGTGACAGTGAAACCTGCTGCTGCAGGAAAGCTGCTTTCTCCCCCAGCCCATCCTGGAAGCACCATGCCCATCTCCACACTAGTATCCACACGTATTCCAAAACGTCCCTATTTTTCACAAAGCAGATGTACTGTTTCCCAGCCAATTCTACTTGAGAGAGTCCCTATATCTCCCTCCATCTGCTCCCTAGGCCTACACAGGCAACAAACTGTGCAACCTTGCAATGAGGATCTTGGCTTTGTGCCTCTCCCAAAAGAAAAAAAAAATGAAAAAATGAAAAAAAAAAAAAAAAGAAAAAAGTCCTCCACTTTTTAATACCTATAATTAGCTTCTCTCAAATATGTGAACATAAGACTGTAGATATTTTTGATAAAGTTTGAGTGATGATCCTAAAGAGAACACAGGAATATTTTAGAGCCCCAAATGTTTCTAAAGCTTCCTTCTGGACATTTGTAATTTATAACAAGCTTCTAATATTGAAGGCATGCTTTCAGTAAGAATGGAAACAGGATGAGAAATGCTTGCTAGGGCTGCTGGAAAGGCAGGATGCAATTTCCATTGGAATTTTACCTTTCCCTTCCCCCCAGTGAAAAATTTTAATGCTTCTTCAGAAGAGCAAATTCAAATACCTTTGATGGTTGGACAGATCTCAAGGTCTTCATTCAAATTAGATGAATATGTGAAATAGGAACAGCCCTCGGGCACAAAACATTTTAAATCCAAATTTTAAATACTTCTGAATTTTAAAAGGGGTTCAAGTTCAGAGATTGTCCATTACAAGGAGGGAAGAACAAAGCTGACACTGGAGTCAAAATACAAGTTTGATATTATAAAGGATGAATGCTTTTAACATCTGAGTGCTTGAATTGCAGGTTAACTGGAAATCACAGGCTGTCTGAAGTGGAAAGATCCAGCCTTACATTTCCTCCAGAATCACAATTAAAAATAATTTTTACTTCCCCCACATTCTCCTGAATGTAGCTGTACCTAATTTCAGTTGAATGTTCCTGTTGTAATCAATTATTTTAATCCCCACTCCACCTCCCAGTTCAAAGCAACTTGCGATGAGTGTTTCCACTGAACAATCCTGTACCACAAACAAAACCTCCCCACGCATCTGGGTGAACGCTGGGGGAGGCAGAGGCTCTAACAATTAGACATTATCATTAAAGAACATAACACTAATGAGAACAGTTGTTCAAAAAAGGAGCAGCATTGTTAGAGGGGGATAAACACCCTGAAAAACAGAGCAATCAAAAGAACTGACATTCACATCAGCAACAACTGTGACCTTACAGCCCCTTATCCACACTGGAGTAAATAGATATTTGCTCATGCATAAACATAAGAAGAGAAACATGTCTCAATAAATAAAGGATTAAACTTTGAGAACATCCACAAACAGTGAGAGAAAATAAAGAGGCTACAGACACCTCTTTGGAAGCAAGTACAGTGCTGTCCTCCGACCTCCTGCACCTACAGCCCACTCCTGGGAAGCCTCTGTCGTTGAAAGCTATGGATCCACAAGTCTTTCTCCCTCAGCCTGATGTAGAACACAGGGAAAATGGTTGGGAAAATGGTAAAATCCAAACCAATCTCTCTTCCTGAGGCTCATCTGGACACCAAAACCTCTGTGACCCAGGCAGATGCATGAGAGATGGAGACAAACCATAAATTCTTCTCCAACCTGAACCACCTGCCCTTCATGGATCTTGCTAAATTCACTCCTCACTCAGTTTCTGTGAATCTTTGGTTTAAAATTCTTGTAGGTATGGATGGATAGCTTCACCATCAGAACTGTTATTAATCCAAGACAGAATCCAATCAAAACAAAGTCTGCTAGGTGCCATTAAAAATATATATAGGAGTAGAAGCAAAGTATAGTTGAGTTCAGTTGGACCTGTCCACTGCAGATTTTCTTTCCAGTACCATAGAAATATAGAAATATAGAATGGTTTGGGTTGGAAGGGACTTTGGAGATCATCTATTTCCAATTCCCCTGCTGTGGGCAGGACACCTTTCACTAGAGCAGACCTGGGCAGATCTAGCCAACAAAACAACAAGGTTTTATCCTCTTGGTACTCCAAATCATGGAATTACCTCCAAAGGTCGGACTCCAAACCCTGCAGGAGGGTCTGGATCAGTTAATCCAATTCTGAGCCAAGCATATTTTAAAAGTCCATATGGGAACTTGCCATTCTCCAGGGCTGGGGTGCAAACATAGAGCACAGTTTCCCTGTTTTTGATGGTAGCAAGTCTGAGGACTTAAAAAAAGGTTTCCAGGACAGCAACCATGGAAACCATATGTTCTTGGTGTACGTACATGACCACATACACCAACCCATGGCCAGCTTCAGCCTTATTCCTCAACCCAAACATTAACCATTTGCAATTGCTGTGTAGCTTCTGCATCTTTCAATAAAACTAAATTGGTCACACAACCTGGATACAAAACTTTGTAAACTTTGGGTTGGAACTGATTCCAACTACTGTGTCACAAATGCAACCAGGCTTGGATTCCTGCAGGAGCCTGGGACAGACATCCTTTGGATTGGCTCTCAGCAAATATCCAAGCATTCCTTCTTTTTTTATTTTTTTTTTTAGCAGAAATACTCATAAGAAATTAGCTTGGAGATCTCATGGGTGCATATTTGAGGCTCCAGAGACTCTCTGTACACACACAAGTATGTTATTCATGCCAGAGTTGCTCATCCAATCAAGGAACGGAAATGCTGCTCCTGCTTGTGGTTCATTTACCCAAACGCTCCCAAAAAACACAGCGGAAATTTAGAATAGTTGGGACCACTACGACAGGGAAGATATTCCAAAAATGCATGATAAAAGTTCTAACATTACACTCATAATCATGTGCTGCTCTCAGGAGGGGAAAAAAGGAAAAAGCTGCACTAAATGGGCTCCCAACAGCTGGAACAGTTACTGGTCCGGGAAATGAAATAGTATTTTGAATAAGCAGCAGGTGAGGATCTGTAAAAACCAGCATTTTGTTAATTCATTATTGAGAACATTATTGAAGTCTTGCATTAAGTTACATTTCAACATTAATTAGCCAAAGAATTTGCTATAATATAGAGTAAAAGGCATGTGTCTCTTTTATTTATAGTTAGGAGAACATGAGGAGCCTCTGGAAAAAAAGAAACCATGAATCATGAGCTCTCTCTAGTGTTTTAATGTCAGACTGCAGGGAGGAACTAAGAAATTCTTCATATTTCACTCAGTATTTTCATAAATCATTTTAGTTATCCACCTTTTCTGCAGTAAAGCAAATAATTACTTGCCTAAAATCTGATTTCTTTTGTTAGTATTTGCAAACACTTACTCATCTGGCTCTCCCATTTTACAACAAACTGAATACACTGCAATGTTTTGATGTGCATAATTAATACCAGAGCAGTAAATTACTGTTTATTTTGTAGACTCCAAGCATCACAGCATTTATAATGGAAAATCCATAGCAAATTGCTAGTGAGGATTTTATTCTATACCTTCAGCTAAAGACAGAAGAGGAAAGGAGAGAGGGAAAAAGCAACAGCTAAAAATCTGAAGCATTTCATGTGGGATTTATATGAAATTCTCAATTCATTCATGACCTGGTTTTCAGAAACAAGTCCATTTACATAAATACATTCTGCATGCAGATGTCTTTCTAATTTTTCTTCCTCTTCCTGCCTTTTTAATTTTAATTCCCAATAAAATAATACATTTCAGGCTATCAAGCTGATGCCAGGGTATGGAGGGACTGGACAAGGTCATTCCAGAGGGCAGGTTTAGATAGGATATTGGGAAGAAATCCTTCCCTGTGAGGGTGGGCAGGCTCTGGCACAGGTTGCCCAGAGAAGCTGTGGCTGCCCCATCCCTGGAAGTGTCCAAGGCCAGGCTGAACAGGGCTTGGAGCAACCGGGGCTAGTGGGAGGTGTCCCTGTCCATGGCAGGGGGTGGAACAAGATGAGATTTAAGGTCCCTTCCAGCCCAAACCATTCTGGGATTCTGTGAATCCATGATGATGCACTCCAGCTTAGAGGGGGAAAAAAAAAAAACAAACAAACCATTTACAAAACAAATTGTCAAAGTGATCCTTTTCAGGAACAGAAAGACAGAAAGTACCATGAGGAGTGGGACAGTAAACACTTCAATTCCAACAGAAGTGTGCCGTGGGCTGCAAACTGTGGGAGAAAAGGAAAAGAAAATGCCAAGCCTTTGAAAACTACAAAGAGAGCCTTTGGAAACTACAGTAGGAAAAGCTTTTCAAGGACAGATGTAAAACCTGCAGTTTGCTCATTGCTGAGGAAAAAAAAGAGCCATTGGGTATGTTGTCCACAGCAGGTGAATTCCTTAATAGGGAGAAGGTGGTTGCACATTTTAGGGGAAGAAAAGAGTGTCTTGCAGCATGCAGGGGAATGAACAGCCACCGTGCTGGGATTGGGGTGGGAACACTGGCATTGATCTGAGACAAAACTGCTCCAAAGACACGCAGGTATTTATACTTTAGAAAAGGGACAATAGGATGGCACCAAGAAAACTCCATGTAACTGTGTGCAAAACAAATAGATCACTTACAATTTGTCATGAGATGATGGTGATCCATTCATACCTGAACGTAAAACCCACAAGAGGAACGAAAAGCTTGAGGTGGACTGAGAGATCTGAGGGCAAAACTTTAGGGAGCAGAGCACTTTGAAGGATGTTAAGGCAGGGCCTTTTGGTTGCTCCATCTTCTTAAGCCCTTCCTAAAATCTTCTCCTAAAGGAAAAAAAAGAAAAAAGAAAAAAAGAAAGGGGAACTTAATCTCAAATCAAAATCTCTTATTTATATCTCAATCAGAACAACTGGATTCTGCAAGAAGTGATGTCTGAGGGTAAGGTTTTAAGAGGAGATATAAGAGCAAGGCTAGTCCAGAGCAGGAGCCCTAAAGAATTCATCAAAGCCAGGAAAAGTGTGATAGGGACAAGGCAACAATTTATTTTGCTGACAATTATATGCACAGAAAAATAAAACATCTATATTCTTCTGATTCACATTCTTGTATTAAACATATGTTGTATCTTACGGGAAAAGATCTTAAAAGAGAAAAAAGATGTTTCAAAATCACCTTGACAGCCAGAGCATGTATTTTTGTTCCTGTAATTTATTCTGCATTTTGTTTATTGCTCAGTCTATGAGCCAAAGGACATTATTGTTTGCTACTGGTTTGGAGTTAATTATTTTCCTGACAACCATGCCAATTCCTATTTAAATAGCAAAATATATTCTTGATTTTCCACACAGCCATATTGCAGGTATTAGAGACCATTCAGAAGCAGTGAGCTCTTCCCCCAAAGTTTATCAGTTTCTCTGGATCTTTGAGAGGGAGAACATTGTACAGGAATAATTACGTGAGCACCGAACTTACGGTGCTTTTGTTAAGATCTATGAGAAGATGTCTGGGCTCTGGGCTGAGGTTTAATTAACTGAACAGAACATGGAAAACTACCGGACACAACATTAGAAATTTCTGGACATAAATGACAGAGTGAAAAAGGGAAGAAAATTATACACAGTGCTGTGAAGGATGGCTGGATTAACACATGAGGAAGTTATGTGAGGGATGGACACATTCCAGAGGTACCATTTAGGGACTGGGATATTACAGGACCACCAGGAGCTGGGATATAATGCCTGACCCAGGTTATTCTAGACCCAGGTAACGCCATCTACCTAAGCCCTAAATTACCTGGGTAACTTTCAGAAATACCAAATTTGGATGCAGATATACTAAACCCATGACCAATGAGGAAAACCTAATTAGGGATGGGTTGTTCATTTAGGTGCATGTAGGAGTGGAAAAAGGAAGAGATCAAAATGCATGGGGAAAGGGGGAAATAAATGGGATTTTCCAGGTGTGAGCAGGTCACCACCCTCATCTGCCTAATCCTGTGTCTCACCACCACCTATGGTTAAATCCTAATCGTTTATATTTTCTGTGAGATCTCCCTCTGTCCTCTGTGTCTGAGGGTGATCTAAGTGGTGGTGGGTGAAAAGCAGAGCACCAGCCACAGGCTCTGTAGGTCTCAGTGCAAGCAGTGGAGGCACCAGGGCTGTGGGTGCTTCACCAGGGAATGGCAACTCTGAGATCTGCTACTAAACTTTAAGCTGGACCAGCTGGCGAGCAGAAGATCCACATCTGGTAAAGTCCAAGGTCTCAGCTGACAACTTTTTCAGGTCCTTGGACAAAGCCCAGGCATGGATATCAGATGAAAGAGCTTATCAGATGAAGATGAATGATGATATTGGACTATTCAGAGATCTGCCAGTGTGCTATATTTGTGAATTTAGGGACTCAAGGCATGTAAATGCCTTTTCACTAATGAACTTCAATTCAGATCAAGAGTGTCCTAATTTCAGGATCCTAAGCTAGCCATCCAAGTTACCACAGATTCAAGCCAATGGAGCTTGTTTCCATGGTATTACGGGCTCAGGAGCACTTCTGTGCCCAAAAAACTGCTCTAGCAAACAAAAAAATGCATAACACAAACTGGAAACAAAATTTGATTTAAGCATTGCATCTAAAATAGGCTGCAAGGAAGAGAGGTTGGCTGACACGAGATGCATCCATCCATGTCCTGTGCTTTCTCCCTTCTGCTTTAAACACAGTTAGGACAACAAAGTTCTGCAGGAATCTCAGGAGACATCAGGACAGTCACCCAGTAGGACAGGATGGAATAAAAAGGGGAGAGTACAAGAAATATAGGCTATCAGGCACCATGTAAGGGAGCAACAAAGCCTGCTGCCAGCAGGTGCTGTGTGAGTGCCCCGAGCACAGCCCTGCTGTTCCACGGCATTGATTCCGTATTTCCAGCAGGATAATGACAAACATTTGTTCATAATTATTTTCCAAGCACTGAGGTGTGAGACAACGGTCTCTGACTCCTGCTCCTTAACATTTGCACAGGCAAATAGTCACAGAGATTTTGATTAAATTAGTTTTTAACCGTTTCAAATGCAATAGTCACAGGGATGTCAGCCTGACATCAGGTAACTAATAACAACATCATACAAACAAGACACACATGTCATTACACACAGGAGGATAGTTAACAGTGAGGTTTGCTTCAGGATTCCAGCAGTTTCTTAACAACAGGGCTCAGGAAGAACAAGGCATCCATCATATTCCCACATGAAATATTACAACAATATTATAAATTACACACCTCCTTCCTCTCAAGACCTCAGATGCAATTATTATTATAAAACGCAGTGGTAGACAAGTACATATTGTTGGCTTTCACTAAGTGTGCTTCTAAGAAATTTAATTCCTACCAGTGTTTCATACTTTTTCTGTAACAGAAAGCTGAGGTTCCCATTAAACCAGTCCTGCTTTACCAGGAGAGCAAGACAAAAAGATGGATGAAGTTCCAGATTGAAACAATGCCATAACTTACAGTTTATGAGTCATACAAAGGATTGTGATCCTGTATTTCAAACTGGGTCTGGCAACTCTGTGATTACTTGTTTGTTGTTTGTAACTCTGAAATAACCAGAACTGCACACACCTTTAGAGAAACAGCCAAGGCTACCAGGCAGTAAAGAAGGGAAGGGTTTTGAGGCCATGTCCTTTGTTCCCAATCTTCCTTAAACTGATAGGGAGGGAAGAATGTGACAAAAGAAAAACACGGTGCCATGCCTTTTCTTTTTACAAAATGAAACAACTTTTTAATCCAACATCAAAAGAGTTCTTAAGAAAATACCAGCCAAACCCCACTGGAAGAATCCAAACCACCTCCAACACAAGAGTTATTAAAACAAGTCTTTTGATTTGTTTTAATAACAGGGGCTATAATAATAAGGGTTCTAAGCTAAAGTTGCTGGGAGAGGGGAACTTCAATCCATCCTATTCCTACCAGTTTGATGCCAGAGCCATCAATAGATGGGGAGAACCTGCAGATGGATTACAGGTCAGCAGAAGAGCACCTGAAGAGCAGGAAAAAAGAATTACAGCCACTCCAGCCAGTAAGTTGGCTCCATCAGGGGTCCTACTTAGCTGTGGTTGCCCCATCCCTGGAGGTGTCCAAGGCCAGGTTGGATGGGGCTTGGAGCAATCTGGTCTAGTGGCAGGTGTCCCCTGTCCACAGAAGAAGGTGAACTGGATGATCTTTAAGGTCCCTTCCAACCAAAACCATTCTGTGATGCTGATTTAATACATTTATTAAACAATACACAGCAAGATAAACAAAATCCACTCGTGGATTCTGCTGGTTTCAGTCAACAAACCAGCAGAAAGTTACATTGATACTTCAGGAGGTGGGTGGTATTTTAGCATGTTTTTCTTTAAGAGTGCATTCTTTATGTATCATTTTGGCAGGCTAATTTTTTCAGCAGTGATTTACAGCAGTAGTCCTAAGCAGAAAAGCAGTGTAATAGCTTTTAAGCATCAGTTTAACATCTCATCCTTGAAAAGCTTTACAAAATTTCTTGCTGCTATTATTTTGTTCTTCCAGTCATTTCTCCCTTTGATTTCCAACAGTTAAATGAAGATAAGTCTGATAAACAGGCAACAAGATGATACTTGCAAGTCTCCTCTTTAAATGACAGACTCTCTGGGGGGAGATGCCAGACCAGGCTCCCATCAGACCTGTTATCTAATTGACACACACAAACATTAAATGGCATTAAATGGGTGTGCAAACAGGGACTAAGTGGTTGGCACAGCAGATGGCCCAGAGGTGCTGCCCAGGAAAGTAAGGCAGGGCAGTGTTGATGTTCTACATGAATGGAAGAGGTTTTGACCTAGAATGGAGCCCACGAGGAAAGATGTGGCTGCATGGAGCACTGGATCCAGCTTTCTGAATCTAGGGCTGGGATTGCAGCAGCCTCAAACAGGCAAACTGTGGTCCAGGCAAATTACTGGATCTGCAGAATCATATATATTTGTAGTGTAGCAGCATGAAGATGTTAAAGGAAAGGAGAAGCATGGAAGAATCCTTGGGGTTAGGAATCCCATAATGTAATTCCAGTTTAGCACTGGCACAGGACACTGCTGAATCCCATCAGGGCAATGGGGAGTGATCATGAAATGCTGAGCACAGAAAATGTAAATTTTGGATTGGTAGCAACAAGAGGAGTTAAACTATCAACACACAGAAGGGGTCAGCGAGTCATCAGGAAGAGATGCAAACACAAAACTTCTAGAAGAACCTGTACAGAAATCCACATGAAAGGTGGTGTTCTGGATTTAGACTCAAGTGGTGCTTAAAACTAGTTCAAGTGGAATCACTGGAAGAGCTGTCCTTCAGTGGTATTCACAACACAATTAAGTTGCTATAGAAAAGAGAAGGTGAGTGAAAAAAAAAGCACTAGATAAAAAATGTGAAGAAATGGAACAATGTTAAAACAAGGCCATTAAACAAGAAAAAAGATGAAAAGAACAGGACTATCACATCTACAAACAATCGAAGGACTACACAGATCTGTGGGTTAGAAGGCCAGATAAAACAGGGACCAAAAGGAAAAAATAAGAAAAAAACCCCAATTAATTCTTGCTTGGCTCAACAGGGAGTTAAGAAGCCTGTCAGAAGGAAAAGGTCAGAATTTAAAGAAGTGGAAAAGCTTGCCCACATGCAGAGAACAGAAGAGCATAAAATATGGCAGGTCAAATCTAAACAAGAAATTAAGAGGATGGAAATTAATTTGAAGAGCACCTTACAATGGATACTCAACTTCATAGTAAGAAGTTCTTGAAAAACATTAAAAGCAGGAGGCCAGCTAGGGAAACAAGAGGATTTTTTGATGGAGAAAATGTTCTGGGAGAACTCAGGGGTAGGCAAAAAACACTCAAGAGGACTTTTTGCAGTGGGCTCTTCTGACAAAGACCTTGGGAATATTCCTACATCTCTGACATCCTTTACAGTGAATGCACTTCAATGCACAAGAAATATTAGACCGCAGCAATAGTGCTGATGGAACACAAGGACTGGGCTGCATTGTCCCAAGTGTGGATCTGCCAAGCTGCAGGCCAAGGCAGGTCACCCACCCTGCAAAGAGCTGCCCTCCCAGGGGCCTGCAGGGCTGCCAGCATAATTCCCAGCTCAAGAAGCACTCCAGGAGGTGTCTTAGAATTATGGGCTTGTGAGTGACTTCCTTGGCAGTGACAGGGTCCCTAATTTCAATAAAGAAGAGGAATATAAAAATACATTTCAAGCACATGCACAAATAGACTCAATTTGGAAAGAACTGTATAGGAGGAAATCCAGTCCCACCAGGCTGCTGGAGTTGTGTGAGTGTATCAGCCAGTGTTTGGGTAACGGACATCCCATGGACATGATTTATTTATATTTTGAAGCAACTACTCATTAATAAGCCATGTTGTCTCAGGGCTGGAAAGGAGGTATCACACCCAGGGCATGACCACGGAGCATCCATGCTCAGAAACATGCTAATGCCACCTCCAGGTGATGATCCAAGTACAGGACTGAGCTTCCTAGAGCAACCACCTGGGGACATTTCCAAAGCCTTTCAAGCTTCCTTGTGCAATACTGTTTCCTACTATGTATTTTCATACTTTTATTCAGTGTACCAGCAGTAATTTCCTATATTCCTGTTCACAGTCAATACAAACTGCTTTACATTTTAAATAAAATGTACAGTCGCAGAACTGAAATGGAATTACTTCTAATGAAAACCTGCACTAATGAGCCAAGTTCAAGCTAAATGCATCATTTTGCTCAATCCCAAATGCTATAAATTGAAGTGGCTGTCACAGCCTTCAAGAGCTTAAGCACCGCTTTAAAAGAATCTGTCAATTATTTAATAGAAATTCTTTCCTAGTTCAATGTTGCTGATCTATGTCTCATACCCAAGGTTAATTTAATGTTTAAAATGTGGCACTTCAAGTACCATTGCATGAAATAATTTATCTTGGAAAAAAAGAAGTAGAGAACAAGGAGAGAATTATTCATGTGAATAAGAGAACATGAATCACAAAGGAGAGAAAATTACATCTATACAATGCAGACATGCAAAGATCAATCCTTCATATGAGGCAACACAAAGAAAGGAGATTTAAATTGTAGCGTAAAATTATAGCTACATACAGTAATTTTTCTTTTTTCTTTCTTTTTAAAAATCAGAAGGGAATCTGGTTCTCTACAGATTCTGGTAAAGTCAGTCAAGATGCTACCACACCATTCAGAAAACCTCTTTAAATCCACCCAGGGACATCTGCACTGTCAATACACACTCTTGGACTTACAGAATCTCCTGAGCTGGAAGGGACCTACAAGGCCAAGGTTAGTCCAAGGCAATTCCAAGGAAGACAAGTGTCAGAGAATCGTAGAAGAGTTTGAGTTGGAAGGGATTTTCAAAGACCATCCAGTTCAACCCCCGGCAATGAGCAGGGACATCTTCAGCCAGATCAGGTTGCTCAGAGCCCCATCCAACCCAAACTTGAATATTTCCAGGGATGGGGCATCCACCACCTCTCTGGGAAACCTGTGCCAGCTTCTCCCATGAAGCCTCTAAGGCCAACTTCATCCTGGTTCCTAAAGACATTTCAGTAAATGGCCAAGAATCAAACCACTCCTCTAGACTAGGCTGGTATAGCTCTCCACATTAGTTGCGGGCAAGGCTCCAAACCATTTTAGAGCCCCCTCTCTTGGGGTCTGACACAGGATAGTTCAGAACTTGCTAAGAATGTTTATGGAAGGGACTCAAGACAGAAGAAAGTAAGGAGCAAGGTGTTTTGGGAAGATTAGACACATGAAAATAGAAAGGCAAGGAGTTAGGAAGGGTTGGATGTGTGCAGCCAGGGCTTGTCAGTACATCTGTCTTACTGCATGTGGTCAGTGCAGCCTGTCCTGTCTTCTCATTAAACTTTGTTTCCAACTACTGTCCTGGGTAAGTTACTCTACTCTGTGGCTCTGTGTGTATTCAGAGGTCTGAGTCATCTGCTTCTTTCTTGTGCTTTTAACTCATCTCCCCAC
>VXBX01006871.1:981554-1000045 GCA_013400415.1 Scytalopus superciliaris
CCCCCCCCCCCCCGCCCTCCACTCCCCTGACTGAGCTAAGGGCTGAAAAAAAAAAAGACAGGCCGAAAAAGAAACACCACGGACCTAAAAAATGCTTTGGCAACAAGGAGCTCAACTGCTGGGAATCAAAAGGACTATGAAGTGTGGAGGAGGCATTTCACTTGGTGGACTTATGAAGAAGACCCTATAGAACCAGATCAAGACGTAAAGCTTACTACCATCTCGGCTAAAGTGTAGCAATGGACTTTCATTTAGTGCTGCAGAGAGTTGCAGTGTTCCATTTGTTACGGATTTTTGGTAAGTTATGATTGTTGATTGTGCCCCTAGTATGTTTCGCCATCATGNTGTTTCCAACTACTGTCCTGGGTAAGTTACTCTACTCTGTGGCTCTGTGTGTATTCAGAGGTCTGAGTCATCTGCTTCTTTCTTGTGCTTTTAACNGCCCTGTTGTTTTCTCCCTCAGGCCCCTCCATCTTGTCTCCTTCCCCCTCACGAGTTTCCCACCACTGCCCCAGGTTTTCATGCCAGTGTCCTGAACCCTGTTCTTTCATTGATTCTTCGTGGAGTCATTCCCCATTGGCTGTTGCTTAGTAACAGGCTCTAACCCCAGTTTTGTCCAATCCCATCCTGGTTACCACCCCGTTTTCTGGAAACTTCCCTCCAACCCTTTATAAGCCGTTCCCCTCAATAAACTCCACCATTTTGAGCCCATTACCTCGGGGTGTGTTTGTGGTTCTTGAGGGTCCCCCGCCATCGGTCAATGGCTCCACAGATTGGCGCCCAAACAGGGACACTGGCAAGCCATCCTCACTGTGTCCAAGAAGCTGCAGTGTCTGTCGTGGCTCAGGTGGAGGTCTGGTGTAGGACCTCCATTCCAGTGAGTCGTCCGCGGTTCAGCGTTGGACTCTTCAGCCTCCCACTGGACGAGGTAGGCCAATATCTGTGAAGTCACATCTCCCCTTTCTTCTTTCCATGAAATTTTAGTCCTGGGATGCGTACTTACAAAGATGCAAAAAGAAGCATATAGTCGCCCTGAAAGTTTTATTTACTCCCACGGACATACTTTAGATAAGAAATCGTTAAAAGCATTAATTAAGTGGATGGAGAAAAATAATTATGTTGTGCCCTACATCCTCAAATATAATGAGTGGGATTCATTGGGACGCAAACTTTGGGACTCAGTAAACAATCATGATCCTCTCGCCTCCTAAGCCGTTTTTTCATGGAGATTAATTCTACATAGCAGTGTTATCAGATAAAAGGAGGGAGTGCAACAGGAAAAGACAGGGTCAAGATTCAGGGACAAAATTAGCATTAGATGACTCTGCTAATCACATTTTGAATGATTCGGCAAAATCCCCTCACAGTCTACAAAATGGCGGACCGCGCCCTCCCAATCCTTCTCATCCTTCATCGACACCACAAAATGGCTGCTCTTCCCGCCCTTTATCGTCTCCCTCACAAGAGCCACAAAATGGCTGCTCTTCCTGCCCTTTTGAGACTGGCTCTGAAGCGCCGCTTTTTGTCTTACCCAAAGGACGCCCCCCACAAAATGGCAGCGCTACACGTTTATCAGCCATGCCCCAAAATGGCCACCCTCATGAAACCAAGGTCGCTGTACAGCAACATGGCAGCGCCCATGACGTTTGTGAGGTCGTACAGCAACATGGCGGCCCCCATAGAGGGAAGTGACTCAATTCCAACATGGTGGTGCCCATGATACCAATTTGCCTACCGGGCCTACCCATCGATGAGCTCTAATAAAAGACCAAGCAACTGCCACTGAGGATGTAAAGTTCATCAAAGCATTCCCAGTTTTCAGTAAAGCCACTAACACTCCACATTGGGAAGCTATCTCCTTAGCAGTACTCAAAGATACAAAAATGGCCATCACAGAATATGGACTTAATTCTCTTTATTCGATGAGTTGTTTACAAACGTTATTTAGTGTCTATATCCTAACACCTAATGACATAAAAACTGTTACTCAAGCGCTTTTAACAACAATGCAAGCCTCTCTTTTTTTAACGGAGTAGAAGAAACTTGCTCATCTGCATGCTGAGCAAATAGTGGGAACAGGAAGAGGGTCAGTTGCTAATATTGTAGACCAATTAATTGGAGAAGGGCTGTATTTGGGAAATGATGAGCAAGCAGATCTTCCCATAGAAGATCTAATGGTTTCTAAAGAATTAGCTCTTAAGGCTATTCAAGTTATAGCTGAATTATCTACACCCACCCCTTCGTTTATTAAGATATTACAAGGACTGACTGAACTATTTTTACAGTTTGCAGAGAGACTAAAAAAAGCTATTAATAGGCAATTTAATGTTCTGGAAACTCAAGATGCCTTATTTATGAAGCTAGCTATTGAGAATGCCAATCGAGACTGTCAGTCAATCCTAAAAACTTTAAGAGATCCCACACCGTTGGAAATGATTAAGGCATGCAGAGCTGTAGGGTCACATACCCAAGCTGAAGCTTTAGCAGTGCAGCAAGTTAAAAATAACGCTTGTCACTATTGCAAAGACGTGGGCCACTTTAAGAAAGATTGCCCTCAGCTCAAGAAAAAAATACCTATGATACCACCTAGCCTCTGCCCACACTGTAAAAAAGGTCTCCATTGGGCAAGTGAATGTCGGTCGCTGTTTGATAAAGAGGGTAATCCATTATCACCCAAAGCAATAAAAAAAATTGGAAGATCAGCAAAAAAACTACTTGGAGAGCACCAAGGGCAGTGTGACGAAAGAAACAGCCCCCTCCAAACACCTCAGTGCCTCCTTCCCATAATCCCCAACTGCAAACCAGAGGAAGTGATGCTCAAGTGCAATTGGTATCAGCCTGACCAATTGTAATAAAAGCAGAGGAATTTCAAACAGTGATAGTTAAGCCTTTATGTAATCCTCAAAACATTTGTGGAGAGTACTTGATTGTTGGTTGTCCCTTATCCAGTGATGTAGGTTTGACTGTAATGCCTCAAGTGCTAGAATTAAACCGTCCTGAAATGCTACAAATAATAGTTAAAGCCTGTTTTCCTCCAGTTGCCATTGATGACACTGTATCTGTTGCATCTCTCCACCCACTTAAATTGCTAAGTGAAAGACAGCAAGCTGACATAAACTGGACATGACCGATCAATACAGACAAACCCATGTTCTTATGTCTGTTATCTCATCCTGAAACTAACCAAACTTTTCAAGTTTCTGGGTTGTTAGATACACTGCCCCACGTTTTCCCGCAAGTGTCCTGAACCCTGTTCTTTCATTGATTCTTCGTGGAGTCGTTCCCCATTGGCTGTCTGGTTGCTTAGTTACAGGCTCCAACCCCAGTTTTGTCCAGTCCTGTTCTGGTTACAGCCCCAGTTTCTGGAACCTTCCCTCCAACCAAGCCATTCCCCTCAATAAACTCCACCCTTTAGAGCCCATTACCTCCGGGTGTGTTTGTGGTTCTTAAGAGTCCCCCACTATCGGTCAATGGCTCTGCACTCAACCACCATTCTTACTCACCATCCCAAATACCAGTCAAGTTCTTTCCTGTACAAATCACTCACTCACCAAACTCCTCATTTACAAAAACGTCTTTTGTTCACAAAAAGTTGCTGCCTTTCACATTTAAAATTTTTTATAGTTTTCACTTTCTTTTACAAACAATGAAATGTTCTGCATTTTTACAAAAAATACACCAGAATGTTAACTAGAGAAATAAAGGTGACCTTCAACAGAGTATAAAACATCAGGCTGAAGTGCCATTATGTTCTCCAAAGCACAGAGCAGAGAACAAGGGGAGTCAACAAACAACAGCACACACATGACTGTGTGCAATTATACAAGCAACACATAATGTGTTCTAATTACTTTGTATTGATATCAGACTCTATTGTATTCCAAATTCTCTAGGAAAAAGCTGTCAGCCAACTCCAGGTGCCTTTTAAAAAAACAGACCTATTCCACTCCATTAAGTGTTACCCTCTCTGGAAAATAATGGTGTTTACAGATATCACAATGTTCCAACAAAATCTTAAGAAGTCTTTCCAGACCTCACATTTGCTGGATTGCTGGAACTGTCACATTACTGGAAGCACCTCCCTTAGCCCTGAACCAGAAGAATGTTTTTAGACTGCATATGATCAATAGTTATTGATGCTGAACCAGCCAAATTATACCACACCCTGTGCTGCCCCAGCTGTTGTGTGAGCAGGGGGTGAGCTCCCAGTGACTGTCACCGACTGGGACCCTGAAGCTGGGACAGAGACATTTGTGACTAATTAAAACCAGAAGCCTGTAAGGCAGCCCCAGCTGCTGTTGATTAAGAGAGCCACGCAGACAGGAGTGCCATGTCCCCAGAGAGTGACTGCTCAGCAGCCCTTTGCTCAGACAGAGATTAAGGTTATGTGGGAAATTTGCAGCTGACAGCCTTAGGAAACCCTCTGCAGCAGCTGTGGAGATGCTGGGAAGTTGGAGCAGGTGGGATGCAGCTGGTGTGCTGAGAAAAGAGTAATTAAGTGCAAAGGGGTACAGGTCAGAGCTCAGTTAAACCATTGCAAACTGGTACCTCTCCTATGGATTACAGAACATCCTACTGCCAGCCTGGGCTTGCTGCATTAAAGGAGGGGCTGCCACCCACCTGGCAGCTGATGAGGATAATCAAATTGATGGGACTATCTGGATCAGGCAGGTAGGCACCCCTATGCCTCAGGAGGATCACACCTCGGCAGACACTCAATGCAACCAAAAATCATTCTGAAGACTTTGGGAAAAGGGAATCTCATCTCCAACAAGCTGTGCAGTTGGAGACACCTGGAATTGTTTAGGAAACTCTGAAGGGGAAAGAACACAGCACCCCAAGTCAAGTATGCTACCAGGAGAGCTCCAGCCTGTACAGGACATGATGTTGGAGCAGGAACACTGCTCTTATTGCCTCCAACTCTCAGACTGCCCATCTGTTCATCAGAGGAATTTTGGTGGAGTCCATGCATCATTTGGTGAAAATAAGGGAATATAAGACTTGGAAAGTCTTTAGATGCTGTGTAGGACTATTAAACATGGGTTAAAGAAAAGACAGAGCCAGACTCATGTCAGAGGGCAGAGTTAGAGGGGTAAGATAAAAACAGTCAGAAGCTGTGGCAAGGGAAATTTTAGCACCATAAGGAAAACAGTTTACCCACCTAAGAGTGGCCAAGTTTTGGAAGAGGCTGGCCAGGCTGTGGGATCTCCATTCTGGGTCAATACCCAGGGGCACAGGGTACTCTCATCAGATCCCCAAGCCCACAGTGTCCCTCACCACAATCCCTGCCTTGATTGTACTGTATTATTGGCTGTAACAGGTGTAACATGAAAAATTGAGCTGATGAATGTCCCACTCGAGACTTTGCCAGTGTGGGAGATTAAGCTTAGTTTGTATCAGCAATAGTACGTCCAGCTGGCCCAAAGAAGTGATTCTCGGCACTGGGGAGCTGGGGGGAGGGGCTCAGCCTGGAGAAAAGGAGGCTCAGGGGCCACTTTAGCACTCTCTACAACCACTTGACAGTAGGGTGGGGCCAGTGGGGATCGGGCTCTGCTCCCAGGTAGCGATAGGACAAAGGAACATGATCTTAAACTGCACAAGGGGAGGTTTAGGCTGGACATCAGGAAGAATTTCTCCACAGAAGAAGTGATCAGACATTGGAATGGGCTGCCCAAGGAGGTGGTGGAGTCACCATCCCTGGAGGTGTTCAAGAAGAGAGTGGATGTGGCACTGAGTACCCTAGTGTGGCTGACAGGGTGATGTTGGGTCACAGGTTGGACTCGACGACCTCGGAGGTCTCTTCCAACCTCATCACTTCTGTGATTCTATTATTTAGAATCTGCAAAGCAAATTAGTTAACTAATTCGTTTGTTTTGCACAGAAGCACGATTTTAACAAAGGAGCATATATGGTTAAAAGCTGTGCTAGCACGGGGGCACTCGGCTGCAAACAACTGTGTGTGCCTCCTATAAGAACAGAGATAATCACAAATCCATCCCCTCTAAGAGATAATCATAAATCCGTCCCCTCTCTAAAAGAAGTAACCATAAATCTGTCCCCGTCTGTCATATTTGAACATGGTTTCTCAATTCCACTTTTAAATGTGCGGCAATCCCCGCGGCGCTCGCAGCGCTGCGCGCCGCGGGCTCCACGAACTCCGTCCGGCTTTCTTCCTTCCTCCTCTCCTTTCTTCCTTCCTTCCTTCCCAAGGGGAGGAGTTCTCCCGGCTTCCTATGACATGGTCTCCACAGCAACAGCGCTGCGGGGCCGGGCCGGCGGGGCTGGGATGCCGCGGGGTGCGGGCGGATGCAGCGCGGAGCATCCCGCCCGGAGCGCCGCGTCGGGCTGAGACATGGACCACTCCTTCGTGGAAGAAGTGGCCGCCTCGCTGGTGAGGGAGTTTCTCAGCAGGAAGGTAACTTGGGTTTTCTCCGGCTGCTCCAAAAGGAGGGTGACACGTGGGAGGGGTTAAGCGTTAAAAAGAAAAGAAAATCGAAGGATGCTGCCACGGGTGGGGGATTCTTCCAGGCTGGAAGCAGCTGGAGCTGAAGGGCGACATCCTCTGGGGTGAGTTGCTGAACTACATTTCCCATAGTGCTGTGTTACTCCCGACCATGGAAGCGGCTTCCTCCCGCTGGGAGACAGTCCCGTCCTTACCCACGCGCGCCTGAGAAACTTAGATCAGTTTCAGTTTGTTTTGGTGTTTTTGTTATTGACTAGCTGTTTTGCTGTTGTCCTGGTGTTTACAAGACACAAAGCATCCCTGGATAAATATTAGGGGTAAAAAAAAAAAAAAAAAGGCAAAACAAAATGTAGCAGTTCTAGAGAAACTGGTAATCTGTTTCTTTTCCCCAGTTTTCGGTAATAACTTGGCAGAAAGCAGATTTATCCGGGGAGAAGAGGGGAAAGAGGCCACTGTAACATCCAGAGAATTAATGCTGTAAGGGAAACTTTGGACCACACGTGTGTAGGGGGAGTGTGGGATTGAGTGGACAAAAAAGCATCCTCACGTTTCCAGGTGACAGTACCTACCACCGTGTGTTTATGTTCCATCCCAAGGAAATACTGCTGATGTCAGCGTGTCAGGAATGAGACATTAAAGATGAGAAACTAAGGATGTGAAATTAAAGCAGCCACTGTCTTATTAAGTGCTACACAAACCTCAATCTCATGTTTTGTGTCCCAGCTCTGTATTTTCAACCCTGGAATCAAAACAAAGGACACTGATAATCCTTTGGATTTAAGCACAAGTCTTCCCCTGGTTTCCCCCACACCTTTCATACACATCAGAACCAACTGTGATAATGATCCTTTATTTATCTCAATTTGTCCTTAGTTCCCTAAATCTAAACCAGACACTCCATCTGCAGAAAAATAAATCCTTTCTTGTAACAATAACCCTTCAGAGAAGGAATTGGAGCTTTCTCTCTCTTGTGTAGTACCACTTCAATTAGTTTGGTTAAGGCACAGGTTCCCAGGGTAACCTGGTTACTAATTACTGCCATCTGCAAGTTTCATGTCACATCCAACAAAATCCACAATAAAAGATTTGGTAGCTGACACTTTTCCTTCTCAGGGTTTGAAGAAAACCATCACCACCATGGACCAGGAGCTTCCACGTTCTGCTCTCAGCATCAATAACAGGAATGAGCTCCGGAATGTCCTACATCTCAACTCCTTGTACAAGCAGAACAAGGTGAGGGAATACATGGTGCTTCCCAAAATGTGGAAGTACCTTTGTATTCCCATTTCTATTTGCAACTTTATATACAACACAGCTGATAAAAATTAAATTTCTAGCATTTATTATGCTTTGAAATATACTATAGGCAGCAATAGTAGATGAAAGGGACATCAGTGGGTAATATCCATTTCCAGTTCACTCATGGCTTAAGGTGCCATGATGCTTTTGATAAGCAGCATGAGGCAGTCCTGTGATAAATCACTTCAGAAAACCCTCCCAGTATAGTAAAGGTGTGTTCTGACAGAGTTACCACACTTTGCAGTGTTTACCTGAAATAAGGGTAAGAAATTGTTTTTTCTGGGCCCTGCTTACTTCATTTAATGCATCAGCACCTTCAAGCTCCTGCCATTCTCTAGCTGGCATCTTCTGTTTTCCTGGGTTGTTTGTACAGTCACATCTGGGATACACCCACGAGCAGGTAACTCTGGGAAATAGTTCATATGCTCAGTTACTGTATGGTGTAAAAATAATATTCTCTTAAAACTAGTATCCTGCAGCAAGAATAACAAAGTGTTTCAATAGTCACCAAGAACTCTATTTTTCTTTCTGGAAAGGCAAAGGAGAACCCGCTGAAAACACTTCTTGAAATTATTACTAATTACTTCCTTGAGCACCGTGGGACTTCCAGGAGCACTGGTTCCAGTTCTACTCTGTCAACTCCTCAGAGTAAGAGCTCCACATCCCATCCAGGGGACCTCTTGGATGAGGGTCATGTTCATGGCAATGCCATTACACTTGAGGAAAGCAAAGCTCAGGCCTCCAGGTACAGTCTGATTTATTTCTCTTTGTCTTGTGCCTTCATTTATTTTTAAATTAAGGGAAATAGGGTTAAAAATTTTATAAGTTATACCTTCACTTACATTACCTTTCATTAATTATCCCAGTAGCACAGAGCTTAAATGTACAGATTTCCTGAGCAAGCCACCCTTCAAAAATGGTCTTTTATGTTCCCTACCAATTATGAAGATTGATGATCTCAATTACATCTTTCAGTCACTGAAGCACATGGAAATCTGTGCTTTTATACTTTATAAATTGGAAATACATTGAAGCATGTTTGGATGTGAAACAAACTGCCTACACTCAAACTGCAGGTTTGAAGCATATTCATACCTTACATAGTCAGAAGCAAGGCTTAATGTTTTAAATTCAGTGTTGTTGCAAATAATTGTTCCCATCTTGCAGAATACCTGAAACCAGTATGTAGCCAAGTGTTTCATGTATTAGTGCCTCAAGGAGGACTAACAGCCCTGTGCTTCCATGGAAAGCTTTTAAAATGGGCACAAGAGTTTAACTCACATTCTCAGCCTCCACTCTTAGGGAACTGATCAGATTTTATTCCTCATCCTAAACACAACATGTTCAGAGCAGCTAAATCTGAGTGTCAGTGCTTGTAGAAAACCCACCAACTCATTTCTAGTAGGGGAAGAAAGCCAAGAAGTTTTAAGATGGGCTCATAACGAACAGTTGAAAAGGAGGCAGGGCAAAGGAATTAGCTTTTTTCCTCTTTTCTTTTTCCTTCATTTCCCACCTGCCTCCTTTTATTTCTCTTTATGGAATTCTCCTACACAGGAGTCCCTGACACTGCTCTATGAGGGTACAGGAGCACCAGTGACCCCCACGTTCCCCCTACATCCCCTCATAGGAAATCATGGAATCATAGAATAGTTTGGGTTGGAAGGGACGTTAAAGATCACCCTTCCACTAGCCCAGGTTGCTCCAAGTCCCATCCAGCCTGGCCTTGGACACTCCCAGGGATGGGGCAGCCACAGCTTCTCTGGGCAACCTGTGCCAGGGCCTGCCCACCCTCACAGGGAATAATTTCATCCTAATACCTAATCTAAACCTGCCCTCTGTCAGTTTGAAGCCATTCCCCCTTGTCCCATGTCTGCATAGCTCCTCTAACAAGGACTGCCTGGACAGGTTGATGACAGCTCAGCCACATCCTATTTCATCCCACAAAATGAACCACCACGGTAAAGCACAGCTCTGTCATCCTCCTTGTCATTTCCATTCCCTCTGGCCAAGGGAAGATCAGGAACTGCCAAGGTCAACCAGCCAGTGCCTGAAGTTAGTTTTAATTTCAACGACCTGGGTAATTTTTAACGATGCTTTCAGGGGTGGAAGGAATAAACAGAGAGGTGCTCTGCACTGGTTCCTTATTATTGAGTTTGCTTTCCTGTAACTGACCTCTTGGAAGCTGTTCTGAATGTCTGTTCAAACAGTCTCTAAGATGACACACTGTGTGTGTTATGTGGAATTCTGTTGTTCTGGGTCAGGGGGAGGAGTCCTCGGATCTCCTAATGATTCCAGAGGCAGGTCATGCTCCCAGAGGTGGATCATGCTCCCTGCAGTTTTCATATGCAGCATGTCCTCACAACATGAGACATGCAGCTTCAAACCCCAATTTTTAACCTGTGAAATGAAAGGAATATTTTTGTAGTAAATATTTTTCAACTTACGTAATTGCTTTTCTATGAATTAGGATGGAGGAAAACATCCTAGAATTAAAAACAAGTTCAAGGATAGTTATAATGAAGAACACTTAACATTTTTGGGTTACACAGAGTGTAAATTTGTCAACTGACACAAAAGACATGTGAGTGAAGTGGGAACTACTCAATGAAAGAACTTCCATTACACAAGTGCCTTTCTTTTTGAAGTTAAATAAATGTTCTGTGTCTGAACAAAGAGTCAAAGGGGTCAGTTATATGATGAAAGAGGATGTTGGCCAAAGTGTTAAAAAATTTTCAAACAGTTGGAGAAGGAATGGGGACGGCTGCTCACAGCTTAGGATCTATCTGGTGTGGTATATAAACTACACTTTTTGTTACTGGATAGAGTCATAGAATCACGGAAGGGTTTTGGAAGGGACCTACATACCGGTGTTTAAGTGAAAAGTGAGTATTTGAGTGCCATTGCTGGATAAAATGTAACTTAGTTTAATAGCAGTGCTTTACTTACCAATGTAGGTGTCTTCATTAACTTAATTGTGCATTATTTTGCTGTTTCAAGCTCTTTCTTTTTATTCCTTGTAGATCTGATGTTGAGAATCCACTGGATAAAATTCTTTCATCCAGAAAACATCAGCACAGAAGTGAAAAATGCCACACGGGGCCAGTGCACAGCAGCCACTTACCCTCTGATGGGGACAAGAAGTTAAAAGATAGTCAAGAAGATTTAAAAGCAGCAACAGTTTCTGAGGAGCTGAAATCCACAGTGAAGGAGAAGTCAAAGATCAGGTCTGGTCTCATTGTCAGAGCAATGATGGCTGGACCAGTAGCAAGTTCACCAGAGGTAATTCCCAACACTTACGAAATGTTTGGCTGCTCATGGATTTTATATCTAACTCTCTGCAATGAAGTTATTTGCAAATAATATTTGGATGACTCCTGCATGTTAATCCATCAAATGTGCAGGCTGGAAAGATGTGGTAAGTTAGGGAAATTGTTCTGGTTAAGTGAGAAATTCAGAGTGTTTCAGGCAACTACCCCCTGCATGCCTGTGATTTAGGTCACCAGATTCCTTGAAAAATCTTTCCCATTCTTGATATCTCTGGATGGATTGGGTTTTCCATTTTCTTATGAAAATTGCTTTTTTACCTTCACAGTATCTGTTTTACTCAGGTTTTTCCAACCCCCCCCAATTTAATCAGTTGCAGTTTGGGACTGAAAACTGCTTTCCATTATAAATGTGTTTCTGAGTTGATCAAATCAGATCATATTCCAGCAATAAATGTTCTCAAAGCAGTTAAAAGACTCCTGCCTATTTATTCTTTTTCATCATGCTGCTTTTATATATTCAGGGACTTTCCCTTTGTAAAATTAAGCTTGCAATAATGAGAGACTTAAATATTCTAAATATATCATTTAGATAATACTGAAAAGCATATGCAAGTTAAATTAATTAGTTTGATTTTTCTAAATATCTCTTGATTTGGAAATAAAGACCAGATACCTGTGGTGGGTAGTCTTTTCCAGTAGAATGTCTAATTGTCTTTGTTTCTTGAGTTGGATGTAACCCCAAAATTAAGGTTTTAAGAAGCATTTAATTGACGCTCTAGGCTAAAAGAAAGCAGTTTTTAATTGTGTAGATCATCTTTAATACTGTTCCGAGTTTAAGTAAATTTTAAGTATGTCTGTATTATTTATTATCAATTTTTAAAACAATCAGATTTACTCTATAACCTGATTCCTAATAATAAGCAAATTGCTTAGCCCAGAAATCTGTGCTAGAGCTTTCCTTTGCTTTTCATGCTTATTTAAGGACGGTAATGTTTTAATCTCTGGTTTTCATGGCTCTTATTTGTAGGAACTCCAAAAAAGGAGGCTTTCAAAACGATCCACAAGCATAAGCAGCGGCACAGCACAGTTCAAGGGTGAAGACCATGAAGAACATGACCTGAGAGTCTCAAATACTGATTTTCAGGAAAGCAAAGGGTCTCCAACACAAGTAAACACGGAGTTTGCATCAAAGACTATGTCAGGCTTACACTTGAGTTCAGCCTCTGAAAAACTGAGAAACGTGCCCAAAGATACAGATGACTTTATTGCCAAACTGCTGTCTGAGAGAGAGAGGACCAAGGCAGATGAAAGGAAATCAGTTCCAAGCTTTGGTACAGACAGCAGTGAAAAAAGCCTTAAAGTGAGTGCTCCTCATAGACACTCAGGGTCTGGGAGAGAGAAGAAGGAAAGATCCCTTAAGAAAAGTGAGAGTCGGTTGTCAGGCCACAGGTAAGAATATTTATTCAATTTATTGTTATTATCCTGCATTAATTCACATTGATAGAAAAATTTTATAAGAATCTCCTTCTGTGAGCTCCAAATACATGTTTTTCTCTATCTTATACTCTTAATTGATTTTTTTAAATATTTTTTTTTATCCTGTGCAGAATTTAAGAGGGGAGGCATGGGATTTTGTTTATTTGGAGGGTCCTAAGCAATAGGACCCAGACTGGCATATCTCCAAGCTGGTTTTGTAGTGGGGCTGTTACTTGGGTTGGGTTTTGAAATGCTTCAGGTGGAGTCATCCATCAGAGTTTAACCACTCTGGGCTTCTGAACTGCTGGAGGTGCTCCAGGTTTGAGCAGGGCAGGATGACTGTGTGTGTAAAATCTGCATGATAAAATGTGCTGTCTCATTACCTGGCACTTCTCATCACTAGTTCTCAGACAGCTTTGAGCATGGGGTGGGTACCAGCCAATCTTCCTGGGAAAGTTGGAGCAGGTAGAAGGAAACCTGCATCCTACATGTCAGTAGTGAAATGATGCACAAGGCTCAGGCACCCTGAGTGCTGCTCTTTTTCTCTCCTTGTGCTAGGAGTGTGTTTTAGAATTGATAGAAATATCTTTCAATTTTTATCACCTGCTGCTCCATAAAGTCAGGCATGTTCATTTCCGGGGCCATAAAGTAGTATTTCTATTTTACTAAATTTAACAGCAGCCAGGCTTGTTGCTTCTTTTTTAAGTGCTGAAAAAAACTTGTTAATGCTCTAAAACTGCAGCCACATTTTTAAAAATTATTATTGCTATTTGTTTTCCAATTGAATTTCTTACAAATCTTGAGATATCATGTGTTGAGGCCCTGTTGAGAAGTAAGTAATTATATTTATGTCTCTCCACTTCTGTGTTTGGGGCTGTGGGAGTTAAACTGGGGATCTACTGGAGCTGCGAATGGGCCAGGAGTGGCACTTGCTCCCTGTCTGGAACCAAAAAGCAACTGGAAATAGCCACCAGCTTTACACAGTGTGTTAGCTAGCTTCATTTGTGAAAGATTATTGAGTAGAAGGCCAAAGGACTCCAGTCTTAAAATTCACAAGAAGTCAGTTCTCCATTGTATATTTTACTGGAAAGCTGAGACATGTCAGGTAGTGGCTGCTCAGCTGTTTCTGGGCTGGAAGTGGTGCCTGCAGATTCACCTTTGATGTTCTGCTTCCAGAAGGATTTATTAAGTCTTGTGTGATTCCATGCAGATGTGAAGAGCCAGCTCATAAGTCACTGTGGAAGCAGAAGCAATGGGATGTGACTCCATAAAAGTCTGGTTTCATAGAGCTGGACTGAGCATGTAAGGTGGTGCTGGCCCACTGCTTTATCCTTTGCACTCTCAGGATAGTTTTATTATCTCACACTCAGCATTATTTGAGGCAGAGAGTAGATTTCAGGGCACTTTGGCAGCTCCCAGCAAAGCTGAGAAGAATCATTCTATCCCTGTTATTTGACAATCAATATGTAGTTCATTATTTATGAGTGTTAAAGGTACAGTGAGCTGGGTAAAACTATTTGGGAAGACCAAGAAAACTCCTGTGCTAACTTCACTTGTTAAGTGCTGGGTCCTGCACTTCAGCCTCACAATTCCATGCAACACTCCAAGCTTGGGAAGAGTGGCTGGGAAGCTGCCTGGTGGGAAGGGACCTGGGGGTGCTGGTTGGCAGCAGCTCAGCATGAGCCCAGGTGGGCAAGAGGGCCAAGGGCACCTGGGCTGTGTCAGGAATAGTGTGGCCACAGGATCAGGCAGTGGTTGTTTCCTTGTGGTCAGCAGTGGGGAGGCCACACCTCAAACCTTGGGGTTGGTTTTGGGCTCCTCATGACAAGAAGGACATTGAGGGGCTGGAGCGTGTGCAGGGAAGGGAACGGAGCTGGGGAAGGGGCTGGAGCAGCAGGACCAGCTGAGGGAGCTGGGGGGGCTCAGCCTGGAGAAAAGGAGGCTTAGGGGGACCTTCTGGCTCTGCAACTCCCTGACAGGAGGGGGAGCCGGGGTGGGGTCGGGCTCTGCTCCCAGGAAACAGACACAGGACAAGGGGAAATGGTCTCAGGTTGCACACAGGGAAGTTTAGTTTGGATATTAGTGGAAATTTATTCACTGAAAGGTTGGTCAGGCACTGGAACAGTTTGCCCAGGGCCGTGATGGAGTTACCATCCCTGGAAGTGTTCAGGAGGTGTGTGAAGGTGACCCTTGGGGACGTGGTTTAGTGGTGAACACAGAGCTGGGTTAGTGTTGGACTCGGTGATCTCGGAGATCTTTTCCAACGCTAATGATTCTGTGGCTCTGTGGTCTGTGATCCACTCAGCTGGACATGCTGACAGTTCCAAACCTTATGGAGGGACCTGAGAAGGAGAAACTGGACTGTAAGGGGGTGCCCCCCTGCCCCTCTTTGTGCTGTGAGCCTGTGCTCCATGGCTGCAGGAGTGGTTTGAAATCATTCCCTTCCTTCAGGGGGCTGGTTTGGTCTCAGCAAGGGCAGGAGAGGGAGCTCTTTCCTAAGCAGAGTCCATGTAATCCCTTTCCAGAGGAATAAGGGGACATTCCTGCCAGATGGTTTGACTTAAAGCCAGCAGAGCATTTGAATGCACGCTGAGCTCTGAGCTCCTGAGAACACTCCCAGAGAGCAGCAGGACTGCTGATCCTCCTGATGTTAAGTGGAAGGAACAGGGAGTGGAAGTGAGACTCCAAAGAAACATCCACAGTACACGTCCTGGCTCTTATAAGACTTTTCTATCCCTTCAGCCAAACCCTGCAGTGTTTAGAGCCTTGCAGGGTTTGGCCAGAGTGCTTGAGCATTTTCAGGCATGAGAAATTACGAGGTGGGAGCAGATACGAGTCTGGATCCTCTTCCATCCTCTGGCACCTGACACCTCTGACATAAATGCTGATCTAAGGATTTAGATGAGTAGCTGAAAATCTCTGTAGGATTAACCACAGCTGGTTAATTCTTCACAGCATCTGCAATTCTGGTTTTGTTTCCTATAGGAAGCTAAAGCTAAATCTTATATTTCCTGCCATTTCTTTAGTTTTTCATTCTCTCTTCTCACCTGCAGAAGGTACTGTTGTAGCCTACAGGCTGCAGGCATCCTGTGTCTACATAGGAGAAAAAAAAATGAAGTAAAACCACTGCCTTGCTTCAGAAGAGAAGCTGAATGTTATTGAATAAATGCTTAGAACCTGAGAGGGCGGGAATACAAAATATCCTGGGGAAATGCAGATGCAAACATTTTGACTCACATGATTTAATGAAAGAAATAATTACAGGAGGGCCAGAAAGTTTTTGTTCTCTTGGGTCAATGATAGTTTTTTATGCCATGATTATATTCTTTTCTGGGTCATGAGGAGTTACTTTATAAACAGTATAATATGATGTAGAGTTTGAATACTTACCCAGATTCTGTATGTAATTTTGGTTTTTTTTAGAATCACATTGTTTTAATTAATCCAGGAGAAAAGCAATATATAGGTGGCAGCAAATCTTCATGTATCCTCAGCTGTAAGCAAACAGCAGCTAATTGAATTTCCCAATCCATAGAATCACAGAACACCACGTTGGAAGGGACCTCAAGGATCATCTGGTCCAACCTTTTGGCAGGAGCACTGTCTAGACAAGGCGACCCAGCACCCTGTCCAGCTGAATCTTGAAAGTCTCCAGTGTTTGGGAATCCAGCACTTCCCTGGGGAGATTGTTCCAATGGCTGATTGCTCTCATTGTGAAAAATTTTCCTCTTGTGTCCAGTTGGAATATCCCCAGGAGTAATTTGTCCCCATGGCCCCTCATCTTTTCTGTGTGACTCCTTGCAAGAAGGGAGTCTCCAACTTCTTTGCATCAACCCTTTAAATGCTGGAACATGGGGATGTTCCACAAAAAGTATTCACATACATATATAGAATTATGTCAGTAATTCCTCCATGCTCCTTCATAGCAATTTTATTTAACTTATCTATGACACTGTGTCTCCGTGCCACTTCAATGGAGAATTTGAAACCCCTTCTGGGTCATTTTGATGCTGCTGTTTATAGTTCATCCTCAAAGGAGTGTTTCTCACTGTTGCTCTGGTTTTTTTGAGTCCCTCTTCCTCTGTGTAGTATTATTTGTGTGCGAGGCCAAGTAAAATGTGGATGATTCACTCTTTATTTTTTTTTATTTTGAGATTTTCAAGAGACTAAAAACGTAGATTTAAAAAGTACGCAATTCAAGTGATTAATCCAAGATTCCAACCAAAAACTGCTGTATCTGTAGTTCTGATTTTTTATTTTTTTTAGCCTGCAAGTTCCAGACGAACTTGGGAGAGATGATGTTGAGGGAACATCTTCAGGTCAAAGGCAGCAAACTTAAAGGCTCTACTGAGTTTTTTAGCCTGGGCAGAACTTTGAATGGCAATGAGGAAAGGTTCTCTGCCACCTTCAGTGTCTGGGGGTGGGGTTAACCCTCTCTTGGGCAGGAGTTGGACCAGGTGACCTCCAGAGATCCCTTCCAACCTAAACCCTTCTGTGATTCTCCTTAATGCTGAATCCCCTACAGGAGGAGAGTGTTTGTCACTAACCTGAGCACGTGGAATAAAGAACAAAGGTCTGTAATGGAATGGAATTCAAGATCTTTAGGTACTGGAAAAAATTAAATAGTCCCTGGATTAAAGATTTCCTATTGGTTTTCCAGAACAAAAAATGGTTAATAAACAGTTATTTGGGAAGGCTAGATAGGGTTAGAAGGTCCAGATTTCTCTGTTTCAGGGGTTGAGCAAATCAAACTGGGGGAAAGTGAGAAAAACCACAGCAACTGAGAAACAGTTCTTTTGTCTCAGCTACGGGGACTTACTGCAGTTGTTGGCTCTGCAGCCTCTGAAGTTGAAGGGCTCTCCCGTATTTTCCATGCCTCTTAGTCCTCTAAGTGCAAGGTGTGGGAGTGCTGTGGAAGCTCCATTTCTCAGCTGAATGGTTTCTAAATGAGTAAACCTGAGCTGGCCCCCTGAGTTCTGCCTGGGCAGTTCTGCAGTGTGGTGGAACCACCTTTCCCTGAGTTAGATGGGCAGATATTGTCTGTACAGCTCCATTTCACTTCTGCTACTTCAGAAGAACATCATATTGTGATGGTTGAACTTCTAGTTTTCATGTATAATTTCTCCAATTCCAAGAGAAATAGCATAACAACTAGAATCAGAGCAGTGGAAGAAGAAAAAAGGGTCAAGCTGGAATCAGAGACCCAAAGGAAGAAAAAAACTTTGCAATCAGGACCTGAAGTTAAGGATATCTTGCCAAGTTCTTAGAAACCCGAAGGAAATGACTATCAGAAAGGCACAAAGAAATGGGAATATTGTCGTCTGAGAACCAAAATTTCCTCCTGCCATTAGTGAGCAAAAAGGACCCAGCAGTGGATCCCACTGTCCAAAGGCAGAGTTCTGTAATACAGTCTCAGGAGCAAGGAGGATAATTGATTCTCCACTCATCCTTTCCTTCTTACCCAGTCCTTCTGATTGCATCTGCCCTGCCATCAGCCTTGGCTGCAAACTGGCTGGCAGCTCGTGGTTTCCTTCCAGCAGTCTGCCAGTACAGGCGGATATTTCAGGCAGCAGGGACTGGTTTATGACTGTGTAGCTTGGCTCCAGATCCCTTTGCCAACCAAAACCCGAGTATCTCTGATGCATTTCATCTCCACCACCAGGAAAATGAGTGCCACTGAGCTCAGAGCCAGAGTTTCTCTTCCTGCTTTAGTCCCTCCACTGAGTTCACCTTAGCTGGGCACTGTTTAGTGCTTCCCATTCCCAAAATATCACTCACTGTTTGGTAATAAGCCTTTTTCTAGCAGTGCTCTGCATTCTCACACAAATAGGGTTGGGTTAGGGAATTGCCATAGATACCAAGTTGCTTAGTGGAACATTACTCATATTTCAGAGAATCTTAGAAATTACAGATGGAAAAGACCTTTTAAGGTCATTTCTTTCTATGGCAGATTAATCATTACTATATATATATATATATATATATAT
>VXBX01006871.1:1000195-1128386 GCA_013400415.1 Scytalopus superciliaris
GTAATACTTTTTCCAGATTTTGTCTAGTTCAGTCTTAAATGACTCAAGTGGCACTTCTCTCCTGATAATATATTCCAGCTTCTAGCTGTCCTTATTATAAGGAATTTTTCTGTTATATTCACCTTGCATTTGCTTTTTTCTACCCTGGTATCCATAGCTAAAGTTGATGTTTGACTGATGTTCCTGTTTCTTGCTACATATTCACCTCTGTTAAAATACTCCAAATATTTGTCATGTTTCTTTAGGCATTTTTTGTCTAAAGCTTGTATTGTCTACTTCTGTTTTTATCTTTCCTGCTCTGAATTTTTTGCTATTGTGTTTCCGTTAGGTTTTATTGGTTTGTTTTTAAGTTTTTTCCTTTAAGTATTTAAGGACTGCTCTGACTTTGTCACATTTTGTCTCTCACAAATACAGGACAAGGGCTGTCACCTTCTGCTCAGGGCCTGATTCTCAGCATTATAAAGTCACATGTCACCGCAATTGATCACAGGCTCATGGCTTCTTACTTCCAATTTCAAGCATATTGAATGTAAAATACCCCCTCGGTGTTTTAGTGTGGATTGTAGAATAGTTTGGACTGGAAGGGACCTTAAATATCATCCCGTTCCACCCCCCTGCCATGGACAGGGGCACCTTCCACTAGACCAGGGTGCTCCAAACCCCATCCAACCTGGCTTGGAACAGTTCCAGAGATGGGAAAATTAGTCAAAAATGGTGTTTACAGGACAATTATGAGTACTTTTCATCTTCTGGTAAGGCAATCTGTGTTCCTATGGAAAAGGTACCTCCCTTCAGCTCCCTGGATTTCTAAGACTGACAAGGAGTAAATGCTTTCAGAAAGCAAATAAAGCCATTTACTCCTTGTCAATACAAGTGAACCCATTGTGTTATTGAAAATTCTGCCTTTTCTCTGTCATATATTCAAAAAAAAAAANAAAGATCATAACTGTTTCAAAATATTTTTTTTCTAAGTGTTGTGGTCCTTAAAAGGATTAATATTCATGTCTCAGTTATTTACAGGAGTAAATGAGCTTATTTTCTGTGTTGAGGACCAAGTGAATACCTGTGAATTACAGATGGTTGAATGCCTGAAACTGCAAAGATCGTCTTGCACACTTTTGTGCTTCATCATTCCCAGCCACAAGCTGTGCTGATCTGCATTACAACATTGGCAGAACACACTGGCCATGAGTTTCTCAGCAAGCCCAGAGCAGGATTTGATGTTCCCTCAGTCAGCAGAAGCAATAAAACAGAGCACAAGCAATCCAGGAGGTTTCTGGACTGCACTGATGATAAGTCCTGACACACTGAAACAGGAAAATACAGTGCCTGTTCAAGGTTAATATATAGAAGTCACGTTTCATGAGGAATACGAATCGACATTCCAGTTTTAATACTATTTTTAAAAACAAAATTGAGTTTCCAACTCAGAGGAAGAACAGTTCCAGCAAAGTTATGTAATGTACATTATTTACCCAGCAGCTGTGGTTGGCTCCAGTCTGTTGCACGGTGTATTTTGGTGTAAAAGGAGGTTTTCCAGAGGTAGTGAATTCTGTGTTGTTTGCCGGGTGGGCCATAATGTTTCAGTGTAACATAAAAAAATTGTGTGTCAGATGAGATGGCTTTGTGTAAAATAATACCTGGCAATTTGGGAGGTAATAAAGGTTTGGTCCTGGGAGGTGTTGAGCAGTTCCTAAAGGCCCTCATCACCTTGATAGCCAATTCTGTGGGATGAGGTCTGAGCTCACATGGCCATATTCTTATAAATTAGATTCTATGTAAAATCAGCCTGAAAACCCCAAGTGATTCCGGGATCAGNCGTGTCAATACAAGTGAACCCATTGTTTTATTGAAAATTCTGCCTTTTCTCTGTCATATATTCAAAAAAAAAAAGCCGCTGAAAACTATTTTTTTTTGGTGGAGATAGCAAATCCTTAGAGGAAAAAAGTACTAATCTTCTTCAAAGAAATCCTTTAAATCCTTTAAAAATATATTCAGGGTTGGGATTTTTTGTATTCTTTTAGGTATCTNCCTGTGAATTACAGATGGTTGAATGCCTGAAACTGCAAAGATCGTCTTGCACACTTTTGTGCTTCATCATTCCCAGCCACAAGCTGTGCTGATCTGCATTACAACATTGGCAGAACACACTGGCCATGAGTTTCTCAGCAAGCCCAGAGCAGGATTTGATGTTCCCTCAGTCAGCAGAAGCAATAAAACAGAGCACAAGCAATCCAGGAGGTTTCTGGACTGCACTGATGATAAGTCCTGACACACTGAAACAGGAAAATACAGTGCCTGTTCAAGGTTAATATATAGAAGTCACGTTTCATGAGGAATACGAATCGACATTCCAGTTTTAATACTATTTTTAAAAACAAAATTGAGTTTCCAACTCAGAGGAAGAACAGTTCCAGCAAAGTTATGTAATGTACATTATTTACCCAGCAGCTGTGGTTGGCTCCAGTCTGTTGCACGGTGTATTTTGGTGTAAAAGGAGGTTTTCCAGAGGTAGTGAATTCTGTGTTGTTTGCCGGGTGGGCCATAATGTTTCAGTGTAACATAAAAAAATTGTGTGTCAGATGAGATGGCTTTGTGTAAAATAATACCTGGCAATTTGGGAGGTAATAAAGGTTTGGTCCTGGGAGGTGTTGAGCAGTTCCTAAAGGCCCTCATCACCTTGATAGCCAATTCTGTGGGATGAGGTCTGAGCTCACATGGCCATATTCTTATAAATTAGATTCTATGTAAAATCAGCCTGAAAACCCCAAGTGATTCCGGGATCAGCCAGCATTCCCAGTGTGTGTAAGCAACATCCGAGGAATTAATTCAGTTTTTCCCACTATGAGAGGAAGAGGATGTGTTGGGCAGTGGTGGCATTTCTAGGAAACAGGAGTTTAGTCAGAGTGCAGCATTTCAGATTAAAGGATGGGAAGGAATGCGGGGTTGGAGCAGCCTAATAGTAAAATCCCGTTGTGTGTTTCCTTCCACCTTTGTCTGGGATCTGTCCGCAGCACCAGGCGTTGTCCTTAAGCCACACCTGGCATCTTCTCAAGCTCCGTCAGAGCTTTGGTGTGGCTCTGGGGGCAGGAAGCAGAGTAAGTACAGCACAGTCATGCCTTCCCAGAAGGACTCAAACCCTCCTGGAGGGATTTTGCCTCCCTTATTCCAGGCAGTAACTCTTTATTTGACCCTTGCGATTGGCAATCCGGAGAATGGCTGTCAAACAAAACGCGGCCATCTTTGGGCAATATGGGTTTAACCAGCCCATGTATGAAAAGAGACAGAGGTTGTAGCTGCCAGATCACTCAGCAGTGAAAACCTTCAAGTATCTGGAGTTGCATAACACCTTTTATAACATAATGCTCGGACCGGAAAAAAGCAGCTAAAATAGGAGTTGTAAACTAATTGTGACTTTTGTGCCGTGCCAATGGACTGATGGCACCGCAGCCTGCGGCGCAACATCTGCGCTGCTGCCGCTTGCCCTTTTAGTGTTTTTCCAGCACCCCATAGGAAGAAGCACTTTGCAATTACTGGAAATGACAAATGGCCCCTGTATCGTTTCTTTATTTTTGGAAAGGATGTAAATCTGGAAAGGTCCAGCCCGTTGCCTGAAATGCAGTCCGTCAACTGCGAATTTGCCATTGTTCATGCAAGCATAGAGGGACCTTAGGTCTTCTCAAATGTAAAGCAGGAACAGGCAGTGGATCTTCTATTTCCATGGTAGAGTTTCACACCATTTCCTTTCACTGTGTCTACAGACCAGCTCCAAGAGGAACATGGTAGGAAGCAGCATGTACTCCACCTGGAGTGCTGCATCCAGCTCCAGGGTCCCCAGCACAGGAAGGATGTGGACCTGTTGGAATGAGTCCAGAGCAGGCCATGAAGATACTTAGAGTTATGGAGCACCTCTCCTAAAGGAAAAAGCTGAGAGAATTGGGTTTATTCAGCCTGAAGAAGAGCAGGGTCTGGGGAGAACTTACTGTATTTTTTCAGTGCCTAAAGGGACTCCAGAAGAGCTAAAGATGGACTTTTGATAGGGGCATGGAGCGACAGGACAAGTGGAAATGGCTTTAAACTGAAATTTATTAGGTTTAGGTTGGATATTAGGAAGAAATTTTTCCCTGGGAGGGTGGGCAGGCCCTGGCACAGGTTCCCCAGAGAAGCTGTGGCTGCCCCAGCCCTGGAAGTGTCCAAGGCTAGGTTGGATGGGGCTTGCAGCAACCTGGGATAGGGAAGGTGTCCCTGCCCATGATCTTTAAGGTCTCTTCCAACCTTAAAAACAAACAGTGTTGCAGGTAGCACAAGGAATTTTTGTCCTCCTCTCTGTTACTCTTCCTAAGATTCTTTTACCAGGAGGTCAGATCTCTCCTTGCAATGACATACCCACCCTAGGCTGTTATCTGTATTCACCTTTTATTATAGTAAAATGAGCTAAGAGACAAGAGAGGTAAGAGAACTGCCCCATCCTCAGGGTCAGCTTTTATCATTCAGTTTAACACTTGATAGTAACTTTCAGGAAGATAATTTATTTTGCTAATACCTGTCAGGTTACAATGGTTTGGGCTGCTAAAAATCTGAGGTTTCTGACAGGAAATGGAAGGCCACAGATATTCCACATCCTTAAAAATAAATGATCTAAAAGTTGAAGGCCAAAGCCAAACAGAGTGGGTGCTTTATGCATGGTCAGCAGAGCAGAGGGATGTGTTCACCTCCACAGATGGGCATTGGCTGAGTGTTGAAATCTGGAAACCCTTCTCAGCTCTTTATGTGGTGTCTCTTTGCTGCTGTGCATTTTTATTTAATGGAATTGTATCTCCCTGTTTTATTTTAGTGATATTTGTTTATTCTGCTGGCAACCAGTTTGAGTTGCTAAACGTAATGGTCAGTTCACACGAGTGGTACTGTGCTCCTTGAAAGTTCCAGGGTGGGATGTTCCATCCCAAAACCTTTGGTAGACTACAGTACGAACAAAGAATCTCTACTTTTATTATAGTAGGTCTGGTTTTGTAGCTGGAGATAAATATTCATTCATAGCCTATGGAAGAGCTTTCTGTTCAGGTGAGTCCGATTCATCAGGCAGTTCAAACCACCTTGTAGCTCAGTCTGTGATTATAGTAATTTTATTTTCAAATACAAGCCTTCTCAGCAAAGATTTTAACTTGTCACTACAGTTAATAAAATTGAGCAGGACAAACACATATTTGTGTTAGAAAATACATATTTCTGTTAGAGATGACCTTTTCAATGACAAGTTTTTAATTTACCTGTTTCATATCTGTCAATGAGCCACATGTTCACAAATTAACTTTTCAAACTGCTAATGTACACATGAAATCAGATGCAGGTCTTCACTAAGGGGAAATTTGGAGAAATGAAATGTATGACCTCTGTTACTTTTGCCAACCAGACCTGCAAACGTGGCAGAATTTATACTGAATCTTCTCGACAAGGTGTTTTCCCATAGAAATATATTGCCTGGCATTGACTGTGTTCATGCCCTTTGCATCTTTACAATTGCTTTTAATAATTCTGGATTTATAATTGTGCTCCAAAGCAGTGACAAGCTGCTTCACATGGAATGGCCTTTTTTACCCTTTTGCAAATATTAATAGAAGTTAATTTTTTCTTACTTTCTCTCCAGATCTTACTATGCCAAGAATATTGGATATGTCTGTGTATGGCATAAGAGATACACATCCATTAGTAAAATTACTGGAATCAGGCAGTGAAACCGATTTTTACCATAACAATCACCTTAAAGCCAGTGATGTCCAGTGTTTATTTCTTCAGCCCCTTTGTTTATTTGTCCTCTTGTGTATGTTGGTATAAATGGGAAATAGTGGAATGTACATGCATTATTGTGCCAAGAAGCTTTTTCTCTGTGAGTTCAGCTCCTCTGTGTAAATTGAATTTTCTGCAATTCACAAAGGTCAGATAGGAATGTTCAAATATTTAGAGAAAGTACTGTATAGTATGTTTAGAATGAAACATGTTTTCTTCCTGTCCCATTTTTTCTGCTGTGACGAATGACTTCCCCCTTCCTAAGTGTTCTCACCGTATGGTTTTACATGTACAATAAATTTTCCTGGCACGGTAACCATCTGCTGAAATGGAAATTGCAGTAAATGTCCTGACTGTTTTGGGAAGTTCTCCTTAAGGAGGGAGCCTACACCTGCAAAAATACCCCACTTAACCAGAAAGCAGCCGGCATTAATCTTGGATGTCAGTGCTTTCCTCAGCTTGGTGGGAATTCCCAGCCTTGAAAATTCAAAGCACTTTGCCACCCTGGGCTTGGTTCTTCCTGAAATGGGTGTAGATCCAACATCTTTTGGGCTGGCCAGAAAGCAGCAGTGTTACAGAAACTGGTGCCATGTGTGAGTTGTGGCTGACTGTATTTTCATTTGTACATCTCTTCAGATGCAACACTGCCAGGGAGAAGTGTTTGGGGGTTGTAGGGAGCGATCTACATGCCCAAACATAGGCACATAGAGCTCTTTGGGACTCTGAGGTGTCCAGGACATCAAAGGAAGCACAAAGATGTGGTACAGTATCTGTAGGATACCCAAACAAGAAGAAACTGAGGCCAGAGGAGCTGTAACCTCTAGTGCTGCATTAAGTGTCATAGAATCATGGAATGGTTTGGGTTGGAAGGGACCTTAAAGACCGTCAGGGACACTTTCCACTAGACCAGGTTGTTCCCAACCCCATCCAAGCTTGGCCTTGAAAGATGTTCAGAACTCTTGCAAAGCTAAATTAAAATGGGTTGACCTTGGAAGAACAACATTATTTTCTAGGAAAGAAGGCGGAACAGTGTGCAAACAAAAAAAGGGGCCTTTTGGTTATTCCTAAAGTGCAGTTCAACGACATAACTCAGCTGAAAAACTTTAAATTGGCAAATTTAGTGTCATTGAGACCCTTTCCTGGCCCGGAGAGATGAAAATACTGGCAAGTAACTGGGAAAAAGAAATCTCAGCTGAAATTCAGTATTAGCAAACAGCAAGGGGGGATCTGATTGTGTTACAAAATATGCAACAGTCTACTCTGTTGAACTTTATATCACCTTATAAGTATTGTTGTGTTCATGGGAGTTCAGTGCTGCTTGTGCCACCATACTAATTGGCTCTCAGTCCTCCCATAAATATTGACCTCCTGGGCATCTATTTTATTTTTACCTCATGTCCCTAGGACATGGGTGATTCACTTCCATTCTCTCTTTCCTGACTTGTGGCCACCCACATTTTATTGCATGAAACCTTTAACTTATTTATAGATATAAAGAGAAGTGTTTCTGTTCCTACAGTATCAAATACTATCAGCGAGAAAGGTGCCAAAATGCTTTTAAACTGGGCAAATCCTGAGTGTGGTGTGTCTGTGTTCTGGTTTTATTAGTCTTTCATACACTGCAAAGGAAATTAAGTTAATGGAAAGTATGTGATATGAGAGCCGTTGTTACTGTAATATTATTGTGCATACAAAGAATGTTGCTGAGGAAATGATTCCATACTATTTATGAAAAGACTGTCAGTGCAATGCCTTTTTTCCAAAGCAAAGGCCAATGATACAGTATTGCTTTTAGGAAAAAAAGAGAAGTAAAGGCCATTTTTAAAAGTAGTTATTTGAAACTTCTTCTTGATTCTGAATTCGTTTTGGTCCGAATTCAAGAGGAAGAATAAGCCCATCTCATCTCCAAAAGTCTAACATTTGATTTCAGTTCTGACTGCACAGCCAAGTTTAAATGCTTAGTCCTTTTAGTAGTTATTCATAGGAATTTTAAGCTGTTAATTATGTAATGTAAAATTAAATCACGAGAGAAGTTGAAGAACTGCTACTTATTGGATTAAAAAGTTACCCTGTAAAGGGAACCAGTCTAATACCTATTCCCACTTTGATTAATTGGATATTTCTAGTAATTTAATGACTAACTTAAATCTCATCCTGAGCCCTGACAGGAATATGAATTCTATTTAAGACCTGATCATTTGAATCACACAAATGAACTGAAACTGGTGTTGAGATAGGACTGAAATCCCAGATCAGATACAGGGTGTGCTCTCTGTTGGCTGTTCTTCCCCACGAGCTCCTGGAGTTCAGCTTTCTTCCACTGGGAAAGGTTTTGCTCCAAGACCATTTCTCACTAAAAGCAAACATTTGGTTGTTCATGTTTTGATTAACTTTTCTGTAGGAAGTCTCCAACATCCACTGGCTATAAAGAAGACCAGATTAAAGATGTCCTAGAATTAGGTAAGTTAAGTTTCAGTTTAGTTTTTACCATCATATTCTTCAGAGCAGCTGTGACCAAGTACGAGTTGCTTGTTCTGTAACTATTTGTAATCATGTTTGTTATTAACTTCTTGGGTAAGGGTGTGCAAAGAAGTCATTAAATAACCCAAACTAAGCCTGGATCGTGTAGTTTTATCTGTCCTTTCTGCCTAAAAATATATTTTCCTTTTTATAAAGATGGAAGACACTGTGTTAATTTTCATATTGGTGACCTCCTGGCACTGAGTGTGCTGGGAGAAGCAATTTTTTTTCATCCAACTCGTTATATCATTTTCTTTTCTTCCAGTCAATGTTGAGGATGAAGAAACAACTGGGGAAATTAATAAGAATCCAGACCTTTCAACACTGTATATGCTTCAAATAGTATCCAAGGCAATTGATATTTCCCTTGCAAAAGTAAGACTAACTATGGTGGTGAATGCAAATAGATGTGTGAGGATGTTATTTCAGTCAAGTTGCCCAAAGCTGCAGGGGATAACTGTGTTGTGTGTTTGTGTGGGCTTGAACATGTGCTGTATTCCTGAGTATAATCCTTATGTGGTGCTCAGGGGGCAAAGTAATTTAGGGATGCCTGTCCAAAATTCAGGAAAAGACCAGAAGAGCATGCCAGGATGCATCAGCCCACCTGAACCAGAGATAATAGCTTTAATTAACAAAGCTTGTATTGTTTTCCTGATGCCTCTAGTCAGTTACTCATGTGCTTGTTCTCCAGTCCGTTCGATTGACAGTGGTACAGAAAAGTTTATTACTCCCCTATCACTCTTTCTCACCTCCTTATCTTCCCAATTTTGAGCAGAGGTGGAGCTATGAAATTCTTTTATTTTCCTTCCCATTCAGACAGAGGGGAGGAAAAAAAAAGAAAAAAGAATGAAGGTGTCTTCCAATTATATTCTAAACCAAGGAAGTTGGAGTAACTATGTTAATACTATTCACTCAGCTTTACTTTAGCATGAATACAATTTATTCAGAGCAGCTATTGCTGAAAAGTTGTGGTCTGCAGTTGTTCTGGGCCAAGGTCTGAATTTGCTGATGTGCCATCCAGCAATCAAACATTTAATTAAGCAGCTTTGACAGGCAAAACAGCCTTCCTTTCCCCACACTGTGTCCCACAGGATCCTTTTCTCCCTAATGTAACCTTTAGTAGGCATTGCTCTCCCAGCTGTGAGATTTCAGAGAGTGTTCTGTAAAGCTTTCATGGGAATCTCTGCCCCAGACATTATACATAAATATTTTCCAATGCTGAGCAGCTCACAGCATTAGGAGTGGAAGGAATATAGCAGGAAAAGGAAAATATTGCTCCTTTTCATTGGAGTGTTGCTATTTACAATACGGATAAAACAGAAGAGGGTGGTTATAGGGAGTTAGTGATTACCTTTCCACACTCCTCCTTTCTTTTCTACAAATTACTGCAAGAAAAAGTACCTGTGTTTTGGATTTGTTTTTAAAATGAAAACTTTTTCCTTTCTTTTATAGGAATTAAAAAATCTTTTGTTTGGCTCCAGCCTTTGTTGCTTCAGTGAAGAATGGAAAATCCAGAGTTTTACATTTAGCAATATGCCACAGTTAAAGTATGGCATTGTGCAGAAAAAGGTACAGTAAAATGACTTCCTTGTGGTGAACTCTGCTTTTTGCACTGAGTTTACAAAGGCTGTGTCTTTCAGCAGCAAAAACATAAATCTCCTGAAGGCTGTTCTCTTTAATTTCTCTTGTTACCGCTGGATTGTGTCACCTTGGCAAGTCTTAGTGGGAGACTTGAGATGGATGGAGTGTTTCTGATGGAAACTTGAAGTAGCTGCAGAGAGTGTGTGTGTGTGATGGGGGATTATTCACAGGGAGGAAGACAAGGCACTGCAGCTGAAAGCTAGAGGTGGAAAAAGAAGAAAAGAGCCTAAATCAAGGCTGGAGTTTAAGAGAAGAACGGTATGTGGGGGCAGTATTTAATGAAGTTAAGATGGAGCTTGATCTGTCTCAAAATGAGACTTAGTGAGAACTGCCCACAGAAGTCCCACGGAGGTTTTTGCCTCCTAAAGGCCAAATGTTGAGGCTCATTCCTAAAATAAAAGGGAACCAAGGCCCTTGCAGTGTCAGTGGGACACGGGGGCTGCTGGTGGGTTCATCTCTTCTGCAGCCTTGTCTCTGCAATTCTGGCCTGCAGCCACAGGTGATGCCAGCTCCTCCCTAAACCAAGGCTTCCAGCAATTCCCTGCCATCATCCACCGAGAGGACAGGTCTGAAACCCGCAGCAGGTCCCTGTGGTGACCACAGCTGGTAAAACCACCATGCCATGGCAGGGGTCAGCCTGGGAAGCACGTCCCCAGTCCATAGAAATTTTTGGTACTGGCAAAGATCTCTCTGGTTGGGGAACTCAGTGGGAGACTCCTTTTCCCTTACCTGGTGTGTGTCTTGTCAGCCCTCCCTGAGCTCCTGACTCTTTAACAGAGCCTTCAATGCTTCAGACCCCCTTTCTGCTCAGGGTTTCCTCAGCCTGGCTTCTCGGCTGGCTGATGCACAAGCCCCTCTGCAGGTGCCTCCAAGATCAAACAGATCCCTTGTAAAAGTGGATCCTCCTCAGCCACAGCTTAATGCTTCCTTCTGGCTCTGTGCATGTGCTTCTGGGATATCCACACACACATTGGGAGCAATGATCCAAGGAATTCAGAAAAGACTGGGTGGATTGCTCTTTATAAAACACTCATCAAGCTCCTGTGCTGATGCAGAAAATCATTATCTGGCCTCAGAGAAGCAGACCATTGGACAGGAATGAGAGGAAGAGAGGCTTTGAGGCAAAGACAATGGCTAATAAACATGTCATTAAGGTGTTTAATTAACTTAGTTAAATATTTCATTAGGCTGATGATCTCAGAAGAAAGCTGCTTATCTTATAAAACCTAGCGGAAAAAAGAAAGATACTAAATGTTAATTTAAAACTCCAAGAGGACTGTGGCAGTATTCACTGGCCCACAGTAAATGTTACTGTGGTGTTTCCAGACCCTGCTCTTGGAGAAAGGATGTCTCATCACTTCCAGCAACTCACTGACCGTCAAATTCCCTGCCATAAATTCCACAACAGGGAAAGTGTTTTGCTTAGATGTGTCTGTTTCAGCTCATTAATTTATTCCTCCTCACTTCCAAAATTCATTTCAGTTGAACAATTGTTTGCTTCTGTCTTACATTAAGTTTTTGTGGTGCTATAAGAAGATTTTTAGAATAGATCCTGTAATTCCTTTTTTTGACTGGGAGGCTTTCCCTGATGGACTAAAATAAACCTTGCTTTTTTCCTTAATATATTTCAGGTAGTTCACTCATTAGTTGTGTAACTCATTACAAAGAGGTAGTGTTTGTATAATATAAATGTGAAATTAGAAGGTAGTAATATCTAAGCTGTTTTCTAATTCCAGGACCTTTTTTTTCTGTATTCTATACTGCCCAAACTGCACGTACCTGCAGGTCCCATTCCCTTGGGCTTGATGCTTAGGCCGACCTGAGAATTAAACTGATGACTTTAATCCCATTGCTATGTAAAAATAGCAGTGCTGGCAGCCCTTTTCATTGTTCTCCAGGGTTTTGAGAGGAGTTTCGTGGGTGGCCTTGCGTTGTCTGTGGTGTTAATGTTGTGTCCTGCATAGCCTGCTCCATTCCTGTGTAGATGCTCCAGACAAATGATGGCTTTTCTCTGTCTCCTCAGCAAACTGCTTGAGTAAATAATATGATATGATACACTTGGGAGAGAATTGAGTGACAAGGGATGATAATTTTGCTAGATGAAGTTTTCTAGGCAAGAATAGGGCACATCATTTTCTTCTCAAGGACAAGTTGTACAGGTGTCTCTGGCATAGTTAATCCATAGGAGCAGGTCTTGGCTGTCCAGTGGGGTCGGGTTTAGATGGCAGGGAATAAGCAAGGAGAAGGAAATACATTGCTGCCCCATGCCACAGCCTTTCAGTCACAGAACCACAGAACATCCTGAGCTGGAAGGGACTTGCAGAAGTTTTCCCCAGCTCCAAGTTGCTCATGGAGTGTCCCCTCCTTCCCTGCAGGGTGGCCCGTGTGGAGTTCTGGCTGCGGTTCAAGCCTGTGTCCTGCAGCAGCTGCTCTTTGCAGACAGTAACAGGAGCAAAGACACTCGGTAAGTCACTGGGTGGCAGCAGAAATATTGGCCATACAGAAGCAAAAGAAGTTATTTCTCTGCTGCAGCCACTCAGGAGCCTTTTGGGTTTGAACTCATTGAACTTCTCTTTGTGTCTGAGAGAGGAGGAACAAAGTAGCATCTGATTTACTTGTATTTACTTGCCTTTCAACTGTAGGAATTTAGAGGTTGGTGTCTTATTTATATAGTTTCTTGCTTGTGATTAACCCAAGAACCTCTACACAAACCCAGCAGCTTGAGTTGAAGCCAATGAGAATTATTTAACATTGAGGTCCCATGGAAGTTTGATTTCAAATAAAAAGTAATTTAGGTTTGAAAGATCAGGAAATTCGTCCAGTTTTTGACACTAAGAATGTCAAAAAGGGTGAAAAATTAAAGTTATACCTATATTTTTTTTTCTTGCTACAGTGTTTGATCTTTCACATTTTAAACTCCTTAATAGAATTTGAATTCAAATTCAGTGTGTGTATTTTCTACTTACTTTGAAGGAATATTGTTCAGTGTTGGTACTGTCAAGAAAATTGTAATAATTTCAATGTACTTACCACTTCGCTAAAGAGCAGGGCTTATTCAATGACTTTCTGGAAAATAGTGCCTCAAAAATTATTTTATGATCAGATTTCATGTATTTTCCTTCTGTTTTCAGTAAAAAATTAAGTCCATCACAAAAGAAAAATTCCACAACGCTTCCCTGTGCTTTATATGAACAGAGTGTTAAAGAGGGGAAACTATTTTATTGGTTTATGCTGACACCACCTTGTGTTATTTGTGACCTCAGTTAGCCTGACCTCTGTTTAGTCAGAAGAGATCTTTCATGCTGAGGTCTTTCTTGAACTTCATTACACTACAATATAAAAATGTTCATCTTGTGTTAAATTTTGGCCTTGAATATCTGTTTTTCTGCTTGCGACTGTTTAGGAGAGTTGATTTTGCTTAGTTTTGTTTGACTTACACTTAATGTAAATTTATCTTTTGGGCTATTTTTCATCATTGATGGAAAGAAGCAGGTGCCTGTAGAACATCACTCTTTGTCCTCAGCACCAAGGAGGGGAGCTGGCAGTGAGTCACAGGGGTACCAGGCCCTGCTGGTCCAGGTTCAGGACACCTGTAAACCATTGGAAATGTGGAAAACCAGGCTTAGAGTCTAAGTACAACCTGAAAGTTTTACTGTTACTACAGCTATTGATGTTGCTTGTTATTATTGGCTCTGTCAAGGGCCAAAGAAACAAGATGCTGTGAATTCATCTCTTGAAACTTGCCTGTTCCTTGAAGGCACTTAAAGCACACTTCTTAAAAGTACAAAAATTATCTAGCAAAACTTTAGTATTCTAATTCAGATTATAATGAGGCTTTTCAAGGCAGAATGAGCGCTTGTCTACAAAAAGGAAAAACCTCAGAAACTTCCTTGCAGGAACCTCAGTACATATTTAGATTTTATGACCAGGAATCTCCACAGAAGAATTATTCCTTGTTGTGAAAACCAAGAATTTGTTTCAGCTGGGAGGACACCCTTTGATCATCTGCTCCTTGGTCCCTTTGTGTCTCAGGTCATCCTTAGTAAAAATAGAGATGTTAATTTTCCTCTTTCAGCATGGTTCAGTGATCATAAATGTCATAAAATTATGTGGCACCCAAATAGATGGATTGGGGCCAGGTTGTTCAAACTCTGTGTCCCAACTCATGCCAGCTCCAACCTATCCTGTTTACTTGGCAGTATTTGCCTCTCCTAATTTTCCCCTCCTATTATCCACATGGTTTTAAAAGGTTTGTTTTTATTCCTGAGATAAACAAACTTTTCTTATGATGTTTTTGCCACGGACAGAAGCTCTTAGTGTGGCAGAAAGAAAGGGAAGTCTCAGAGTCTGAAATGAGAGGATTAATACTCCTGTCTAATTCTAACCTGGATTTTAAAATTATCAACCACTTCACAGCAAGTGTTTGACTTCAGGCTCCTTTGACATTCATGTAATGATTGTCATGTCTCCTTCTTCCTCTGCTACCTCTCTCACACACATAAATTAGTTGCTGTGCTTCCCATAAATATCTGAGTGTCTGTATTAGAACACAGGCAGAGATAAGAGAAAGTCATGATTATGTTTTTTTTTTAGCTTCAAAACTCTCACCAATTATTTCCCATATCTCACATCCTTCAGAGAGGCAAACATTCTCTAAATGAACATTATATATTCGAGGCAGACATTGAACTTGAAAGTCTGTTTAATTTTTTGATGTTTGGTGTTTCTTGTTTAGTCTTTTGATTTATTAGATCTTTTACTCTGACGCTGGGAACAAGTTTTGACCTCACCTCCCATGCTGGTAACACTCTAGGACTGATAATATCTGAGTTTCAAAGACTGCCATTCTTGAAGCCACTAGAGAAAACTCCAGTTTTGTTCTTCCCAGGGACAGGGATCTCTTGGCCACTTCTTCAGGCTCACGAGTGTTGGGTTTTATTCCCGAATCTGCCAGTTTTCCATTATGTGGCTTTCAGGCCTCCTGGTCCTTTATCTCTCCCTTCACATCCTGGAAGTTGGAATAACAGGAGGTGTTAGAAGACTTCACAAAACACAGTTTGTAGGATGTGTGTTAACAGTATTTCTTACATTGCTGTAAACATTCCATGGTTTTGCACACCATTGTGTAAGTTCCAAGCCAAGCATCTAAGTGAAAATTTTCCAGAAGCAGGGATGCTCCACAGACCAATTCTGGGGCAGTACTGTAATATTTTAGGGCACCACTTTGGGGCACAGCTTATTAAAAAACGTGCAAGCCCAGTGTTTGTTGCAGATGGTACTTTACAGAAAGTTTAGTAGTAGGTAATAACATTATGGTGTAGCTTTGTGTGAAAGAGTTAAGAAATAAAAACTTCACAAAGAAATTCAGTATGAAGACCTTTAGAAACCGAAAATTCTATTTAAAGCATAAAACAATCCTGCTAGAGAATATCAAAACAGTTTTATTACAGATTTAAAGATGAAGTAGCTTCTCTAGTCCATTATTTGCCAGTACATTATTGTTCCCTGAAGTACATTTACCTGGGGCTTTTTTGTCCAACCAATTATAAATATGTACTCTGAAAGAGCATCTGTTTCTTTTAGAAGATTAGTTTTCAGGGGGTGATTATAGATCTGTGCATAATCAGTTCCTGTTGTTGTTCAGAACTTACTTAGTATTTTCTGGCTTTCCATCTCTTTTAATGACAATAACAGTTTTATTGTAATCATTTGTTATAGATCAGACACCATATTCAGTATTAATCTCCTAGAAGTAGAGATTGTGCATTTCATCTCTTAAATTCACCTGTATGACAAGGGTATTGTAGAACATGCAGACATAGGTCAGCAAGCTTAAACTTGCTGTTATACCCATAGTAGCAATCTGATCATCACTGTGAGCAACATGGGCTCATCCAGGTCCCCCAAAATGCAACCCTCAGCTGTTTACACTTGACCTTGGTGAATTAACTTCCTTCACATGTCTGGTTTGCTTCTGGTTCCAGAGGAGACCCACCCCCTGTGCCCAGTGTGTTTATGTCAATCTAAAGAGGAAGCTGAGCTCTGTTCACTGGGTCTGATTCTCTTCAGTAAGACCCAAGGTACCTTCTTAAATGCCTAAAATGAGATTTAAGGTGGTTCACCTCAGAGAATGGTCCCAGAAAGCCCCTATTCCAGTGCTGTCTTCCACTGCATCTCCCTCTTGAGAGCTCTTTGGGTGTTGAGAAGTCTCGATACAGGGTGCACAGCGAGGGCTCTTGTGGCACCTCATTCAGGTGCTTCATCCTCAGGGAAAGGTTGGATTCAGCTGCACTTTTATGCCTGCTCTGTCTCCTCAGTAGCAATACCACCTCCCTCTTCAACCCACAGGGTTTTTTGCCATCTAAGTTATCTCTTTTTGGACTACATAAGGAACTGAGATATCTAAATGATGATTTTTCTGAGGCAGCTTGCCTCATTATTCGGCATTACAGCACCTAAACAGCAGCTAAAACCCCTCTTGTTCTGCTGGCTGCAAACCTGCCACGCATCTCTTTGCCCTCACATTATGAAACGTGTCTCTCCCTTTTATTTCCTGGCCTGCAGTTGCCTCCAGCCCTCAGAAGTTCACAGGACCAAGTGCCTGAGCCTGGCCATCGCAGACATCCTGTGGCGCGCGGGGGGCCACGAGAGAGCCGTGGTGGCACTGTGAGTAGGAGGGGCTGCTTTGGTTCCTCCGCACTGCTCCTCTACCTGTGTCTGCTCTGGGTGTGCCTAAGCTGCAGTTTGAAGGCTTTGTAAGATGTGTTTATGGCAGCTGAAGGTGGCTTAGGGAGAAATCCAAAATGTGGTTTCTGCTGGGGCAGAATAGACAAAGTTCTTGGAAACTGCTGTGAGAGATCCCGTGGATTTAATTGCATGTGGGGTTCCTCCAAAACCTGTACTGTGACTGATTTTTCCAGGTGCAATTTTACTCCAGTATTGCAGGATATTTTATTATGGCTGGAATTAAGGTCCTTTTGCTGTATTTGCCTATTTAGTTTATGCTGTGCAATTAGGCTGCTTGTCCACAGAATATCCAACCTTTAGATCCCCAGCTTTGGCTGTGCTGGATCCTGCAGGATGTTTTTAAGTGAGCCAAATTTTGTAACAATAGGTCATTTCTTTTATTAGATGAACATGCATAGCTGAAAAAAAACCCAGAGAGGCTTTGGGGCACAGGAATCCTTAAACCTGAAATAGAAGCAGCAAATTCAAAGACATTTCAAATTATATTTTGCGTATTTTACATCTCAAAAGTGCTTCCTCCATGATGACATTTCTTCTAGGTTGAATGTCATTGCTCTAATTTTTTTTTTAAATAAAAGCTGTCATTAACATCTTAAACTTATATTTATCTTCTTTCTGTATGGAGAAGTTTGTAGTTCATATTAAATAGACTGAAAGAGCACAGCACAGATAAAGTATTTGCTTCATGAATAGAAGTTTAATATGTAATATGAACTTAGTTTAAAAAGTCTGCTTTGAAAAAGTGATTACAAATAACAATGCCTGGGTCATCATTCAGTTCATATAACATGTTTATTTAATGATTTAATGCCATTTTCTTCCTTTTAACATGAGCTTTGTCTGAATATCCCCTTCAGGCCGTCAGGAAGACAGCAGTTCACTCCCATAGGAAAATACAAGGCAGATGGGATCTTAGAAACTGTAAGGCTCTGTGGAAATCACATTCTTCATATATTCTCTTTCTAGCTTTTCCCCTTTTAACACAATGAATCTGATTTCCATTGCTCTCTTAATGTTCTAAAACCTTTTATGTCAAATTCGTTAGTTATGGTCCCAAAACCAATAGGAAATAACAAAAGCTTGTAGTCTGGCTTTGAGCTGTCCCAGTGTCTGTGGACAACTGGGCTCTCTGAAGTCCTTTTTGCTCCACCTACTTTTCAGGTTTATAAACTGCACTTACTTTTAATGGTATGCAGTAAAAATGAACATGGGTCCTCCCAAGCTGACCCCCGTGGCCATGAGAGTCAAAAGACACTGTTTTCTTCGTGTCTCACACAGAATTCTTTGCCCTTTTTCCCCTCCAGAAGCTCCAAATGGCAAAATACTTTGCAGTTACGCCTTGTTTCCATCTGAAGCTCTCAGATGGCTTGGCAAGCAGTGGTGCCATCAGCCAGGCTTTAGTGGTTTGAGGAAATATTACTGAAGGGATGTGTCAGAATCTGAAGATGGAAAAATAGGCAAAGAATACTGAAGTAAGGGCCTGGATCTGTCAGCTCTTCTGCATTTCACATTAACTAGGACTATTCTGGGAGTATCCTCTGAGTATGGTAAGTGCTCTGCTACAAACCTGCTGTAGATGCCTCCCCATATAGGTGCAAACTCCTAAGCTACTTGCCCATTCTGTGTTTTCCTAAGCTGCAGTATTCCTCTATTCTGGAATTGCCTTTCATTACATAAACAGTGCTTAACTTTGAATCCAAAAGTCTGTTCAACAAACACGAAGCAGCATTTTAAAATTCAGAGTATAGGAAATGTTGAGGTACAATATTATGCTGAGAAACAACAGTAAGAGATAGATTTTATTAGATCTTTGTTCCATTTTGTTAGTTCAAATCTTTTCTCCTTTTGGCTGCTTTATTTCAGCTTTCAGCTTTTAAAAATGACTTGGTATTGTTTCAGTTACTTTTTTTTTTCCTTCTTACATTTCTTCCCAGCTAATACTACATAGTGCCACCAGATATGAAGACTTGATTGTATTTCTTCAGCAGAATATTCACCAGGTACTGTATACAGAGAAGATCTCAAACCTATCATGCTTCAGCTGCCAGACTTTCTGTATCTGTCAGTCTCATATGATGCCTTCTGAGCAGTGTTTCAAACACTCTATGGACATGTTTTGCATTTTAAGAAACACAGTTTTAGTGTAAATGAGAACGTTTCTTTCTGCTTTCGGTTCCATTTGCATTTCTTTAGCATTGGGCAGAAAAAAATAAACATCCAACAAACAAAATAAAACCAGCCCTTTTCTTTTGCAGTTTGAAATTGGTCCCTGTGGGTGCATCCTCCTCACTGTGTCTGTCATCTTATCAAGATCAATCAATCTGTGAGTGTCTTTCTAACCTTGTTTCATAAACTGCAAAGCAAACAAACTGTGCATTGAGGGAAAATTCATGTACTGAAGTTTGTGTTTTTAATCTATCTTGGTGTTTATTCTGATAAATGTGGGGAGGTTATGTAGATTTACTCACCTAATCTTGGCTTTTCTTCTATATATTTTCTTTCCATGTGTATACATGCTGTTTAAGTGGCAGTGATCAGTTCACCATATCTGATATAAACTACTCCAACTAAACATTAGTTATCATATCTATTGTGCTCCCTACCTTGGCAGTTGGCATTTCTTTCCCATACTTTAGGTATCTGTCTTAGTAGGGATGAATAACTTCCCTGTGATGCCCCAGTCTCTCCATCAGTGATAATGACAAGGAAAAGCTGGTGTAAAATAGATTAGAGAGCTAATTTTTAGGTGGTTATAAAGCATGACAAAGCTTGTCTCAGTTTCTTGGTGTAATAAACGTGCTGAGCTTTAACTAATGGAAAGTCATTATAACCTCTTTTAAAAACTCATGGACGTTTGCCCAAGCACAGTTGCATTTAATTGTGCTTTTATACAGATTAAAGGTGTTTTTGTGACACTGTGAATGCCAGTGGGTCAGAATGTAAAAGCTTTCTTCATCTTGTCAAATTCCACTTTTGGAAGAACCTCCAAGAGTTGTCTGCAAGGGAAAACTGTTGCCTGACAGCTCGGAATAATAAGTGACACAGAGAGAGCAGCTGCACTTGAAAGCAGCACGAGTTTGATTTATGTAAGCTTTTATTCCTTAGATCTCTGCATTGTCTGGGAAGGAAATAGCAACTTAGTCCAAATTTGAGATACACAATCAGTTGCTCACCTGCTGAGGTCCCAGCAGGCATTTGCAGGTTGGGTTTTTTTTTTGTTTTATTGTAATTTTTTCCTTTCTTTTTCTTACAGTAACACTGCAGCCATTGGCTTGACTCCACTTATGTACTCTGACATAAGTGATGTTAGAATTTGATAGCATATGACATTTATTCTTATTTTTCTGAGCTAGTCCAGATTAGTAAAAGTATTTATGCAAGTAATGATCTATTTTGCATTTGGTAAGGTCACCAAAAGCAGCAAGTTCATAATTACTGCTGTTTGCATTGCTTCTCTTGCTATAAAATGAGAAATATTCTTTGATAGTATAAGCAAGAGCCTGTTTTCCTCATCATCTGTCAGTTCTTAACAGATGGGTTTGTATTTGGGGGAGCTGTGTCTGAAGTGAACATGAAAGTTCCTTATGGTGCTTATTTGCATTTTGAAGTATCTAAATATTTTTACAGTTCTGGTCCAGAATTGTTTATAAATGGAGCTCTATTTTGAAGAATTATCATGATTTTTTCACACAACTTCATTTTAAATTACTGTTGCTCTTCTGGCTTGTACTGTGTAAGACATTGCACTTATCTTTTATTTTCAAGAAACAGGTGGGTTTTTTCTGTGAAAAAATACAGTGAAATGTGTCTTTAGACCTTTGCATTATTTTTTTTAGAAGTGCAAACTAAGTTTTGTTCATGTGATTGTCAGTAATCAATTTAACTGCCTATGTCATAGTGCTTCTCTTGGGATAAATATAAATATCAAGGCAAATAACTCACTGCTGATATCATCAAGAAGTATGTACCATTTAGTGAGTACTACAAGCATGGTAAGCAATTATTTACATAACTGGCATAGTTCTGGATGAATAGTTGAAGACAAATCAGGGTTGTTTTAGATAATGGAATTTTCAGCCAGTAATAGATCTGCCTGGGATTGTTTTGTCCCAGTTTTCTTACTGAAAATCACCAGGTTTTTACAAAAGAAAACTCCATGGAAGTTTCAGTTGTCCTGATTTTTGTGTGCATGTTCTACTGGAAAGGACAGATTGTTTGATTTTAGTTGAGAAGGACAGATTTTATTTTCTCAAATCCTGTTGAAATGCTTCTGTTTGGGTCAGTTCTTCACCATGTGCCCACAGTGTCTCAGAGGTTGCTTGGTAGATACCTCTTCAGTAAATAATGGGCATTTTTTGCCAGCAAGTTGAAGGCTAAAGATGGAATAATCTTGGCTGTAGTGAATAATGAGGCCACAGAGCTTGTGGAATTCCTCGGAGCAGCCACACCTGTGGGCAGAAGCTTCCCATGTTTCCATGGCTGTGAGCAGCCCATGTAACTCAGGAGTGAGAGCTGCAGGATGTGATGTGGTTCCAAATGATCAGGAATTCTCAGCACCTTTTAAATTGGCTGTTCCAGCAGTCCAGGAGGATCTCACAGTGCCAACAATGTCAGTTAAGTGTAACCTAAAAGTTGTGCCAAGTCTCAGTCCTCTCAGCTCCCTCTGTAGTCAGTGGGAAGAGAGAAGCTTCTGTAAGAAACTCGTCCTGTCCAAAAGTCATTGTCAAGAGCTGAGAGAATTGCTGTGGGCAGTGCTTATCTTTTTAATTTGTTTCTGAAGGGATAGCTGTTTGCTAAGACTACTATTTCTTAGAGGTTTGCTGGTTTGAGGGCAATTATCTGTCTTACTGATCTTTACTGCACAGAGAGGTTGTGGATTCCCCATCCCTGGAAGTGTCCAAGGCCAGGTAGGATGGGACGTGGAGCAACCTGGTCTAGTGGAAGGTGTCCCTGCCCATGGCAGGGGCTTGGAACTGGATGATCTTTAGGGTCCCTTCCAACCCAAACCATTTGATGATTCTGTGATTTATTTACTTTCTATGGAAAAATTTGCATCTAGGCTTCCTTTCTTCTCAAAAAAGAGAAAAAGATCATGAGTCTTTGCACTTATTTTTAATGTCTAACTCAGAATGAGAGAAGTGCTCTCCTGAAATGGTTTCTTATCTGCCCTGTAGAATAAGAAAATCTAAATAACCTGCTTGTAAAGAACTTTTACACTGTAAATATCAAGTAGTGAAATGTAATCTGTTTTAATAGTCACAGGTCAAGAAAATGGGAGATTAAATTAAGTCTTAGTAATGCAGAGCATTATGCATGATGAAAGCAATCTCAGCTATACATACCTAGTGATGGGCTTTAAATAGGCTGTTCTAAAACAGCAGAGAAATTCTGGCACCAGTACTGGTAATTTATTATCTGAACACATCAGTTCAGATGGTTTCTCTGATAGACAAAAAATAAATACTGTGTTGGGAGTTATGGTGATAAGAAATGAGAACAGAATAAAAACATGTTAATGTCATTGTATGATTATCTGAGCTTCTCAAACTTTATCCCAGGCAAGTAAGGACACATTAGAACTAGAACAGACTGGAAGACCAAAACAAAGTCCCCCTTTACTGTGGACAGATGAAAAAATCCTTCCTCTTTGTTATTGAGGAAGAATAACTTGGAAGTAATAAAAATTCAGACATCCATAATAAGGTGAATAAGGAGTGATTATACATTTTTTCTCAGAGGCCAAAAACGTGGGGGCTGTCGGGGGGATGCTGAGGCTTTGATGTTAAAACAAACCACAGTACTGTTTTTTCCACAGCATAAGAAACTTTCAGTGCTGGGAGATGAGGAGGCCAAAATTACCAGGAGGTTCAAATAAATTTAGACACGTTGCTGGAACGCACATCCCTCGGGATCTTTAGACCCACTGGTGCAGATGTTATCTCAGTGTACCCCAGTTTTGGGTTCTGCCTTGATGTTTGCCACCGCTGCTGCTCTTTGGGCCGGCTCCATAATTTTCACATTGTTAGAGATTTTTTCTTGCCAATGGAAATTCCAGACTTCAGCCAGGTCTGTTGGGCAGTTCTTCCAAATCACTGACAATCTCAGTATTTTCATTTAATGGGAACGCATGCCAGGAAATGCAGGAGTTTGCAGTGCTTTGTAGATTTTGGTAATGAGTTTTTCATGCTCTGAGCACTAATGATCATCACTGCTCCAACTGATAACAAATGGCCAAAGAGGAGTGAGAATTCCTGAGGAAGTTGCTGAGAACGCATTGTTGCTTCTGGGACAGGAAGGAATGTTGGTCACTAACAATTGTAACCTCTTTTCTTTTGTTTTGTTTTTACAATCACTGAAAAATTAAAATATAGTCGCCATATTATACCAGCTCAGGGGACTAATCTCTCTGAATGTGCAAAAATGTGTGCTGGAATCTTCACGTGGATAAGAGCTATGGGATATTTTCCAGCTTAAAGGTGGGCTGCAGGTTCCCACATGGGCCTCACCATTTTAAGCTGTGTGTAGGAAAGCTGTGAATGCTCAGGAGTGGTTTACACAGACCAAGTTAAGGCAGTTTGTGAACTCCTCTGTCTGGAGTTACAACAGGTAGTAAAACCATAGCACAGTCTTTCCCTGCTGGATGCTGACTCATTTCTCCAGCACTCGGCACCTTCCTCAGTCATGGAAAACCATCCCTGTACTGGGATGTGGCTCATTTGGATCCATTCATTGGATCGTCAGCTTTCTTTAGATTTCAGCTCATTCCCAACCAGTCCCACCCTCTGTTTTCACTGCCATGTTTTTCCTAATCAGTGCAGTAACTTTATTGCATAAAAGCATCATTGCCAGAACTTACTCCAGCAAAGAACACGTGGAATGAGAAAATTCCCTAGGTCAAATTTCCTTGTGGAAAAGCAGTGTATTGCAGTTTTCAGGCTACCTGGAGACAATAAATGGAGCCTGATATGAAACACAGACTCTCTGTGTTGCTCACAGATCAAAATGCCAGTGTTTGCATCCCTTTTGTTGACTTTATCTCTTACTGATAGCAGGTCACGTGTCATCCTGCAGCCAGCACTGCTCATGGCATGTCTTTCCCATTTTTTCTCTGGAGTGTTTGTGTGAGAATAAATAAAACAATGGCTTTATCTCTGGGAAAAGTTAAAAAAAAAGGAGGCTGATGTTGCAAGTCAAGAGGAGGCTGTGTATTTCATTAGGGTTGGCTGCTTATAAACCTTGCAAAAGAGATGTCAACACCTTTTTCCGCGTTGTGATCCCACAACTCTACTACTTACCCTTGTGTAGGCTTTGCTGCTCCAGGAATGTGCACAGCCCTGTTGCAAAATTCTTTGTGCTGGTTCTACTTTGGTCTTTGAGAATTTTTGGAGTTGGTTGTATTTTGAGGGTTTTTTTTTTAAATTTTTATTTATTTCAGCAGCCAGTGTGGTTTTTTTTAATTGGATAAATCACATGATGACTATCATTCTAGGATTTCTCACACCAAGTAAGTCTGCCCTTAGTTATTACCAATTCATGTAATTCTCTGAAATCTCCTCTTAATTAGCTTTTTTTTTTTTACTGGAGGGGATCATATGGTTAAAAATATGTTGTTTTGTGCCCTTGAGCACTTATTCTTCATTCCTGTGGTACCATTTTACTGAAGTGGGGAAGGTAAAGTTCCTTCATCAGCCATTCTAATCCATCCTTGTAATAAACACACCCAAGCACCAAATCGTGTTAAAAGCTGCTCATTATTTTGCCCTGTAAGGTGCTCAAATATATACGTTTGTCAGCTTGGTTTTACTTCTGTAATTATTTATCTGGTTGCAAGGAATAGTCCAAGAATCTTCCTGTTTTGGCCCTTTGGCAAACTGTTTTAACTTTTTCTTTTGTTTTTTTGTTGTAATATAACAGTTCTGTCTTTACTCATCTCCATAGGATAGCATTTCACTGTGAGACATACTGTTACATATGTCCATATATATATATAGTGCTGCAATACCTATGGGCTGTAATAAACATCAAACAACCTGTGCCAGGGCCTCACCACCCTCACAGGGAACAATTTCTTCCTAATATCAAATCTAAATCTGTCCTCCTTCAGTTTGAAGCCATTCCCCCTTGTCCTGTCCCTGTATCCCTTGTCCCAAGTCCCTCTCCAGCTCTCCTGGAGCCCCTTTAGGCACTGCAAGGGTCTCCCTGGAGCCTTCCCTTCTCCAGATTAACACCCCCAGCCTTCCCAGCCTGGCTCCAGAGCAGAGGGGCTCCAGCCCTTGGAGCATCTTTGTCGACTTCTCTGGGCCCCAGAGAAGAAACTGTACATTGGCTATTGAGCTTTGGCACTGATGTCACCTGCCTTTCAGGTTTTATTTGCTGGCCCATTTTTAACTGGGTTATTCCATATTGCTTCAAGCACAAAATAAGCACTCCTAATCAGCTGTACACTTCATTGCCATAAATAACTTTAAATAATCTCAAATAACCATATTCAGCTTATAAAATTGCACTTAGAGCATATTGAAAGCCAACCTGTGGGAAACTACCTTTCCTCAATAAGGCAAGTTTTTACTGAGGTGTGTAGCAGATAATCATCACTGGTGCAGTCTGTATTAAGCGATTTTTGGGAGTATCCTTTTCTCTATCCTTTCTGTGTCATCTACAGTGAAATAACCCCCATTCTGACATGTTAGTTCACCTTTAATGTCTTTCAGTCACATAGAACATTGAAAAAGAAAGTGATGCTCTGCTGGCTCATGAGCTGTGGGTGGTTCCTCCACCCTCAATCCACATTCCTTAACTAACACCTATTGCTGTCCCAGAGCCAATCCTTAATTGGGAATTCCCGTGGAATGCACCTGCTCTCCTCGTGCTGTTTGGCTGGTGAAGAAAGGCTTTGTGTGAAACATCCCTTTGGCTTGGCCAATGGTAAAAGCAACTACAACTTCACGTGGAAGATCCAGCCACACGGGGCATTCTCAGCTCTTGGTGGAAGAGCATTTTCCATGTGAGCCAGTTTTCTGGGAAAACTCACCCAGAGGTGGTTTCCCCCCCTAATTGAGAGAGCCTGGGAGGCCAACAGAGAGGGGAAATCCATGTGTGAGCAGTTTGCACTCCGTGTTTATGGTTGTGTAATATAAATAGATGTCATGTATTTTACAGCTCGGCCTTTTGGTGCCTGAAGAAGATAGGGAAGCTGCTGTTTTCGAGAGGAAACAGCTGCTGATTTTGTTAGAGAGCTAAAAAACAAGCAGCTTGACCTCCCTGAGAAATCCAAGTTTGAGAATCTCAGACCTCTCCAAGACCAATTTGTGATTTTACAACATGAAGGAAGCACGAGGTTCAATTTGCCAGGAACAGTGGGAAGAGAGAAAATGGGAGAGATTGTGTGGGATCCAACCCTTGGTAGGGAAGAATTAAACCCTTTTTTGTTGGGGTAAGTGAACTTCTGTGCCTCCTGCTCTATAGGTGGCATGCCATCCATAATTTCCAGGATCTTCCTTGTCTTTGAGGTTCTTTTGTGGGAATTAAAGACCCTTGTAGCCAAAGTGCTCACTGGGCCAGAGTTGCTTGCAACATTAATAAGTTAATAAATGCAGAACATTAATGAAGCACAGCTTGCAGCTTCAGCTGCTAAGAGGTCATAAAGAAGGGAGTTTTCTTGAAATAATTTGATGTTTTTCCTTCAAAGAAAGGCAAGAATACAGAGATAATGACACAGCTTTAGCAGTATTTGTAGGAGGTTGTGAGATCAAGATTTGAAGCTCTGAGATTTACATTCTTTCAAAAGTGGGTCTGCAGGGGAAATACATTGATGAAATGACGCCTTCCAATACCTGAGAAAGAGGGGGCCCAGGGACCAAAGCATAAAGCTAAAGGTGATGGGGGAATGGGGAAAGCCTTTCACCAACATGGGTGGGCTGTATATTGGGTGACGGCAAATTTGATGTGGATATGGAACAGAAAGGTGGCAGCATGGGAGAAAATGCACATTGCTCCCCTGACAGATCCAGTTCCAGGCTAACTCATAAAGCTGAGGAACGTGCCTGAAGAGAAGGAAGGTTATTAGCTCATTCTCTGGACAATTTTCTGATTTCTAAGGAAAGAGGGGAAGGGAATGAGGAAAGTGGTGAGCAGCAACTATCTCTGTTGCTAGTGGTCTGAGACTTGGGGTTGGAAATAGGGAAATAATGTGGTTCAGATGAGGTCAGACCAGACCCTCAGTCACAGAAATGAAACAACAAGCAATTTCATTATCATATCAGTGCAAGGCTATCAGGAAAAGATGTGAAGTGTCTGTGTAGAGTGGATGTGGCTGATATTAGGAGTAATGCAGGGAATGCTCCAAATCTAAATGAATATGTGGCCTTTCAGTAAGGAGAACAACATGGTGAAAAGTCAGGGTGGCAAATTGGAATTAATTCACAGTAACTGAATTAAATCTGTGGGAAGTAGAACTGAACCTGAAAAAGTGATGGCTGCACAGCATAAAGGGAAAAATAAAACTGATATCTTTATCCCTGTATCTCATTCCTAAACTTATGCAAGACTTCCAGAGCTCTCTCTTTCTTTTTCAGACTCTGTGGATGGACTCCTAAAAGCTTACCTGCTTTGTCATACCTTACCATACACTTGCCTCATTTAAATCTACAGTAACTTTGCAGCTAAATATACAGTAAATTGGCTTGCAATTATAGCACCAAATCAAGACTTTTTAGTTAAACTGACAAAAAATTAGAATACAGTTAATTGATGGAGACCTAGTAAGAGGTTTTTGTATTTGTTAACGTGTCAAATGAGAAGTCATTTGCTAATGTGAAAACAAGAAATCTTTTAGCAATTATAAAGTAAAGGAGCTCACAAAAGAATTACCAGCTTGGGGAAGGTTACTGATGGAGTTTGTCAATGATCAGTCTGGGATTAAACAGTTTTTATTCCCTACAATAATGTTGGAAAAAGGGAGTGGTGTGCTAATGAAATGTGCTGATGACTGAAAAGCTGAAAGGCACCATCAGTAAAGAGAACAAATCGTGCTGTAAAAAAGAGTTGGCTCAGCTTCACGATGAGGGCAATAAAAAGGAATTTATTTTCACTACAGAAACTACAAGGTCTTGTAAACAGAGGCTGCTCACTACTGTCTGAGGGGGTTTCTAATTTGTAAATGGCAGGATGGGGAGTTGGGAAGAGTAACAGCGTGCAGTGCCTTTGAGCCAGCATCATAAAATAGCCTTGGATCTCCTCTTAGGGTGTATCAGCAGAAACAGTTTTAGGAGGTGAAGAAATATTAATAGATCGTGCAATGCTCTGATGTGTCCTCAGTGAAATGCCACACCAAGTTGACCCATTAAAACTGGGAGAAGTGTAGGAAAAGCATAGACCAGGGTAATAAGAAATCTGTATCATCAAAGGAGAATTATAAAATAAGAATGGAAGGGTTTATATTTTCCAGCCTAAAAAACAAATTTTAAGATGGGATGTAACTATTTTCTAAAAAAATGAGAAAGTAGCAACTGTAAGGAAACAAGGGCTGAGAAGAGTTGTTTAATTTAAAGATCAGTGTTAGTACAGAATGGAAGTGTATCAGTGAACAGTCTGTGAGTCACTGAACTTAGTCAAAGTGTGACTAGATTTCAGGTTCCTGAGGTGCCACTGAAGAAAGTGTGGAAAGCCCAGAAAGCAACTGGAAAATGTGATTTTCTGTGAAAAGGGGTAACTGGGTTTTACCTGCCAGATGCAGAGAACATCACCTTCCTTCCTTCCTTCCTTCCTTCCCCCTCTGCTCTCTGCTTTGTCCCAGGATGGATTATGGCTGTAGTCCACATCCACACCACGGCTGATACAAACACAGTGCTGTCCTGGGAAGGATCTGAGCTGTGTGGATTTAATTGCCCCTTGGTTCCATAGGGCTGTCCCTATAGGATCAGGGGAGAGGTTCTCCAAGGTTCTGTTTGGTAGAGGAAAGCTGTGTCTGCTGAAGGAAACTTGAGGAAATGGAATGAATATAGAGCAGTTATTCTGCTGGTATATTCTCCATGTTTCCAGCAGTAATTCCAGGATTCCCCAAGCTGGCAGTTGTATCCGGATCACCGGTGAACCCCTGGTGAACCTGCTCTCCATGGATTTTTCTAAACCCTTTAATTCTTTTGGCCTTCACAACAATCCCCACTACAGTTTTGTGCTTTATGGAAGAGTTTTTCCCTTTGTTTCCTTGAACAGGTTGCCCGATAAGTTTAAAGAGTGTTGTGTAGTTCATGTTATGAGAAGCAGTGAGTAAATATTCCTTAAGCATCTCCTTACCATCCAGAGGTGTTTGAACATCTGTTGCAGTCCATCATTTGTGTCCTGTTGTGGTGAAATGATCCTTGTCTCTGGAGTCTCCTCCCATGGAAAAGCTGCTCCATGTCTTAGCCATGGTTTCTTCTGAGCATCAGAACTCCCTCTGATTCTGCCATATCTGATGCTCAAGTTCTGTTGAGTTGAAATGTGTAACAAAGAGACTATTTGAAATTGAGTCTTCGTGCTTTGCTTTTCATTGGTTTGTCCAGTCAAGGAGGCTTTTTTCAAAGACTGACTACAGGGTGTTGTTATTTCTGTATCAACTGTATTTCTCATTTCTCAGTTTTTTTTTTAAAAAAGAGAAGACTCAGACTTTCTGCAGTGCCAGAATAGTTGTGAGTGTGATTTATCTGTCCAGTCCTTGGTATTTAGGAATTTCATGGCCATGTCCAGGCCATGGCAGGCTCCCTTTACTGTGTGTTCATCACATGGAGAAAAGGCATTTTCCAGGGGTTTCTTCCTCTACTCTGCAATTACCTAAGCAAGGCCACCTGAATTGCCCTCAGGAGGTACCAGTTTCTCTCCATGTACAAAACTTTAAAGAAGCCCAGAGTGATTACCTATTTATGTGTCCATCTTTAGATATGAAAAAATTAGTGATATGAAGCCTGTCCCTAAGTGGTTGATCAGCTTTGTCACCTTTGCAATCTTGTTTTTTCCCTTTTCTTTCCTTCAACAAATCAGAGCATTTCAGGAATTAACTCTTTTTGATTTTAAGGGAATAGAGTATATTTATTAAAAGACTCCAAAGGTGTGAAAGAATGAGTGTGATTCTACTACAAACTAGAGCAGTAACAAATAGATTCTGGCCAAATTTCAGCCAGTGTCGTCTCACACTGTGAACCCTTCAGCTGTTTGCTGAGCCAGTGTCAGTGTGGTTAGATAGGTACAGGTTGAGTATCTTTACTTGGTGTGTTGTGCTCAGGAAGACACTGCATTCTGTAAGAAAGATAATTTCTTTAAAAAAAATAAAATAATGGCTTGAATGTGCCAATGGATTAATCGCTTTTCCCATCGGATCTATCCCTGTGAAATATAAAGGCTCCCTATAGGATGTCAGCACCCTGGTTGAAATTAAATATGCATGAATACCTCAGTACATGTAGATTTGAAGAACTTTGTGAAATTAGCAGGTATGTGATAAAGAATGAAGCCACTTCCTTGCTTTCACTGGTTTGAATCCCAAACATTATTTTTTTTTAGAGGGACTCTTCCCTTCTTTTTTGAACATTCATTTGAAACCTTTGCCATGTGCCAGTATTTAAAAAAAATAAATATTCTGGAACATTTACACAATAAGGTAGTCACCCATCCTGTCATTTTCCACATCCCCATTGTAATTATTTGAAATCCTTATGCTTGAAGACAAGCTTTTGCTCCCTGCCAACCCCAAATCTATTTTGGGAGTAGACTTGTAATTGTGTGTTTGTTAATGGAACTGTCTGTTGCCATGAACAAAGTGAGGTCACCAATTTTCAGTGGCAGCTTTGCCACACAGTTAAGGGCCATAAACCAACCAGCACCTACTTGAATGCACTATTTTTTCCTTTATATTATTTTATTTTGTCCTGCTATCAATCCAAACAATATCTATGGTAAATAATTGACATGAACTGACTCATATTCTGGAAGTCTGGAATTATTCCAGTGTTATCGTTGGCATGTGACTTTTGTATTTAATATTTAATACTCAGACATTCTCCATTTAAGACTCATCAAGAATTTTCTTGGTAGTAGACGGAGAATAAATGTGTAGGAAGCATTTAAAAATGTAATTTATTGACTTAGTTTTCGCTAAGAAAAAGTTACAGATTATGTTGTATTGGAGCATCCAGTGCTCAAAATATTTGCATTTTGGATTTGTATTTGTGCACTTTTAAAACTTTATCGAGTCCATGCAGATCCCTGTAATTTATTTTATCAGTGCTAAGGTTTATAATGACATTGCAGATTCTTTTATCTTAATTCTTAGGATTTTCTCTTTTTATTTATTTCTTTTTATTTGTATATCCCAGAATGGATTGAAAACATGAGTCAGATTTCTAATGACTGTCCTGAAGTCAGCAAAATGGCTGTGATAATTCGGAGGTTTGGCACCTTCAGTGCTTTGCATCCTTAATAAACACATTATTTATAGCTTGAAACCAATAATTTCAGCAAGGATGAAGATGGACATAGAGTCCCCAACAGAAGAATGAAGACAAAATAGATTCATAATGATATTTTTTGGAAAGGCTTTTTCAGGCACTCCTGCCCTAAAACCAACAGCATTAGAAAATATGAAAATATATGTCTAATTCACACCAGGTGTATTTTGTTGATTTCAATCATTATGAGATTTCTCCAGTTGCTATAAAGTAGGTTTTTTCTCTGAAGCCACCTTTACACATCTCTTGGTTTTGCCACAGGGATGTTCATTTTTGTGTAATAATGATGTGAGAAAAAAAGTGTTTACTTGCATGAGGAATGAAAGGACAGTTAAGCCTCAGGATAACGGCTCAAAATCACCCCTTTTGGGGAAAAAAAAGGGGATTGCAATAAAATTGTTTTTTAAAAGCACAGCGCAGAATGAATAAACCATGTGGAGCTCACTTCTGCCTTGTTATTTAGGTTCTGTGAGTGTACTAAAATACATCCATATTTTGTCAAGATACCAGAAAAGCTGGACTAAGCAATTCCAGCAATGCTGGATGGAGAATTCAACAATCCGGGGGTCCCAGGGCAACAACTGAAATGCAGTGAAAGCTGAAGCTCTCACTTTACTCCCCTAGGAAGTGTATTAATGTGAGGACATTTGCTGCTGCCTGTCTCTCATCTCAACTTTGGCCTCAGCAGAAGCCAGAGCTTCCCTTCTCCTCAGAGAACCCAAATTCCCTCCCTCTTTTGGTTTCACACACGTTACAGCTGCAGAGGGAAATCAACCTGAGGCATCTTACCCAGGGATCTGAAATCTAGCAGCTTTTTATTCATCTCAGCTCAGGGAGTTATATCTGCTAAGGATTGTGTTTAAGCGTATTTGAACATGTGTCGTTTTAAGCATTTGGCCAGGAGATTTTAAAAACCAGTACCTTGCCCCTGATTTAACAGGGTATTTTTTCACAGTATGACCAGGTAATTCCCACCATCCTGCACCAGCAGTCAGTTTGCGTTTACCTCACTCACAGTTAGAACTGTGTACTGTCACAACACTGAAAAATACTGATAATATAGAAAAATACAGAAAAAGAAAGAAGTATCTACCATTTACACTGTTAATTTGTAGTTTGTCTTCATTGACCTGTGATTCTGTCACAGCAGGACACAGAGTATTGGGTTGTGAATTAAGAAGGGATTCACAGAGTCAAGCCTTAACTCATTGTCTGGGTTACTTAAAAGACTCCTGGCTTAAAATTAATGTGTTTTTTAATGTGATTTAAAAATTATAAAAGGAAAACTCCATGCTGGGACAAAGTAGTATTAATAGTGATGATTATTCCTTACACTTGTTTTGACATCTGATAACTGGGACACCAGACTGAGCAAACACTTCATGTTTGCTTGTCACCAACAACTGTCTCCACAGCCCAACAGAAAACAGAGCACACAGTTGTGATTATCTGATATTTTTACACTGCACAAAGCGTGCCTGCACCTAAAGCACAATAAATCCACCTGCAGAGAAGCTGCTGAGCCTTTGGCAGGTAGGAAGAACAACCCATTGAGGGTAGGTGTAAATCTTACAGCTCCGACGCCTGACGTTTGCGTTTCCTAATTAGCGGAGCTGATTCGAAAGGCAGATGTTCCTCTTCTTGAAAACCTCAAGATCCACCTCCAAACCCCCATATTGTTTGTACCTACAGATGAAATTAGGACTTCCTGCCATTGTCTGTGTCGTACGTCCCACCGTCCCCGACTGACGCATATTGTATAGTCTGCTCATGTCATGGTGTTTGCGAGATGACACTGTTTCTAAAACGAAGAAATGGCCAAAATCCAAAGATTATTATCACCCCATCCATGCCTTGCAATGGCAGGAGGGAATTTTCCCTACCAGTGGGCTTGTCTTTGCTTTCACGCTTGCAACTGATGTCAGTGGCACTTTGCTATGACTGTCACTAACTTGGAAATTAGCTTTAAAATAATTTTTCAAAACGGGACGAAATAAGGGGTGAAATATTTTTTTTCAAAAGATGTGAAATAATTTTTTAATAAAGGGATGAAATAATTTATTTTAAAAAGGGAATTTTGAATCAATGGCTTTGGCTTGTCAAAATGGTTTTAAGTATCATTAGGGCTGTAAGTCATAGAAATAATATGTTACATTCTGATTTTGGCATTCAAAGAAATTCTGTGAGAAAGTAATTATCTAAAGTTTGTGATGAAGACATGGAATGTCCCAGGTTTTTACCTGAGAAACAGACTTTTTAGTGGAGCATGTATAGCAGTCTTGAAGGGAAATGTCTAACTAGCTGTACCCTAACCACACTAAGTCAGCTCTTAGTTTGTCACAAACAAAATGCTTTATTTTTAGAAAAAAGAATAATTGTGGCAGTTGTCAAGAAACATGAATATTTGTGTGCACAGAAGATTTTCCAAGTCAAATGAGAGTGAGAAGCCCATATGTATGTAGAGTAACTAAATTTTAATTGATGATCATTCAGGCCTTCTCTCTACCTGTGGAGCAATACCAGCATAAAGACAGAGTCAAAACAATTGAGATTGACATATTCTGTACTGGAGGGAAATAGTTTTTTTATGACCCATAGAATTAATCTGTGCAGTTTATTGCTGTAGCTGTCCCAGAATATGGGACATTGCTCTTTCTCCAAAGTACATTAAACATTTATTCATGTATAAAATGATGCTTGCAATTACATTATATCTGCAGAATAAAAATGATCACAGTTACAACCTCTATTTTTTAGACCATCAACCAATCACTAATTCAATAATTCCGTGAGTTATGAGAGAGGGAACTTAGTTCAGAGAGACATTACTCCATAATTACCAATTATGCAATGTCTTGGAATTTCTCTTTGATTTCACAGAATAGAAGGGGACACAGCACCATTATAAATGTGTATACCTAGAGCCTTTCCTTTCCTTTCCTTTCCTTTCCTTTCCTTTCCTTTCCTTTCCTTTCCTTTCCTTTCCTTTCCTTTCCTTTCCTTTCCTTTCCTTTCCTTTCCTTTCCTTTCCTTTCCTTTCCTTTCCTTTCCTTTCCTTTCCTTTCNCTTTTTTTTATGGACAATGTAGTGTACAGATTCTATGTATATTTTTCAAGTATTTATGGTAGGAATAACAAATGTTCTCTGAGTGCTGGAGTTTGTTGCCCCAGTACATTGTGGGGTCTGTCTCCCTTGAGACATTCAGAAACCATCCAGATACAGTCCTGGGCAACTGTAGGAGGCTAGAGATGGGGTGGGCAAGGAGACCTCCAAACGTCCTTTCCAACCTCAACCACTCTGTGGTTCTGTGAGACAAGTAGTGCAGTAATTCTTATTTCTAATATTCTAACTACTGGTGACAATGACATTTTTTCTTCTCTAGAGCTGTTTTCTTCCAGTCTGGCTCTGCCAGACCTTTGCTCGCCACAGCTTTACTTGATATATTCACTTTTTATTTGTTTTGCCATGCAAAAAATCACCCTGTAAGGATTCAAAACTACAGAGCAATATTCATGCTTGGGAAGCAGCTTGGTTTTGTTTTTCCCCAAGACTTAGAGATGAAAAGAAACAATTGTATTGCACTTCCATTGTGTTCTCCACTGCTAATTTGATGGCATTTTCCACCCCTCTGCAGGGTGCGCAATGACTTCGACGTGCTCACAAACCGCCTGATCGGCAGCCACGGCTACTGCACTCAGGTGGGCTTGGGGTGGGATCCTGGCATGTCCTGTGCCTCTGCTTGGGGATGGGCACTGACCTCTGGGAGGGGGGGGTCTTTCCTTATTTTAAGTTACAGAATCACGGAATCACAGGGTGGTTTGGGTTGGAAGGGAACTTAAAGATCGTCTTGTTCCACCCCCTTCCACCATCCCAGGTTGCTCCAAGCCCCATCCAACCTGGTCTTGGACAGTTCCAGGGATGGGGCAGGCACAGCTTCTTTGGGCAACCTGTGCCAGGGCCTGCCCACCCTCACAGGGAAGGGTTTCTTCCTCATGTCACCTAAACCTACAGTCCTTCATCTTAAGGCCATTCCTGCTTCTCCCATCACTCCATGCCCCTGTGAAGAGTCCCTCTGCAGCTCTTTTGGAGCCCCTTTGGGTACTGGAAAGCTGCTGTAAGATCTCCACAAATTTCCGTACGTTTTTTTCATTATCCCCACAATGTGAAGCACCTTCATCCTTTATTCTTTTTCCACGCGTTTTGGCATAATTGTTGTCTTTGCTTTCAGAGCTTCTGCTTTTCAGCCTGGTTTTCTGCTCTGTACGTGTGTGCACATCCTTGCCCTCCTGTCATCTGCCTCCTTTAAACTCCTTAGTTCAATTTAGTGCTGTGTTTCCTCCCTGCCCTTTCAGAAAGGTGGCTGAGGTTGCTCTTGTGCTCACACAGCTCCTCTGTGAATGGTCACTGCTGCACTAACTGAGCTGCTGCTCGTGGAGACTTAACTGGTACTTCCAACTGGAGTCATTTATTGTGAGTGTGTTTAAAAGCCATGTGGTACTTCAAAATCACCAACCTGAATTGCTGTCTGACACTTAGGACCTCAGTTTTACATAGCCTAAATTCCAGCTTGTGCCCTCTAGCAGACACCTCCCACTGGGTCTAGTCCTCCAGAGGCATCCACCCAGTTGGAAACACTGTGCCTTGGATACATAAATCACAAAATTCAGTGGCATAGATTCCCCCAAAGCTGGGAGCTGGGCAGTGGTGTGAGCTGAATATGCTCCACAGCTGCCCAGGGAAGTGGTGGAGTCACCATCCGCTAAAAATGTAGGATGTGGCACTTGGGGACATGGGTTAAGTGTTGAACATGGTGTGGCTGCACTGACAGTTGGACTTGATGATTTTGGAGGTCTTTACAACCTTTATAACTCTATGATTCTGTGATTCCATCTGCTGCCACTTCGGTTGCAAAAGGCAGGCTTGGTGTCCTTTTCTTGTACTGCTGCTACAAGGCTTTTACTCTGTGGTTACCTAGTGGTTCCTTAAGAAGGTGATGGAACATCATTGGTGGACTAGAAGTGCTAAAAGATAGTGAAAAAGCGAGTAAGAAGTAGTAAAAGCAGTAAGAACCTATAAACTTTGGGGAATCCTTCAGGAGAAACACAGAGCTATAATTGTGTGCAGTATGTTTAAAACCAATTCCAAACTGGCAACACCAGAGTTACTAATTTTTTTGGGCATGGTAATTTGGACTATTTTTTCTGGAAACTTTGTTCTCATTATTTCTCCTCCTGTTTCTTGCCATATGTTATTTATTAATAGTTAGCTGGGGCCTTGCTGCAGCACAGTCTGCTGTTAGCCCTGGTTACATCCCAGCTGGCCCTTGTGGGATGTCACACTAAGAAAAATGCCCCATGTCTCTGTTCCTTGAACTTCATGTACAACTCCCAACCTCTCACGTTGATTTATCCTCTTACAAACCCCTACTTCAGTTAGAGAGGAAGTAGTCAAGAATCACCTATGGTTAATCTGAATATATTAGTTATATGAATCCATATAGGTGAGTGTCTTACTGAATGAGTTCTGAGTTCATCCAGAAATAAGTAGCAAGAAAGAAAATATATTTTAATTTAATAATTTAACAAATCTTGTCCAGCATCACTCAGCACATACAGAAATAACAGATAGTACTGTACAGGCTTTGGATTCATCTCATTCATGCTGTAGTTCCATTGTAGACAAAAAGGGACAATAAAATATTTTAATTAAAAGAAAACAACATTAGTATGAGAAGGCTGAGAGTTGGTTGTAAGAATAAGTTGATTATGAGCAGTTTGCTTCTGGAAGGATGAATATTGAAAACTCCACTAATATTTCCTCATTTTACTTTAGGAGTAGACTTTGCCCAAATTATTTGGAGAATTTTTTAGAAGCAGTCCTAATCCTAACCCTAAAATTAAAGCCATGATATAAATTGGTACATGTGTAACTTTATCAATCCTGAATGAATCTTGTGCTGATGTTTAATTAGTTTGGATTTTGTTTTGTTTGTTGTTCCAAACAGGAATTGGTGAACTTGCTTTTGACTGGCAGAGCCGTGTCCAATGTTTTCAACAACGTGATAGAGCTGGACTCTGGGAATGGCAATATCACCATTTTGAAAGGCATCACAAGCCGCAGCGATATCGGTTTGCTGTCTCTCTTTGAGCACTACGATGTCTGTCAGGTATGCTTTCCATTCTCTGCTTTTCATTAAAAACAAAGCAATTAATTACCTTCAGAATTAGCTTGGAGTGAGTACAGCAGCAAACAAATGATGGGCTTGGTCTGTGGTCGTGTTGTATTAGCAGTAAAAAAAATTATAGACAATTAAAATAGCTGTTCATGCAATGGGATTGTTCCCTTTAATATGCTTTTGAAATTAGTATTTTAATTGTATTCGTCATGAAAATTAAAAGATGATTAAAACATTCAAAGAAATGACAGCCATTAATTTACCTCTGGGAAAACTTCTGTGAGGATCTCACTAGTTTTTCATCTCCAGACAGTGCTGTGAGGATGGACAACTTTCCTAAAGGCATATTCTGTCTTAGAGAATCTTGAGTTTGATGCAAGAATATTATTTGAAATTCTTTTGCCTGTGTGAGATGCCAGAGTAGAGACCTTTAGCAGTCCCAGCTGGGTTTGCAGTCATCACCTCTGTAAGGATTTGAAAGTGATTACCAAAGAAATTGTTTGTACTGATCCAACATAAACATGTGACCAAAAATAAGGCTTGGTTTTAACCTTTTCCCCACATTTTCCTACTATTGGCAAATTACAATTTTTGTTATTTTTATTTAACACAATCACTTGCATTATTCATAATACTTCTAAAGTCTTGAATTCAGTCAAGAGAGCCTATTGGTGTATCCAAATCAGATTAATTCAGAACAGAGTGGACTAAAAATAAATAAGCTTCCGTGTCTAGTTCACGCTTCTTTTTCTTTTCTATAAACAATGTAACATTTAAAACCTCAAAAAATGGTTCTGCACCACTGTAGCATTTTTTCCATTCTCTGGTGAGGAAAATGACTTCGGAGTAGCAAAATGGTAAGTGAGGTCAGTGCAGGTAAGAGCTATTTCTTTCCCACCTGCCCTCTAAAAATAAAGCAAGTTACCCGGGGAATCAGACACCATTTTCCACTTTTTCTGCAAATTATATGGTAGAGGGGATCTGTCTCTACTGCTGTGCTCTTGCCTGGGAGCTGGACTCGGGAGCAGGGATCTGTTTTTCCAAGCCAGTGACTCTTAATCAGTTACAGAAACTCCAGCAGACGTAGTTTCCTCCTTTCCAGAGTCTGCACTAGTTGGGCATCTGCTGCAAATTGTCTTGGTTTTTATTAGGAACAGCTGGGATTTCTCTGCATTCCAGTTCAGATGCAATGTCTGCTCAGGACTGGGACAAAAGTGACGTTCTGGTGGAGTTTGGCCTCAGGTTGGGGTGTCTCCATTGTGGCTTCAGCACAAAGGGCCAGATTCTGCTTTCTGTTACAACATTCAAAGCAGTTTAGGAAAAATAAATGTCACTGGTAGTTTGCAATGGTGGAACTGAGAATAGAATGTTCAAAGTGACTCTTTTATTCCTCTCGGTAAGTGGATTCAGCATCCAATTACAGTGTGGCTGTGAGGCTGGGGACTGACACCAGCCATGGAAAAGGACTGTCATTTTTGGTTGGTTGTGTTTTTTATTTCCAGGAGTAAGAAAACCCTGAGCGTGCTATATGGTGAATCATAGGCATTGGAGTCAGAAAACTCCCTTTAGGTCATATCCAGCCAACCTCTCAGGGGATAATTCAGGATATTTTTATGTCCTGTTATATAGCAAGGGTTCTTTTAAAAATCTGCATCCATGAAGTTCCTGTCTTTTTGTTCAGATGGCCACTTTTTAGTTGATTTTAGTGCATATAGCTGTGATCTTACCTTATTTCCTCACATGTCTCTACTTTAAAATATAAGTGCAAATACAGATTTGTGAATTTGGAGATTTTAATATGTGCTACATAGCTTGTGTTTGGATATACTGATATTAAATCTGACTCTTCATTAACTTAGTTTCCTCTGATTATAATTTTACTTCTAATCCAACCTGCCCCCTAAACAATTCCTCCCCATCCGCTGGGCATTTGCAGCTGATGTAACAGTTCCTCCCTTTTTCATCAGCACATCCTGTCCAAAGCTTGTTTTTATTGCTCTGCTCTAGACTTGTTCCCACTTACCAACACATTTAGGGAGAGATAGTCAAGATTCCAGGCTAGATGCTGAAAATCCACGTGGAGAAAAGTTTCTATACCGTTTTATCTCCCTTGTTTAATATGTGGAGTATTTGTATATAATCCACAATTCCCTTGGCATGGCTTCTGAGTTGAAAATACCATGAGGGCTCGTGAACTGAATTAATCCTCTTGTCGAACTTGAGCAGTAGCAAATCAAAACAAAATGATCCCTCTGTTTTTCTCCAGCGATTTCCTGGAGAATCCTGCTGTTCCCGATCCATTAATCTCTTCCAGTGGGTCATGCTGAATGTGTTATCTTTGCTGATGGGAAAAACGTGTGCTCCATGCAATTTGTCTGGAATTGCTGATGTGTGATCATCACTCTCAGCCCTGTCGGATCACCACACTCGGTAGAGCTTTTTGCAGTGTAACTACTTGTTGCAAATTGTTTCCCAATGACAGATGGATCCATTCCATCCATTTCATGTGCAAACATTTAGTACCATAGTGAGATTCCCTATTTTAAGGGGGAAGAAGCTGCAAGTCCAGTTCTATTACTTTTCAGTGGGTGAGTTCCATGTTTTTGGATTTCTTTTCTTTGTGCTAAGCCCATATTTAAGCGATATTAATTCCATGTGATATTAGGCATTTAACTAAAATTAAATTGAGATTTTAGGTTTTCTGTGATTTATTTGGAGCGCTTAAAGCAATAGAAACATTTCCAAAAACTGGTCAGTGCACATAAAATTGGTGGAGGTTTCCTGTGTTTGCTGAGCTGCAGGACCCACTGAAGTCTCAGGGAAGCTGAGTGATTTCTCGGCAGAGACAAGAGCTCAGAGAAGGGGGTGAGGCACAGGAGTGGGCAGGGCCAGTTAGAGCAGTCCTGGGTAAGAAGGTCCCTGTATTCGGGTCAGAGCCACATGAAAATTGCAGGTGAAAAAACTTAGAATGATGAAATTCTGTTCTCAAAGTCTCTTGGGTTGTTAAAAGATGGGAACAGATGCTCCTCTTATTTATGCCAGGTCATTTAAGAGACTAACAGTGACAAAGGAAAAAATAATCTGCATTCTCAGGTGATAAATTTAAAATATACTACTATTAGCATTATTATCATTAATAAATCACTAACTTTAACAACATTAATAACTCATTAATAAATACTACTGTGCTAATTTGCATTAATAATTACACTAATAACAATAATATATAGCTTTTATGTGTCATTTCCTGTTAACAGATCTGTGTTTTGCAAGAGTAACAAGTGTCATTACCATTTTACAGAGGGGGTAACAGGTGAATAAAAGTCAAAGGGGTTATCCCAGTGAGTCCCCCAGTAAGGTTGTGGCTGAACTGGGATGAGGACACATCTAAGTCTCTCATTCTAAAGGCAGTGTGGTATTGGCTGGGGAATTTGCTCAACCTTCTGAAATGGTGTTAGTTATGTGCTGTTGTAAGTGAAGTAATGGAAATACTCAATGTTACTTGTCTCTTTTGAACCTTCACTCTGATTCTTCTTTGTTTTCACCAATTCTGTCCTGCTTTAGCCTGTCCTGCTGTGGTAGTGAAACCTCCTGCCACCTGCCCTCCCAAACTCCCCCTACTCTGATCCCTGAGGGTGTCCCAGTCTCTGAGCTGTCAGCATTTCAAGGGATTGATGCTTTTGAGTTTTTGCATTTCTGAAAACCGAAAGAGGGCATTGACAAAGAACTTATGCTCATTTTTTTCTGTTTCTTTTCAAAAAAGAGAGAGTAACAGAAATACACAGAATTTATTCATTAAAACTCCACAGATGCAAAATATTATCTTGGGTCCTTTTGATGGACCCAGCACACTCTGTGCTATGACAGGACCTACTTGAATTATTAAATTCAGCACACGTGTTCTGTCTTCTGGCACCCCACCAGTTTGTTTGCCCTGTGGAACATCCTTCCTGTAACCTTCTTCCCTGGGAAATACGTCTCCCAATCACTTTTCTCCATCTAATGGACTGGATTCGAGCCAGGTCATTGATGGGGTTGTGGAGGGGGAGGTTTGGAAAAAGGATTTTAACCACCTCATTTGAGCAACCAACAACAAAAATATGCGAGCTCAAAATGGGAACTGATGGTTGGTTTTAATTTTCCATGTATTTTTCAGGAATAAGGGTAGATATTGTGCCCTGTAGATGCTTCCAGCAAGGGATGCCGCTATTTGTGTGAGATATTTGACACTGTGGGCAAAAACCTGGGATACATTCAAATTTAGCTGAAACAAGGCTGACAAGGCACTGACCTTTGAAAAAGTCTGTTCCTCATTCCTTGTTTTTACATCTCCCTTTCTAGCCTGGAACTGAAAGGTTCTCTAATGAAGTCCTATTGTCCTCCAAGTTATGGACAGTTATTTTCCCAGAGGCCAGTCCCTGTTGCTGGGGTGTTGGCACTGCTTTCTTCTCAACATCCTTCCAAATAAAATAGAATCACATAGTTTTTCTTTGAGACAGTAAGAATAACAAACCCCAAATGCTTAGAAGAGCTCTGAATGCTTTGCATACAGACAAAACAGAAAATGATAAATCAAATATTTTCCACATGTCTCCCTAGATCATTAGTACCTGCATTTGGGTCTGGATTTATCCCATCTCACTTTAGGTCCTTTATAGGCTGGGAATGCTTCAGGTGAGAGTCCAGCCAACTCCCTTTGTCACTGATGAACAGGGGGGATGCCAAAATTTCTGACAATACCCTTGCTTAACTTTATAGAGAGCCAAAGCCAAAGGGCCAGCCTACATTAGAGGGGTTAGAAATAGATGCAGAAGAGTAAACTGTAGTGAATCTTGACCTGTCCTTGTCATGGCAGTGCTGTAACTTAGTGCAGGGAACTATAAACTCCTTCATGTGCAGTGAGGAAATGGCAAAGTGCTGAAGTCTGAGTGAGGATCTGAATCTCCCTCACGGTTTATTCACTTGTTGGGACATACCAGAAGAGCACCAGAGTGGCACAGGGATAAAGACAAGATCCTGAGGCTCTCTGGTACTCTGACATCTGTTTTCATTGCCACATCTGCTGTGGCAGCACAAGGCAAATTTAGCAAAAAGCCAGTGCTTTCCAGGAGTCTTTGGTTTGGGAGTCCCAGGATTGAACACACATCTCTTTCTATTCTTTATTAATGTTGCCCTTTTCCTCCCCCAGTTCATTATCAGAAAGATTTCCTTTTCTACAACAAAAAGGATCCACAGCTGCAGAGAATTTGTCTGGGACTCCCATGTAGCAGTAATGTTTGCTACTACTTTATAAATATATGGCTAAAAACTCTCTGATTTCTGTCTCACCTGGCATAGCCATTTAATTGTGTATACTCTGAATGTCAGATCCTGTGAGCTTTAATGTTGTTTTTCTTAATGTGATTGAAATCAAGAACATAGCAATGGCAGTAACTTTACCCTCACAGTGTCCCTTAAATATATGCAAATATAATAGTAATGTAGCTGAGCTGGTGTTTCAGGAGTGCTGGAATAGGTGACCTGAGTCAGTGCAGTTCTGCTCACCTGAAATATCTGGTTTTACGCCCTTGACACTTCAGTCTTCACACCATTGGAACATTGTTTGATATTAATTCAGTAAAGGTCATTGCAGTTGTGGGGAAAAAACACTGGCAGAACAAACAATAGGCTGTTGCCTGTAACTCTGAAAGCTTTGTGTAATTATCCTTTGTCTATCAATCCTATTGGATTCAGTACAACCAACAATTACTCAGTTTGACAGAACTCAGCCCTTTGTGGAATCACTACATGCTGTGATTACTTTGGAAAATAAGCATCTATACCAGTTGTATTCAGGCAAACAAACATTCTGAATATAACAGAACATAATTTTAATTAGAAAATAAAAAGTAGAGTCCAACAAGCAAGAAAGCAAAATTACATGAAGTGATAAAACTCCTGGAGAAAAATGCTATCACATCAGTCACATCCAGTGATCCCCTTGGTTTTGATATTCTCTTGGTTCTCTTATTCTCTTGCTTGCTTCTCTTAGAATTCACATGGCAACAGGTAGCCTTGCTCAGTGAGCAAATAAAAGCTGAACAGTGAAGTGCCATCCACTCATTCTGGCAAATATATTGGAATAACTGTCCAGTGATAAATATTTGTGTGTAGATTTAATTTTGCCATTGTGTGAATACGCACTAAAATCAGACATGGAAAAAGACAGCCCATAGTGTTGAAAAGGATCCCTTTGAAGGTGCTTGCTTTTGAAAAGTTGACATTTTCCAAAGATCAGAATGGTGTCCCTGAAATTTATGAGCATTCTTAAGGGATTTGTAAGGGAGAGGATTAGGGTTAGTGAAGTCTCCATAGGAATTGAAAACATGCAGCATGAAAGGACACCTAATTCATCTCACCCCCACCACCCTTACTTTCTTCTTTTGCCTGAAGAAGATTAATGAGCCTGTTTGAAAACAAATCTTTGAATAGCAATAGGAATACACCCATTGAGCCCTTAACAAAAATAATAATATTTTATGAAATAGATGGAAGTCACATATCCCTGATTTGCCTTTGGAAGTCAGAGCCAGCATTGCAGTCAGAGGGAACATACTGGAAAGGAGGGCCCTGTTTTCTGGCAGGCACTTGCTGGATGACACACACACACGCTCTGAGTTTCATGAGTTTCCTGAGGACTCAGAACAATTGGTGTTCGTGCTTCTTCTTCCCTGCCCTGCTTCAAGGTCCTGTTGCATTCCAGGATCACCACCAACAACCAGCCTGGCCAGGCAACTGAGGCAGAACTCACCCCGTGCCCGCTGGACCAGTTAAATGAGGGCATCATTCTGGGTATGGTGAAGGGTCTAGATAGTAAGTCTTGATGAGGAGTAGCAGTGGGAGCCAGAGTTGTTTAACCTGGAGAAAAGGAGACTCAGGGGAGACCTTCTCACTCTCTAGAACTCCCTGAAAGCAGAATGTAGTGAAGTGGAAGTCGCCCTCCTCCTAAGCAACCAGTGATGGGATGAGAGGGAATGGCTTCAAGCTGTGCCAGGGCGGGTTCAGGTTGGACATCAGGAAGAATTTCATCACTGAAAGGGTGGTTAAGCATTGGAACAGGCTGCCCAGGGAAGTGGTGGAGTCACGATCCCTGAGGTGTTCACGAAACAACTGGACATAGCACTTAGTTCTGTGGTTTAGTTGACAAGGTTGTGTTTGGACTCAGTGATCTTGGAGGTCTTTTCCAACCTAAGTACTTCCATGATTCTGTGGTTCTGGTGCACTCAACAGCTGATGTTTGAAGAAGCAGCTAACGGAATCCTCACTATCAGGATTGTCCTTCCTGACATGTTTTCATATTATATTTTATAGAAAAAATCTAGACAGGTTTTGCACTTGGCATTAAAGACAACAGCTAATCCTTAGCTACCATAAGTGATGGAACCAAAGTGACTTCTCCCTTCTTATGGGAGAGGAGGATTTTAGCTACAATGGTTTTAGACTCTTTATGGTCTCAAAGTTCATGCCCCTGCTTTCTGCAGGGATTGTAATTGAAAGCTATACATACTTGGAGAATGTTCCTCCAGCCCTTAACCATCTGAACAGTTTGTCCTGACTTCAGTGGGATGGTTCATGGGAGTGAGAACTGGAGTGGACACGGCTTTGAAAGTTCTATGTGTCTCTAATCTTGTTTTCCCAAGTGCTGTTTGATGAAGCTGGGAAGTTACTTTTTGCAGACATATGTAGGAGAAGACTGGCTGTTCTTTTTGGCTTTGACTTATCTGCATATTAAAATATGCGTGTTTGTGAGGCTGAGTCTTTTCATCTGTGTCCTTTTAATTTGCCATCTTTTGTTGCATCTGCGTATTTCCCTTCTCGATGACTTCTTTTAGGAGTATTATTGTAAACTTGTAAAAAAATGTCTTTATTTTTAAGCCAAGAATTTACAGAAGAAGCAAAACTGTTGTGTAAAAGGCTGTTTTAAATAGACATTAGCGATGTAATGAGTCAGAGAACGGTTACTTAATTAGCTGGAGACTTGTTGCCTAACATCAGGAGAAATTCTCACTGGGGACAGCAGTTGGATTTGTGCTCATGTAACGCTTTAGATACAAGTTCTAAATCTCAGTCATGATAAAAAGACTCTTTATCACTTAGGGTGCTGTTTAAAGTTTTAGTTACAACAGAATATGTGCCTTTTGGCAGCATATTGGATGACTTTTGCACCTGCCCAAGGTGAAGAGCTGAGGGCTGCACTGCAGAAGGTCTATCCACAAATCCACATGAGGAAAACATGTCTTAAGAGTTTTTCTGTTAAAGGTCCTCCAGTTTCCAGCAGCTTTCCACTGAAAGCAAAATGTTTAATATCAGATTTGTCAAGCAATTTATCAAAGATACAAACCCCAACAATTCAGTGGGGAAAACCCCCAGTATTATTTTGAACCTTGGAACACAGATTGAAATGACAGGAATATAGCTGATAATAAATATCCAATGTAGCTGGATATTAAAATCATAGCTGGAAGAAATAGGGTTTCTTTGCTTCACCGAGCAATCTAATCATTGATTTTGCTCTCTTATTTACTACTGGTGGAGCTAATATCCTTTATGCAGCTTTACAGCAGCAGTGTGCAATAGTAGATGGATGGTATCTGACTCAAAACACATTACTGTGAGGTGAAGAAAATCCTGCAAGATATTCACTGACCTCAGGGGATGCAGGAAATTCCGTGACTCATTTTAAATCAGAGTATGTTGAGTTTCAAAACTAACACCAGTGATGCTGTAGCTATGGGAGGTGACCAACGCTTCCAGTTCATCCTGTTTGTTTCCCATACTGTGTGCTTTGGTGGCCAAGAGTTTCAGGTACGTTCCTGAGCCCTCAGTGCTCCCAGGAGCAGGGCAGATGTTCCCACTAGGATTGCCATCCCCAGGTCGTGCCGTGCCAGCCCTTGGCTGACCTACTACAGTGCTGTTGGCATCCCTTTCCCCCATTGATCAGAGCTTAAATCTCTTTGAGTATTCTAGTTTAAAACATCTATAAATGAGGATAAAAATAATTGATATGTAATTTCATACAGAATATTCAGCTTATTTGTAAATACACATTCCAACTTTCAAAAGGAGGGCATAGGCTTTGTAAAGTCTTTTTTTTAAAGAAATCACTGTGGGGTTTTTTCAGATGATAATATTTAATTTTTAAGAATAATGAAGCAAAACAAGTGCTTCTGTTATTGGTTTCTTCTAGTAGCTGAAAAATATTTTACATATCTGGACTGTGAAGCTGGAAGAAGATGGTAAAGTGAAGGGAATGTATTTTATTTTTAATCCAAGACGAGATTTTGGGTTGAGTTGCACACACACAGGGATGTCTCCTGTTGTCTGAGATCCTGTAAGTCTCTTGCCTGGTTTCCAGGTGCTGTTGCATGAGAGCACAGTCTCCCATTGATCCTGTGTCATATTCCTGACCAAAACTCCCTGTGGTTTTAGACCTGTTGCAGAGAACAGGCTTCCTTTGGGCTCTGATCATCTGGGATAGGACCTTTTTGCTGGAAGGGCACTTCAGCTGGATGTCATTCCCTGCTTGTAACTGAAAGTCAGATATTTGCTTTATATGTTCTCTGATTTACTGGGGTTGTCCTGATCTGCATCATCAGGAGTGTGTAATGAACCTTCATTAAAGTCTGCAGAGTCTAATAAATAAATGATTTTATGGATTTCATGTTTTCCACAATGAATTTTCTCCCCCTGCCCCACCCCCCGGTGAAATTCTGATGTTTTATATCTTTTAGGTTGGGTGCTACTTGAAGACCCCCAAGTACCCAATTTGGCTGGTGTGCAGTGAAAGCCACTTCAGTGTGCTTTTCTGTTTGGAGAAGGATTTACTCAGTGACTGGAAAACAGGGAGGAGGTTTGACCTTTATTACTACGATGGCTTGGCCAACCAGGACGAGGAGATCCGCTTAACAGTTGGTATGTGCAACTCAGTCCCTCTGGCTTTCACCTCTGGGGGACCTCACAGGAGGAAGAATCCAGCAATACAAGCAGTGATGGTCACAGGCACTGAATATCTGGGGGCCTGTTTCCTGATTTCCATCATTACTGTTGGTGGTTAATTGGAAATTACATTTCGCAAGGAAATTTTGAGGATAAGCTGTGGAAAGGGTTAAAAGCGAGCATGTGTCACTTTACACACAGATAAAGCATTCAGTAGCACTGATTTCCAGAGTTCCAAGGAACCTGTTCATGCTCCCAGGACCATAAAAGATATTTTACTGCTCCCATTCTCCTTCACATGGTCTCACATTGTTTCTACAGGCAGGAAATGCAAGTCTCCTGTTCCTCAACCCTACCTGCCTGTAGGAGAATGAGCAGGGAGGGTGAGGAAGCATGAAATCCTTGCCTCCAAGGCAAGAAGATGCCAGTAATCTGCTAAAAAAAGCCTCTCACCTGCCTGTAAGCATTCCTGGAAAAACAAGCCTGCAAAAGATCTTCCTGCTGGTTACACTGCTTCTTTCAGGAAACCATGCCAAGTTATCCAGCTGCTTTTATAGTAACTACATACTTCTCCAACTGGAGAGCATTTGGATAAGTATCCTGATCCTTAGAAAGCACCTATTTACTGCCATACCAATACATTCTTGACCACTAAATTCTTATTTGCTAATAATATCCTACTTATCTTCCATTCTCTTTCCTCTGATATATTTGTACAATCTAATCTATGATTCTGTGATAATCAAATTCCTTCTCAATCTGAAGGAGCCACTCTGTTGTAGTCTACTCTTTAAAAATAAGTTGTCTCTGTTCCTTATTTGCACCAGGTTCTTGGATAAAGTGGGTTATATTTGGGTGTTTTATGTTCTACTTGAATCCCTGTGACAAAGCTGTTCATGTGGTGCTGGGGGTTTTAGCATCTCACAAGATTTGGTAGTGAATTCAATCACCATTCTGCCTGTTACTTATCATTTGAATGAAAATCCCTGTCTGTAGGGGTCACATTATATATTATCTCAAAAAATGCTTAATCTTTGAAGGATTTCAGTTGCCAACTGGTTCCCACATGGTCTGTCCCAGACAAAAATGACATGGAAAGTTCAGCATAGGACTAAAACCACATTTTTTTGCTTGTGTCATCCCGTGTAACATATGGTCCAAACCAGGAGTCTTTAGCTGTCTTTCCATCATTAATAAATCAGGAATGGTTCCAAAATCCAGAGCTGCCAAGTACTCTGAGATCCCTGGATGAGAAATTGCTCAGAGCAAATTTTTCTCTTTACTGTTCAACCTGACGTGGCATATCTGTGTATTTCTCCTCAGAGCTGAAATGTGCATGGACAGATAGATATCTCTTTGTTGTTCCTAGAGCCTCTTCCAAGTAAATCCACTGTTATCTGTGAAATTCTGCAAAAGGCAGTAAAATGCAAATATTTTCATCATTCCAGGGAGGCACTGTCCTAGTTCTGGCTGTGCAGTAGTTCTCTGCTAGGTCTGGAGAAAACTGAAATTACTTCACATCCAAAAGGTAACACTGGTCCTACATCTAAGCGATGCACACAGGACCAGATGGAACTATCAGAATGCTAAATATTACTGGTATTTCCCTTGTGGAAATTCCAACAAGACATGATGGTTACCTGGAGGTCCAGCATGAGGTGCTGGGTGCTGCCCAGCCGCATCTCACTGATGCTGGTCAGCAAAGTGGTTTGCTTTTCATTAGAAAGAGGGTGAATTTCCTTCAAATGAGAATCTTGTTTATAATTAGGAAGATTACAATGAAAGTCACATTTCAGGAAATCTTGAAGACATTACATGAAACAAGAAAGGCAAAGAAGGCAGAAAGAGGAGAATTTTGACAGTAATAATAGTTGCTATTTTATATTGAGAATTTCCCCTGTTTCTCATCCCCATAACCGTTTGCCAAAACGCAGACAAGAAATTGTAGAATAGTTTGAGTTAGAAAGGATTTTAAAGATCATCTGGTTCCAGTCCCCCTGCAATGGACAGGGATACTTTCCACTAGATAAAAAATTTATCCTTGTATAAAACACCTACTAGTGAATTCAACATACTCCCCTAAAGGGATGAAGCCTCTTTGATCCTTTCTGTTAGGATAGAAATTTCTGATAAGCAGAGAAGGAAAACAAGCCAGGGTATCTAAATTAATAATTGTGTGCATTTTGCTCACCTTTTGTCAGCAGTTTAGGGACTGTGTGGAGATTCTGGGACTTCTGTTATATATATCATTTGTGTGAAGGAGTGTGTTGTACTGCCCAGAGAGATGCTACTTTTCTTTTCTAATACAGTTAATACCTACCTATGTTACTATTTACAATATGTTCTCTCCAAGTGAAGACATAGGGAATTTTTGTACAATCTGTTTAAAAAATCTTTCTTGTATCTCATTGATGCTTACCTTCAACTCAGTGTCCTTTTCAAGGTGTTTTCAAAAAGCAGCTGGATAATTGCTAAGAATAATATAATTAAATTTCCCAGGAGACTCTCCCAGGGTCATAGACACCACCCTCAGCCCCTTTCCAGATCCCATGGAAGGGAGCACAAGCAGTGAAATCTGTGATGGTGCTCAGTTTCTCACTACCTTTAGCTTAGAATATAAGTGGAGACAGAAGGGATGATATTCACATCCTTCTTGCTGTTGATGGCTCCAAGATGAAGAGTGGGACTTCAATATTACTAATTCTAAATGAGTTGTATGAAACCCTTTAACACAGTTTGTTAGTTATTTAATTTCCTTAAGTGTTCTTGCCTCTTCCTGTAAGATACACCTTCAGTGATAGTTTTTTTTCCTATCCCCCTTTTTTTGAAAAATCTCCATTCAAATCTCTTGGTTGGAAGAATTCAAAGCTAAAAATCCCAAAATTCAGCAAGGTGGCCATGACTTGGAAAGGCAGCCATGCCATGTGCCTATCCTTCTGCAGGTATGATCAGGACAGTGGCTGTTGCTTCTCACTATGAGAAGATCCAGAACATCAGTATCAGGAATTCCTAGAGGGGCCCAAATACTTTTGGAGAGCTCTAACAGACCCTGTCCAGAGAAGGGAATGGAGCTGATGAAGGATCTGGAGCACAAGTCTGATGAGAAGCAGCTGAGGGAGCTGGGGGGGCTCAGCCTGGAGAAAAGGAGGCTCAAGGGGGACCTTATCACTCTCTAGAACTACCTGAAAGGAGAGTGTAGCCAGGTGGGCACTGGGCTCTTCTCCCAGGTAGCAAGTGATAGGACAAGAGGAAATGGCCTCAAGTTGCACTAGGGGAGGTTTATATTGGATACTGGGAAAAATTTCTTCACAGAAAGGGCTGTCAAGCCCTGGAACAGGCAGCCCAGAGAAGGGGTGGAGTCACTATCCATGGAAGATTTTAAACAAATATGTGGATGTGGCACTAGAGGACATGACTTAGTCATGACCAAGGTGGTGGTGCTTGTTTGACATTTGAACTTGATGATATTAGAGGTCTTTTCCAGTGTTAATGATTCTATGATAACTATGTTATAAACTCTTCAGTATTAGGATAAAATATCCTAATAAGAGATTCCTGCTAAAAGAGGTTCCTGCACTCCTCTTAAGATTCTGAGGATCTAGGAGAAAACCGCCAGTACTTTCTGTACTTTTAAATATTGTCCATTTTCAACCACTCCAGCCCTTACAGTCATTCAGAGCTGTCTGCATGTGTTTATACTGACCAGATCAACAGGCAAGGAAGAACCAGGTTCTCTCTATGACATGAGAAAGCCAGATCTATGTGAGACTGACAGCTGGGAATGTAAGAACAATTCCCTCCCACCCTGTCTACACCAGTCTCACTGAAGCAGACCCAAATCCTGCACCCCGTCTTGGCATCACTCGTTGCTCACAACCAATCCAGTGACTGGATGACAGACGGAAAAGAAGAAAGAGTAAGAAAAAAAAACCATAACCTGCTGCAGTTTCAATGTTTTCCTCCAAAACAGGAAACAGCTGAGCAGACTGACATCCAAGCTGGTTGCAGGATGTTTTGTCCCTGGGAAGTTCAGCGACTACTTTCACTGTTGACAGATGCCTTGTCTGAGACAGTGACCTCTCTGTTTCCCCCGGAACAGCGTGATTCCTCTCCATCCTGAAGGAATGCTCACAGCCTGGGGCAGCTCTCTGATATCCAACACAGCCTTCTCTTCTCCTGTCTGTGCACTGCTTGCCAAATAGTCAAGGGAAGATCTTCTTTTCCAGGGTGAAAGAGTCGTCAGGCAGTTTGGGCTGGACTTGGGGTTTGCTGTTCAAGTGTAGCTCTACCTCTGCCCTTCGTGTTTGAGTAACAGCAATCACTTCCTTAGTAATTACGACATCAGTGGTGAAATAAAAGCCTCATGACAGCCCTCATTTTCTGATCTGTGGCTTTCCTTGAAACCATCTCTGTGAACCAACCTGGGTCAGTGCATGTGGTTTAGTGCTGGATGTGTCAGTGCTGGGCTGATGGTTGGACTCAGTGATGTGAGAGATCCTTTCCAACCTTAATGATCCTGTGATTCCATGAGTCTGAACACTGTCCCATGATCATCCTGACTGTTAAGTGGCCAGCACATTTCTGGGCAGGTTTCTGTCCCAGAACAGCTAATACTGGGCACAGCACAAAAATTGTATTTCCCAAGAGATGTTGTCATGGTATCTACTCTGAACATTCCCAGCCCTGTCTGTGGCCACTCCTTGCACATAATAGAATCATGGAATGGTTTGGGTTGGAAGGGACCTTAAGGATCATCTCATTCCAGCCACAGGTAGAGACATCTTCCACTAGACCAGGTTGCTCCAAGCCCCATCCAACCTGGCCTTGAACACCTCATCCATTCACATTGTGTGAGTGAGGGCAGGAGATGGTGTTCAAGTGTCAGCAGAGCTCACCCTCTGGGGTCTTTCAATCCAGAGATGTACAGTTTGAGTGATAGTCCATCTTCCATATGTGGAGTTCCTATAAGCCACTGTGGGATTCTGGATGCAGAGAAATGACGCCAGCCACTGACAATGTCTCTTGTGTCTCTGCAGATACAACTCAGGTTTGCACTGAAGATAAAGAAAACGATCTTACTCCTCCTCTGGAGCATTGTATTAGGACAAAGTAAGTGAAATTACAGGTTTTCATACAGATAATGTTCAATTACTGATTCAAAGAATGCATGTCAAGCTGCAGCACAGTAAAAATATTGGAGCAAGTAAACTTGAAAAATTACTGCTTAAAAATCAGAAAGGATCTGAATGGGCCAGGCTGTGGTAAAAATGGCACATTTAATTTTGTATTGTTGTAGTTAACATTGAACTGGCAAAGGTGTTCACTTCATTCTTAGAGGAACATTCATGACATCACAAAGATCTGACTGAGCCAAATCCAATTTGAGAGCACAACTTGGTTTCAGCAGATCTAAACTTAGATTCCTGAAAGTGGTTGATCCCTGCTGCAAAGGTATAATGAGAAAAGATGAAAGCCTATTCCATTTTCATCAGTCTTTCCTGAAAAATATGGTTGCACTGGGGGGCTTGGGTGTCATTTTCAATGCAGGAAGAAGCCCTTTGCTCAGTAGTCTCAGTTTTCCCCAGCAGTGTGGGCAACACAGAGTTTGTCAAGACCACAGAACACTGTTTTGTGCAGTCATTCTTGATAGTTCTTAGCTCATATTCTCTCCTTAAATACAAGGCTAGTTCCTGTCATGCCAAGACTTTCATGACCGTTTCGAGGTTTATATGTTATTAAATGATGGACTTTTAAACAATTCATCCAAGTTATACTGAAATTAATAGGAACATTTTCAGCTCAGTGAAATGTGAAAGAAGCAAAATGGAGGAATTTAACTGGGTAAAAAATTCAGCTTTATATCAACTCCAGCATGGCTTAGAAAGTTGCTATTTGAGTATCTTTGGAGCAAGAAGTAAGAGCCTCATTGTCAAAGACCGGAACATTTGTTAAATCAGCAAGCCAGGCAGCTTCAGATTTCTCTTGCAATTTCCCTCCTTCTCCTTGCCACAATTTGTACTGTAAAAAAAACCACCAAAAATTAAACTCAAGGGCTGCCAAATGGTGTGTTGATGAAAGGCTGCCATTAGAAAGTTACAGAAAGGCAGAAAGAGCCATCCTGTCAGGTGACAGCAGTGACATTAGTCACTCCCTGCACATGCAGATTTTATTGATTCCTCTCTTGCAGTGACACCTAAGCACGACTCCAAACTAGAGTAAATAATATATAACCTCAGAATCCCCCCACAGGGGGAATAATGCCCACAGCTACTTAAATTTGCTCTCAGAATATCTTCCACTCCTGGCGTTGTATCAAAGTTACACAGTGTTTGTAGTGCTGCTGTTTATTTTAAACTCCCTGTTTTAATCTACTGGAGAAGTAAATTAACAGCAAATCCCAGTGTCAGTTTTTATGTTTGTACCATCCTCGGGACTGTCTCATTTACCCTGACCATTCTGGCTCCTTTTTTTCAGTGTTCTCCCATTGCTTTGAGCCTATTTATTTAAAAATGACCTTGCTGCAAAAGGTTTTTCATGTTAAATTTTTCACTTATTGTTTTAAGAACTTTCTCTTCCAGCTGCAAAATGGTATATAAGGAAAAATAAAAACAAACCCAACTAACCAGTATTTTAACAAATTGGGAAATAAAAAAAGGAATATTTTCTATCATAAAATTGTAGAAAACACTCCTGAACTAGTTTTTAGTAAAGCAAGTAAAGAGCTGTTGGTTATTTTGATGAAACATTCACGATGAAGCTCCTTATCAAACTTGTCTCACCAAAAATTAGTAATTTCTCAGGCAGAGTGGAGAATTTCACAATCAGAACTGAGAAGATAAACTGTTGTTAATTGGGTTTATTGTTAATTGGGATTTTTTCCTTTCATTCACACGCTTCAGTTCTGTTTTAATCCATGACAATCCCCCCCAGTACGTGAGCACCACCATCCTGTAACACACTGAGTTCTGTGCCCAACATCCTGCTGTTTGTTCTCTTATCCTCTCCCAAAGGAAAAAGTGCATATGTAATGGACTGGGTTTGTATTTAGAGTTTTATTATTATTATTATTATTATTATTATTATTATTATCAGAAGAGGAGGCTCTTTTTGCTTCTGCAGAAGGAGGAGTCTCATGTTTTCAGTCCTTAGTCTATAAAATGTCAGAAGAGTGAGGTTTGAGTTTAAAGCAAGTACCATTTCAGGTGGCTGGAATGACCAAGAAGTATCACTTTAACCTTCAGGCTCCCCAAAAAAAAGGCTCAGGACAAGTACAGGTGCTTTCATTGTGACCCTCAGCCCTGGACATCTGTAGAAGCAGTTGGGATCTGAGCGAGGGATGTCTGGAATGTGCATCCCTGGGTTGTTTGGAGATGCCGTGCAGGCGTCTTATCCCACTCTTCCCTGCAGAGCTCTCTTATATCACAGGGCTGATCCTCAGCGTCCCTCTGCACTGGAGGAAATAACATCTGGGAGCTCTGCCTGAAGGGAATAAAACTGGGATCTGACACTGCCATCTGAATTCAGGGGGATAGTCTGTTAACCCTCCAGCATCAGCCTGTGCTGGTGGGGCTGTGGGATACCTTAGTTCATCTGCTTGGCTTTGAGATGAGACAACCATTGGGAATTTAATGGAGAGGAGCAGAACATGGGCATGTCATCCCAAATCCCTGATGTGCTCTAAAACAATACCAAATTACTAGTACAGGAGATACTCACTGAATGTTATTCCAGACTGAGCATTGTTCAGGGCCTGAACCAGTTCCTCTTCAGTTCCCTTGGGTGAGCTTGCAGTTGAACCAGATGGGTCAAATGTACTTTTAGTTTTGCTAATCTGATAAATTATAATTGAATCAGCAGCTAGAAAATGCAGTGCAGTTTAATTGCTTTGTGACAGGATAGCTTAGGGAAGTGATCACAGTTTTGTTTCTGTTTGTAAATAAAAGACTTGTTTAATACCTGTGAGTGAGATCCTCACTATTTGATACCTCTTCTTGTGCAGATTCAATAGGGGAAAGAAGTTTTGTGCCCATCTCCATAGGAGCAAACAGCCAAAGGCTGCTTTTCAATCTAAAAAATGGTTTGGAAACAAACCCAGGAGATAAGGCTTGGTCTGAAAGGTGCCTTCAGTCCTGCTTCAAGATAGCATTTTCTGTTTATGCTCTTTATGGAAAGCCTGTTTTAAAAAAGGCCAGTTCCTCACTGCAGGGTGATTAACAACATCTTTAACAACAGCAGGAATGGTGTCAGCACATGTGAGTATTTCCAGAGTACAGTGTAGTCTCAGAACAGGCTTCATTTGGTGTCTTTTGGCTTCTGGGTGGTTTCTGTGGATCCTTCTCAAAGCTTTGGGAGGCAGAGAAGGTGGTGATGAGACAGAAGGTGGTGCCTTGGAAAGACTGTACACAGAGATTAGGGATGATTTGCTGTTATTACCTGAAAAATTCAATGGGGACAGAAGGTGGCAATTGTATTTTCCACTTGCATTTGGTTGTTTTGAGGGTGATACTCTGAAGAGTCTCGCCACTGACAAATGTCAGACTAAGCTGAATATTCCCCAGCTGGAACATATTCTGCTCTCAGCGTGAGATGTGAGACACCTCCCTGAGATGGGAACAGTCTTTCTGCAACTTTTTTTCATTTTTAGTTTCTCACCAAAGCGAAAAACTGAAGGAAAAATTTCACAACAACCCTCAGATAGTCACTTCCTTTGAGACACTGCTCTGAATGCTGCATGGCTTTAGCTTTTAGTTTTGTTTTACACTTAATTAACTTGCTCAGCAGAAGGCCTGAGCTGCCATACCCTTGCTGACACATCCTTTCCTCAGTGACAGAAGGAATGTGGCACCCTGGCAACTCAGCCTTGCCTGCACCCCCTTCCCAGTGTCTTACTGCTGGGCACATGCTCTCCAGAAAGATTTTCAAAACAGATATAAATGCTCAGCACTGGGAATGCAATAGTTTAGTTCCCAGAAAATGTGGGCCATGACCTTGCAAATGAGAAATGCCACAGACAAGGGTGATTTCGTGGCGTGAGGGGCTCTGACTGTACAGGCTGTTGACTCAGTTCAGTGCGACTGGAGAGCATCATCCTGTCTTGATCAAGGCTTGGTTCAAATCTGTGTGCAAATTCTGCTGTGCTTTGAAGACATATTTTGTGACAAATTCAGGGTTGGTACCTCCTTTGCATTCAGTCACGTTTCTGGAGTGGGCAGTTGAGCTGTGGCAGCCAAAGCAGAGCCAGGAGTTAAAACCATGGAAGGTTTTTGTGCGCATTCCTGTGGACTCATCTGGAAACATTCTCAGTGTACATCTTTAGTGTTATTCTGAAGAAGGAATAAGGGCAGAGAGAGGCAAAACCTTGGCATAGGAAAAGTAAAACATCACCCAAAAAATGAGTCATTGAGTAATTTGAAGGAACCAAGGTCAGGAGCAAAGGTGGGTGCTAAATGAAGTGATCCAATCACAGCATCTCAGCCACACAGTTCCTCACCAGAGACCTGCTGAAGAGGAGGGTGCAAGTTGCCTCCTGACAGCCGAGACTGAGTATTCTGGTTATGTAGCGTTAATTCTTGGACCCTTTTTGGGTGTTCCTTGTAGTCTGTGCAACATGAAGGTCCTTGTTCTGAATCAGCTGCTGCTGAGGACTCTCTGTTGCCAAGGAGAGACTGGAGGAAGGGTGAGGAAACACCTCCAACCTTGGGCACCTAAAATGAGAGTGTACAAGTACCTCTTTTCTGTTCTTTCCCTTTGAGATGTGGTTGGTTATCCCAGACAAGTCCATCCCAGTCCCTCTGAGGTTTGCTGGGTGGCTCAGGGGTGTGGGTTTGCCTCTCCAATGGCCTGATTAACTGATGGATGTCAAATGATTGCTCTCACTTCTAGGTGGCAAGGAGCTGTCATTGACTGGAATGGCACGGAACCGATCTTGTGACTGACCTGACCTGCACTTTATTTGCAAGGATGAAAAGGAAATGACTGAATTAGCACATTCCTATTCCCACCAATACAGGAAATAGGACAAGAGCTGTGCAGTTTACAGTGAGGAAGAATGGCATGGTTTACAGGCTGGAGGAGTTTCACCTCAATCACCTTGTGCTTCAGATAGTTTGCGTATAACATAAACAACACTTACGTAAATTCCTTGTCACTGCCTTTAACATGAAACTTCTGAGGGCAGGCTGAGTTCCCACCACCAAATCAAGGTTACAGATGAAGCAGTGAAGTCGTCAACGTCCCCTTGAGGTCTCTTTCTGGATCCACTCTGTATCCTGCAATTGTTTGAAAGCATCTGATGAAAGATGCTGAACCCAGATTTCTCTCTCTGTACATGCCTTCTCTGTACTGCCTTGTTCTTCTCCAGCAAAACTCCAGTGCCAGTATAAAATGTCATCCGAGAAACATGTATTCACTTCCTTACCTGATATTAGTGAGCACTAAATACACTGGTGACCTTAAGGGCTGTTCAGATAAAGCCTGATCTGTACAAACTTCTTGTTGTGTCCTAAATTTGCAGTAAGGATTGTGGTTTTGTGTTTCTGAAATACTAGCACTAGTACATTCTTACTACTGGGTGCAGTTGGTGTGTGACAGTGCCTCATGCTGATATAGCTCACTTTAATTCCTGGATAAGAGGCAGCTGTATCAGTATCTTTACATTTATACCGTTACTTATATTCCCAAGTTACAGATTAGATCTGTGGTTTGCTTCTTCAGAATTGCAAAAATCCAGAAGAGCTGTTAGGTTTGAAATTTAAATGGTGCCTATCTGTGATAGATACCCGTTTTCAGGATTAAATATAAACTGCATGTACTGGATGATGTACTCTGGAGATGTATCATGAGGTACTGAAGCAGCAGTTTGTATTCTGAAATTAATTCTGTAAGTGACATGTTTTAGCAACACTTGACCAAAATTGGAACAAGTTACTGTACTGAAGATTGGAAAAAAATGCCTTGGAGAAAAGGCAGATAAATGGTCTTTCTAGAATCATTCCTCTCTCTTGAGAGTGAATACTTCATGCGAGTTTAATAAAGAACTTTTACTTTGTGATGTTTATCACAACACCTTCTTCCTAGTCAGTGTGCAAACTCCTCTGAGTCCTGATGAACTAATGGAAAATCAGTCTCCAGCAAAACTTCAATGCCTGCTGTGTGCAGTTGGAGAAACTGAACTGACTATGCAAATAAAGATCTTGGGAAATTAGTATTCGAGATAGAATTGAAAACAAATCTGAATATAAGCCATAGGAGTACCAGAAGGGTCTTTGGATGAACATCTGTCTTCCCCTTTGCTGCCCATTGACACCAAACTATCCATATCATAGAATCAATCATGGAATGGTTTGGGTTGGACGGGACCTTAAAGCTCATCCAGTCCCACCCCCTGCCATGGGCAGGGACACCTCCCACTAGCCCAAGTTGCTCCAAGTCCCATCCAACCTGGCCTTGGACACCTCCAGGGATGGGGCAGCCACAGGGAAGAATTTCCTCCAAATCCCTAATCTCAACCTGCCCACTGTCAGTTTAAAGCCATTATATGCAGTAAAGCATATCAGAGTTTCAGTTATTTTAATTTTATTTAATTGAGTGTAATGTAATTTGTTTGGTTTAGGGCAGTAGACATTTTTTTTTGTGAGGTCCAGATCTCCCATTCAGCCCCTGAGGCATCAGCAGCATCACCTCCAAGCTTGTTCCTGACTCTTCTTCAGGGATGTTACTCTGGCCTTTGGCAAATCCTTTCATCTCTGGGTGTGCAGGGATGTGTTTGCACTGTCAGCCACAGGTAAGTTCAATAAAGCCTTTAAGATCCTGGCCTCACTGTGAGCTTCAGTGGTGAGAGATCCCAAAGAGCCAAAGATCACCATTCCAAAGCCTTTTTCCCTCTTGAAATTCCCACGTTCTGTAGTCCACACTTAGTTTCATGAAGCAAACACAGTATGATTTTCCCACCTCCCTCACAGGGCGTCTACAATGTAAAGATTTTTTGCAGAATGCAGTTGGACAGAAAATACTGTACAGATGACAAATGGTGGAAGATTTTGGGAACAAAAAAAAAAATTCCTTTCTGGATTTTCCAGTCTGATAAACCTACACTATTTATTTTAAAGCTTTAAGTGGGTCAGTTTGGAGATAACCTTCCACTCCCTGATAGCAGAGCAGTACAGATAAGTGTTCATCTGGGGCAGGGGGGAGCTGCTTTGTGACAGGCCAGATTTTATCTGACTAAAATAGGAGAGTTTACAGTGCACATGTGTTCAGAGGATCTGTTCTCCTCTGTTCAGAAGAAGAGAAATACCAGGGGGTGATGTATCTTTGCTCTGGGATGAGAAGAACTGTGTTCCAGACTGTAGATTGGTGAGTACAAAGGGAGCCCACAAAGGTCTCCAATGGATTTCACCCAGAAGATGTGAGGATTCTCAGGGTATGAAAAAGAGGAAAGATAGTGAATACGGCTTAGGAATAGATTGTGTTTTATGGATTGTCTTGGAGGATATATAAAGATGAGGAGAGGCCCTGAGGCCTGACCCCCTCTCTAAAACAGACTCCAAAGAACTTTGAGGCTTCTTCATCACTGGTTAGGGAGAGTATATTTGTTAAAACTGATCACTCTTCCCTATAATATGTCACTGTGTCCATGTATATTTGTTCTGAAAAGTCCACTGTCCACCTGCCATCTGTTCAAGAAGAACTAATTCCAGATTCACCCTCACTCCCAGAGGCAGAAATAAAGGACCTGAACCACCTCCCCAAAGCACCACCTGTGTGGGGCAATTCCACTGAGCTGGAATTCGGAGAACCTCAGCATTTTTAAGCTCCTTCCACCATCCTTGCTCCTGGAACCCCAAAGCATCAGGTTCCTTCTCCAGGATTCAGTGCCAGAGTCCTTCCCAGGCAAAGGAATGGCTCTTGAGGTTTTCTAGGACGTGCTTCCATATGGAAAAAATCTGCAACCAGAACATTCACTTACATCTCAGTATTCTCAAAAAAATAAGACCAGAGCATTACCTGATCACTGTCTGCTTCCAGAAGATTTGCATATTTTCATTCAATATAGAGCATCAGAAATTATTTCCCTTTAGACATTACAGGGAATAATGAATTCATCACACAAGGCACTGCAAAATGTTATATGGCAGTGCAAAAATTGTTGCTCCTGTCTGTGTACAAACATATCCTGTTCCAGCAGCATGCATCTAGAGGGTTTTAAATTAATTTCCCTCTTCATTGTTTCTCTTTTCTTTTTTCTTTGCCCAAATAATGTGACTTCCTGAAACGAACAAAACACCAACAGTTTGATAATTGAGCATTAAAAGACAGGAGTAACATTAGCACATGATTTCATTTCATCCTCTTGTCTTTGTGGCAATAAAAAGTTACACCCTGTGCTGAAAATTGACCCCTTAACTAACAATAGACGTGGCATATTGTGTATGGAGATGAATATGTAAGCAGAGCTACTATTTTGGCAAGGTGTCACATATATATCACCTTTGTACAAACTGTTTATTTAACTTTGTCTTGTACAGAACGTCCTGTACAAATAAAACATCCAAAGCAATGGTCAGAGTAAAAGCCCAGATTTCCTTTTCATTTTTTAATAGTTAATTTTCTAGTGGAAATTAATCTGGGAGATTAAATTATAAATGTTTCATGAGCCTCAGCAGGTCAGTGGGATAATAATGAGAAGAAGCAAACAGCTGTGAAAAAAATCGTTGTGGGTAAAATTTACACTTTTATTTGATGAACTTGCTGATCTTTGTTTTTCTGCATATCTGGCCTTACACTGGTGAAATCTGGGAAACCTTTGGGATATGATGACAGATTGTTAATGAATCTCTGCAGTCAGTGTGTGTTTGGTTCCCAGGCAGAGAAAAAAATGGCAACTCGAGTCTGTTTTTTCCAAGTTCTCACTCTTCTGAGGCAGATTTGATTTTGTTTGTGATTGCAGAGTATCTGATGGGCTAATTTGAAATGACAGGAAATGGTCACTTTGGAAATCAGAGGAAAGCTGAAGAGCCTGGAAAGTATGAACACCACCACAAGCCAAGTTCTCCAGCAGGGAGAAGTGCTTTAGGGGTGTTAAAGATTCAATGGCTGAAAGTGAAACACTTGCAGAAGGCAGAGTTTTCTTGGGGTGCTTGGGAGCTCAATTAAACCACAAGAACCTCCAATCACTTGTTGGTTCTGAAAATCCTGGCACCAATCTTCTGAAGGAGTCAAACAGTCAGTTCTTCAGAGTGCCTACGTGGTTTGGGGTATGGTTGCAAAAGCATAATGGGACAGAAGTTATGGATTTACATTATTTTGGTAACTCTGCTTGATTTCCCTGTCTCAGGTTAGGTATATTATGGAGGAAAGTGCTCTGATTTATTTCACATTGACCATACCTGAGGTATGGATAGTTATAGCTGAGTAGGTGATATAAAATTAAACCCCACCAAAGTTGGTCTTGTAATTATTTGTGTCTTCAGTTCATAGTTGTAGAAATTGAAAACTTCAGAATCAAGTACCAAAGCGTTAGTGAACAATGGGCATTGTTTTTAATTTTTTTTCATGTAAAAGGTCACATGGGAAGCAGAATTTTCTTCATGCAAAGAAAATTGTTGCTCCTGCATCTCTGTATGATCCAGTGCCTGCTCTGCTGCATAAACTAAGGAAAAGTCACCCCATTCAGGACACTTTGTATATATTTACACTCTTCATTTATTTGTTTTCACTGGCTAAAAGATAATAAATCCAACATTAGTTCTGAAATAAGGAAACCCTTTCTCTTTAGAGCTTTGTTTGTAAAACCAGAGGAGGGAAAAGGGCATTTTCAATCAGATATTTTGTCTTTTCAACCAGGGTGTGGAAGGACTGTTGGTACAGTGAAAACAACCTGGCTTTGTGATGTCACTGACTGGCAGTTGTTGACTGTATCAGTGTGGAAACAAGCACCAATTTTATAAAGAAAAAGCGACTTTTTTTTCTAAGATAAATATTTATCAGCAGTTCAATATCTCAAGCTTCACTTCTGTGGGGTTTTTAAATTTTTCCTTTGCTTGAGGGAATGATACATAACCACAACAGCTGACACTTGATGGAAGTTGTGCTTAAAGGCACGGCTCTTAACTCTCCCTAAGAATGGGAGCATTGAGGCTTTTCCAGACCCTCCAACCAGAGCTGTCTTTGCTCTCTGGCTCTTGGCATCCAGGTGACTTGCAGGTGGTGTGTGGTTTCCATGGCACTGCAAACATCACGTGCTGTTCACAGATTCCTTACGCAGGACACCCTTGGTCTGTGCAGGTTAAAAGGTCCTGTAGCAGGTCAAGGATCTGAGTGCCTCAATTTTCAGAGCCAATTTGAGAAACCCGAGATCACTTATGAAAAAAAAAACCCAGTATAAAAAGTTCACTGTGGACAGCTTGAAGTGAGGTGGAGCTGGAGCAAGTCCAGAGGGTTTCCATGACAATGATTAGAGGGATGGAATACTTCTTCTATGAGGAAAAGCTGGGAGAGTTGGGATTGCTCGGCTTGGAGAAGAGACCTTAGAGCACCTTCCAGGGCCTAAAGGGGCTCCAAGAGAGGTGGAGAGGGACTTGGGACAAGATCATGGAGTGATGGGACAAGGGGAAATGGCTTCAAACTGAGCAAGGGAAGACTTAGATGGGATACTGGGAAGAAATTATTCCCTGTGAGAGCAGGTGAGGCCCTGGCACAGGTTGTCCAGAGAAGCTGTGGCTGCTCCGTCCCTGGAAGTTTTCCAGGCCAGGCTGGATGGGGCTTGGAGCAACCTGGGATAGTGGAAGGTGTCCCTGCCCGTGCTCATGGTTGGAATTGGATGATTCTATGCACTTATAAGCCCTCATTCTTTAATGGACATTAATTGTTTGAGATGCAACAAGGCTAATGGACTCAGATCCAACACATGCCATCCTCTCTGCTAGGGGATGTTTGCAATACAATGTTTGTTTGATGTGCCAGTGCCTGTAGAGGGCTGGAGAGCAGTGATCATCCACAGGCTCAAAATAATATCAAAATAAACATCTTACATGTCTCTGGAAGTGGTCATCTCAAAGCAAAAGCTTTCAAGATTGTCAGTTAATCTTGCAGTAATTCTTCTGCTCAGGTGGCTTCCTGCTGTAGGAAGTTTAACCTCCTCTGTGAGTCTCGAGTGTGATCCATCCCATCTAGTCAGAGTGGATATCTCCATGTAAACCAGTGACCCAGGGCTATCTTTGAAGCCACTGGTGAGTAATGGGCACAACACAAGCAGGGGCTGTTTGAAGTGAATTATTTATATATTTGTTTCCCTGCCTGCTGCTGTCTGGGTCTCCATGGATTATACTGACTATCTGGAATGAATGAATCCCACTGTGTGTGAATACTAAAACCAGACCAAAAAAAATAAAAAAAAAGGAGATAATTTTTATAGAGCCATATATTTGACAAAACAAGTGAATGAGATGATGGGTGAGAGGTTCCTGCTGGCTCCTGCACTATTCTCACCTCTGGCTTCCACTTCACAGCTTTTAGCTGTGAGGCAGAGAAACATCTCTGTGAAGATAGCACAGAATTGAGCAGCAGGAATTTGCCAGTGTTTGGAAAAGGAATTACTGATAAAATTAGGTTGCTCACGTGGGCACACAGGAGGCATGTCTGAGTTGGGACCTGGAAGGTGTCCTGGATGTGAGATTTTGTAAGCACAGATCTCTTGTATAACAGGCCCAGGGCTGTGCCACAACCCTAAATCCCGATAAAACACCCAGGATATGTACCTCGTGTGGGTGTTCTGCTTACTTCCTTATCATCCTCTTATCATTTGGCAAGGGCTCCCAAATTAATCTAAGAAATATTCTGGGCATTTGTAAAAATACTCTATGCACTGGAATTCAGCAAATATTTATTGATTGATGAAACCCCAACAAAAGAATGTGTCACCAAAAAAAGAATTGAAGTGTTCAGCTCCTCTCTGTAAAATACACAAAGAATAGGAGGTTAAAAGTTACCTTCCACAAACATACCTTTTGCTGAGATGTACTTGGTTTGGAAAGTGCTGTGGATGTGAGCCAAGGTCTCCAGACCTTGGATTCTGGATCCTTGCTGCAGGCAGAGGGGAAAAACACCACTCCTGGCTAAGGGAAGGGAGTGGTTCAGGATCTCCACCTGTGCAGGTCTGTGGGGGACAGTTCCCCTGAGGATGGGTGGGTTTCTGCAAGGTTATTTGCAAAGAAATAAGTTTAAATCCAAACCTGGAGATCACAGTTACTGAGCAGCCACTCAGACAGCCGTGAGACACGTTAGTGAAGTTTTGGTAGGGATTAAATCCTAAACACTACAGAAGCGTCATCATCAGTGGGGTGGGAGGTGCAATAATAAATTAAATTTAGTAATCTAAGCAAAATAAAAGAGTCACCTTAAACATTAAACACGGACAAGGTTACCAGTCCTTTTCCCCTAGAGATGCAGGGCATCACAAATCACTGATTTTTGCGTTACTGAGACTTTTCCTGTTTCTGGTGCTCTTTTAAGCCTACATTTACTTTACTTCACTGACCATTAAATGCAGGAGAAAAACATACCTAGGGCCAAACTCATGGCAAGTGCAGATGTGGAGATACTGCAGAAGCACCTGGATGCAATCCTGTGCCATGTGCTCTGACCATGCTGGAGCAGGGAGGTTGGAGCAGGTGACCCACTGTGGTCCCTTCCAACCTGCCCCATTCCGGGGCTCCGTGGAATGATGTGCACGCTGTTTTTCAGTGGGCTCCACACTTGTGTTTATCTCACATGGGGGATCACTCCCTTGCACACCATTACATTTTGGCTGAGAAAAAAGCTTCCCAGTTTGTGTCTTTTATGTCTCATTGTGTGTGACCCACGGCCCTATTCCTGTTTTTAAGTGGCTGCAGCACGTTGTTGATGCGATTTCAAACCTGCTGTCATGTGTTGTTTACGTTTGGTTGACAGAAGTAGAAGGGGAAAATATCACAATAGCAAATTGCAGCTGGTAAATGTCAGTCCCAGACAGCGTGACAAGTGAGTGATGAACGTTCTGCCGTGGCGTGTGAAGAAAGCTGGTCTTTTACAAGCCTTTCAATGCAGACCAGTTTTATTATGACTGACATCCTTCTCGGGGCTGAATTCCTAGCACGCAATATATCCTTCCTGAGTCGCTCCTGCTCAGCTCAGTCCTCTAAAACAACCCAGTGTAATCCTAAAAGTATGATTCCAGTTTGCAAACCTGACAGATGTATAAAAATCTGCTCGGGGTTTAATTATCATTAAATTTAATTATTAGTAGTTTTCATTCAGTAGCAGATTAATATAAAAAATGATAATCTGAAAATTAAGGGGTTTATTTTTTTTTCAGTATGAAATACAGCTCTGGGTACCCAACTGTTGAGTCATCTGAGAGGGAAAATAGGTGTCTAATGGCTGCATTGAGAAATATATAAAATGATAGAATATCCTGAGCTGGAAGGGACTCACAAGGATCATCAGGTCCAGCTCCTCGCCCTGCACAGCACAACCCCAAAAATCACACCATGTGTCTGTGTGTATGGATAGAAAAGGGCACAGAAAGAGGTATTAGAATGATAATTATTATATTTCTTCTAATTTTGAGTGGAATCCATTAGGTTTTATGCAATAGTAGTAAGGCATCCACTAATTTTTAGCAGAAGACTGAGGTAAGTACAGGGAAACAACATGATGAGTGAAAAACCTATATTAGGAGCTATGAGAAAAGGCAGAGGGAATTGGGCTTATTCAGCCTGGAGAGGAGAAGGCCTTGGGGTGACCTAATTTTGGCCTTCAGTACCTGAAGGAAGCCTACAAGGATGATGGACAGAGACCATTTACAAGAGCGTGGAGTGACAGGACAAGAGTGAATGGCTTCAAATGGACAGAGGGCAGGATTAGGTGGGATCTTGGGAAGAAGTCCTTCCCTGTGAGGGTGGGCAGGCCCTGGCACAGGTTGGGCAGAGAAGCTGTGGCTGCCTCATCCCTGGGAGTGTCCAAGGCCAGGTTGGACAAGGCTTGGAGCAACCTGGGCCAGTGGAAGGTGTCCCTCCCATGGCACGGGGTGGCACTGGATGATTTTTAAGGTCCCTTCCAACTCAGGCTGTTCTATGACTCTGTTAGAGCCTTCACTAACAGCACCAGCCTGGATTTAAATTCTTCTACCTTGTGCTCTCCAAATGCACATTTGCTCCTCTGCTTCCTCCTTTCAGCTTTACTCATCTGCAAGGAGCAAAGAAAGGCACCTTCTAACTTACAGGATAAAGCAACACTAATTTTTTCTCTCTCCTTGTTTTTACCACTTTACATATTCCATGTTTCATGGGTGGCTGAATTAGGAAGCTTCTTTATTTAGTGGACTCTGACAGCAAGACATCAGTATGGTCTGACAAAAGTGATTTATGAGGTTTCCAGGATGCAGGCAACAGGTGACTTCTGAAAGGAAAGAAATCATGTTCCTTGCTTAAAGAAAATAATCAAGTAAAAGTAAAGCCATACAGAGAATATATGTTATCTACAATCGTTCCAGAAAGCATTTCCTACAGAACAACAATTACAAGTCATTGTGAGCCCCTTGGGAACAGCAGTCAAAAACATCAGCAGTTAATTACTAGAACTTCCTAAATCAACCTTCTTTGGCATGACATGAAGTGAATGAGAGCAATAAAAGCAAGGAAGTGCATTGTGCTTTGTCCTGTCCAACTCCCGTTCGGACAGGCGTAGGTCACAAGCACAAATGTAACCAGGCATGAATTGTTGGATTATTATTTTTTTAATATATTTTAATTCCTGGCCTTGGGTTAAATTAAATCAGCATTCTGAAAAGGCCAAGGTGAAATGTAGGGCCAGGTCTTGAGAGTGCGTAAATCCTCTGAGTTGTGCCATGGCCACACCTTGAGGGCAGAGCCCCTGCTCCAGGAAAGCCTCAAAGCATGGGAAAATGTCCTGCAACAGCTGGTAAAATAAATTGAGCAATCTGTTCTTATTGGGGTCCTCAAAGCTTATTTTGGGGTGCTGCTAAATTTTATGATGTGCAGCTCAGGAAGGTGGAGCTTTTTCTCTGCCTCGTCCCATTTGTGGTCCATCCTGAAGGGTTGTGCAGATTCTGTGGCTGCTGGAGTGAGTCTGGAAGGAAGAGGTTACATATCCTAATGATTGTTACCAGGTTTGGGAAAGGGAAAATGTTTCATGTGGACCCCTCTTCAAAATTTCTTTGCTTTAAAACCAGCCTGCGAGATCTAAAATATCTCCTTGATGAAACCTTGCTGGTTTCCACTGATCTCTTAATTCCTACCCTTGTATTTCATAGTGGGTCAGAGAAGATGATTCTCCAGCTGATTTGGTGAGTCTTCCTGGGAAAAGGAGTTTGGAGTAGGGATGTGAATGGAGTTGCATCACACATCTTTGGCTCAGAGTGAATGAGAAGGAAAGACTTGTGGCTTAATTGAAGCGAGGGAGCCACAGCAATGAATGGGACAGAAGCTGTGTGTCAGGAAAAGTTTTATAGGTTCTCAAATCTTCATAGATGTGGGTGAGGAGAAGGTGGTGATTGATATAGGGTGGCTGAAAGGAAGAAAGCATGAGATGTTGGCCAGACAGGGCTCCCCAGACCTTGGGAAATTATTTTTGGATCAGCAGATGAACAAATCACACTCAGTGCCATGCAAGGGCTGGCCAGAAGAGCAATAAACCAGGCAGGATGTTTCCCTAATCTGTTAAACGTAGTTGATTAAGAGCTAATCACTGCAATCACTGTAAACACAAAGGCTCATCAAGGAATTGAAGAACTACAATTAGGTGGAGGAACCCCAATAGTGTAATTAGTGCCAATGGAGTTCTCTGTCTCAGTCACTCCTGGGGCTGCCCTGGGAGGGTGGTCAGGGCTGACACTCACTGAGATGTCTTGGCTTGGCCAAAGAAATTCTTCCCATGGAGATCTTGAAAGCTGTGGAGGGTTTACTGCCTTCACAGGGACAGGGTGCATAGTGGGATGCAAGGGAGGAGCATTTAGGGTTGTGTAAAACTTCTTGTGGGATGTTTTTACAGGAATTGTGAAAGCGTGTGAGAGCTCAGGGGATGGACCAACCAATGTGATTTGGGGAGGAGCAAGTGTGGGAAAACAGAGAGATAAAGGGATAAAAGCTTGGAACACATAAAACCAGTACTGGCCACACTCTGTGCTTGCTCATCTCAGTCTGTCCTGTCTCCTTATTAAACTCCAATTCCAGATATTTCCTGGGCGAGGAGCTCCCTATGCTGTATGCACAGGTATGTGTGGGCTCTGAGGGCCAGCAGCTGGAAAAGGGGCTGTGGCTCACAGGGCTCTGTGGGTCCTGGAACTGCAGAGACCAGGGTGTGAGTGTTCCCCTAAGGAATTGCAGTCCTGCAGGTGTGCACAAATTATGCATATTTTGTCAGAGAACTTCAAGCCAGACCAGGTGGTGAGAAGGGTAAGAGGTCTGGGAGATGGGCATGGGGGAGACCATGGTCCTGGAGGGACCAGAGGGTTGGCAAGTTGGCTACTGGAGGGTCTGATGGTCTTAAGTGGCTACTGGGGAGACTGTGAGTGTGTGTGAACTCCTGTGGGGAACACACACTGAACATCACAGCTGGGTGAGCAGAGCCACATGGAGCTGTGGCAGCCTCACATCCACTGGGCTCTTGGATCCATCTGCTTCCAACATCCATCATCCTGGCCTGTGGTCCCCCAGTCATCACCCATCTGGTCCTCACTGGTCCTTATGGTAATCAGCTTTTAGTCACATGTGGTGTAAGACACCAAAAGAGAGATCAAGCTTTTGGATACAAGTTTTAAGCTATTTTAAAAAGGAAATAAGTGTGACAATATTCTGTGGGCTTTTAACAGCACTACTGGACAACTGCAACCCCCTGAGGACTTACTATGCTCTGCTCCTATGGCATTGGAATGTATTGCTCCATCAACAAGAGATCCCAAAAGGGATTGCAAGGACATCATGTGTTGACTCCATAAACTCAGGGAAATCTCTGCTCCTTCATTCCTGTGACTGTAGACAGATGCAAAAGTCACATCACCACTACTTTTGGTCTGAGGAGATTTCATACTTACTCTTCCATGTGATCATCTTTCAGACTTTTTGCTTGGTGTTTTCCCCCATGTCTCTACAGACCTAGAAGTGTCCAAGGCCAGCTTGGAGCAACCAGGTCTAGTGGAAGGTGCCCCTGCCCATGGCAAGGTGGCTTGGAATGAGATGGTCTTTAAGGTCCCTTCCAACCCAAACCATTCTATGATTCAATGATCTCACTTCTGGGGACCTGCTCCAGGTGAACCTGTGTTAGCAGGGGAGTTGGACTAGGTGGTCTCCAGAAGTCCCTTCCAACCCCAGCTGTTCTGGGATTATGTGTAATCCTGTGAATAATGGCGTTTTGATTTCATACTTCCTATCATCTTTCCTATAATAAAGGTGAACAGATATGAAATGCCATAGCAGTGTGTTGTGCCTCACAGCCAATATTAATCACAAATCCAAAATTAAATGTCATGTGCCCGAACTAGAGTCTTGTTATTGATTCTTGACTCTGCTGCACCCCAGTGAAACTCTGACTAACACCAGGTTCTGCTTTGCTGTGAGTTTTAATGGCAAGCAGTATAAAATAATCTCCTTACTAGAAAATATTCACCATCCAGATAGACACAAGCAAAAAGAATTTATCCCATGGATAACTTCAGTCTGTGGTCAAAATCCAAAGGGAAGCCACTGCCCACAGTCTTACAGCAAATGAAGATCTACTCTTTTCTTCTGTTCTTCATGTCTAGAACTACTTTGTGCTTAGATGTCCTTACTTCTGTTCACAAGTGCATGACATTTCTGTCTGGGGTTTGTGCTTTTGAGTTTATTGCTAAGGATTTTGAAAATAAAGGACTTTTTCTGGAATGAAGAAGCTAATAAACACCCCTCAGTCAGGGTTTCCCGGGAAAAATCTGATATTCATGGCCAGTTGTTGTGCTCAATAAGTCTTCAAATCATACAAAAAAATGTTAAGTTTGAAAGCAGAGAACTGGAGGAAAAAAACACACAGATAGGGAAAGTGATAATTAGCCAGAAGGTCTGATCTGTTTTTAAGTCAAAACTGTGGTTATCATGTTGCTTGTAGTCACTTCTGTGTTCAAAAACAAGTGTCCCTTCTGGTTAAAGGAAAATTGTATTTTGTTTACAGCAACATTGGTCTGTTTCCCATTTTAGACCAAAAATGGAGCAAAATGAGGCAAGAGCTTTCCTTTTTCAGCCCCTCATGGAAGACACACAGTTCTCTTGGGCTGTGTGTTCAGTGCTGGACCCCCCCTAACACTGATACCTGAATAGCAGCATTGAGCTAAACGCTGTTTCCCTCTTGAGGTGGAAGATCAACAATAATTTTAAATTTATTCTTGAGAGGTTTTGTCTGAAATGATCACCCTAAAATGACATTTTTAGGGTCAGGTGAACAGATTATCTCTCCTGACCTACCTTTTGCCTTAGGAATACACAAATACTCTTCTCCAAGAGGAGCACAGCACACGAGCTGAATCATGACTTCAGAGGGGTTTTCTTCACGCTCTTTCTGAGCTTGCAGAGCCTTTAACTATTTATTCCAGCATCAGGTTTAGTGCCATTTACACACGAGAAGCCCTTTATGATCTCAGGGCTCAGCAGGCTCTTTTCCAGCTGAGATTTTTGAGCAGTTCCAGTGCAGTGTGTAGGAAACGGCCTCTGGTGACATTATTCTGCTGCCAGTGCCAGTGCCAGCATGTGCCAAGATGATTGTTGCTATAACAAATAAATCAAGCCATGCTGCAGTTGTCCTTTGTGTAAATTAGGGATGAGAACTGTGAATGCCCCAACGTCCTCCAGAGCTGAAGTGTAAAACTGCTGCTTCATCCAAAATTAGCAGCGTGTGGGATTCCCACTTCAGACTGCACATGGCTTTCTGAATGTTGTAAATGACATCACAATTTACTATTAAGTCAAAAGTAAATAAAATGAATATATTCTTTAAGTAAATATAATAATACAAGTAATAAATGAATAACTAAAAATTCTGGTTGCACCTCTGTAATTTGGAAATGAATAAAAAGGTATAATGGCCATAGCAATACACACGATTGTAATAAGGTGAAGGGAATTTCAGAGAAGAAAGATAATAACTTCAAATCAAGGACATAGAGAGTGCCTTCATCCCATTGCCTTTTGTTTACTTCTATCCTGATATACTTAAGGACATTCAGGAAAATGTTTGAAATTAGTTTAATTTTTGAATTCCTATTTTTTACCAACACAGAGTCTGAAAATCAAACTGGCACTTTTGTGCTCCAACATGCAGGATCTCACTGCAAAATAAAAAGCAAAATTCCCTGCACAGGTCTACACATTTCTGATGATCAACTAATGAGCCTGACTGCATCCATTGTTTCTTTAAGGAAAATCCAGTTTTGACATGGAATGAAGGAAAAAGTTTAAAATATCTGTATCCCACTAAAACACTCTAAAGGTGATGTTTAATTCCTGCTTGGATCAGTATGATTGGATTTCAAAATAAGAAGATTTCAGTAAAAATCAGCTTCAAGCTATCTGGAATCAAAAAAAAACTCCATAATTGAGAGTAGGTTCTTAATTTTGTAGCTGCCAAAGCATAAAATAATTAAAATAGTCTTAAACCAACTGAAGTCAAAGTGTTGATCCATTGGGCTGACCTTCTTCAGCTGGAGTTTTGTCGCCATGCTGTGCTGTCAGTGCTGTCAATGATGGATGATTCCTCACAAAAAAGATCATGTGGCCCCTTTCAGATGGATTAATTTGGTGAGAAATTACAGATTCCCAGACAAAAAGTAGCCTTGACTTAAAGAGAAAAATTATGCTCGATTTATGTAAAAAAATCACAACCATTTGCCTAAAGGATGAGCTGCACCAAGATATGGGCTTTTATCAGTTAATTAGACTTTTTCATCGTTGCTAAAACCCTGCAGTTTTTACCAAAGAAGGCAAAACTCAGACTCATTAGCCAGGTGAAAATGATCAGTCAGGACCTGACAACTGGTGGACTGTTTACCAAGGTTAGTAGGGAAAAAAAAGAAAACATGAAGAAAACTTGGAACTGAAACAACCAAATCACTGATTCAACAGAAAACAGGGGTGGGAAAGAAGCAGAGCTGCTACCAAGGGAAACGTGCTGGCAAATTAGGCTGGGGCAGAGCAAACAGGACCTTTCCGTGTCCGAGGAGGCACAGGAGAATCGTTCCTGCCTCATCACTCCCTTAGCATTCCCTGGGAAGCAACTTGTGGAGAGCACTGCATGCTCTCCTCCTCTCCTTTTTAGGGAAGCTGTGTGGAGTGGACGATCCCGGAGCCTTCTCAAGCCAAGGAGCAAAAAGAATCATTTATCTGTATTTAATCAACCTCTCTAGGCTTAATTTGCAGGAGTAGGAACTGAGAAGAAGCATAAATCGGTCACACACAGAACACTTTAATACTGGAATCCCCAATACATCTCAGGTTCCACACTTTTCAAAGGTATTTCTGTAAAATTAGTGACATTTTTAATTGGTTTTCACAATTTTAGAGCTGTCAAGGTAAGTGGAGCTGCAGGGACTGTTGTTATGATGACAGAACTCTCTTGCTTTCTGCCTTTGTGCTTGGAAACAATAGACCAGGTTGATCCTATTCCTATTTAAACATCTGTTTGAGATGCCTCAGTTGTGGTACAGTTGCCTCATTCTTTCAATAACATCCAGTGATATTTTATTTCCAAAAGAAAATTATGCAGATTCGACATTCTCCTCTGATGAATGAGTCGATAGGCTGAGCCAATCCTACCCTGGGCTGCACCAAAAGCAGCGTGGGCAGCAGATCAAGGGAGGTGATTCTGCCCCTCTCTCCGCTCTGCTGAGACTCCACCTGCAGTGCTGCATCCAGCTCTGGGGTCTCCAGGACAGGCAGAACCTTCTGGAGCAAGTCCAGAGTAGGCCACCAAAATAATTAGAGGGATGGAGCACCTCTGCTATGAGGAGACACTGAAGGACTTGAGTTCGTCCAGCCTGGAGAAGAGAAAGCTTCAGGGTGGTTCCAACTGCAGCCTTCCAGGACCTGAAGGGAGCCAAGAATGATGGAGACAAGCTATTTACAAAGGACCTGGAGTGACAGGACAAGGGGGAATGGCTTCAAACTGAAGGAGGAAAGGTTTGGATTAGATATTAGGAAGAAACTCTTCCCTGTGAGGGGGGGCAGACCCTGAGACAGGTTGCCCAGAGAAGCTGTGGCTGCCCCATCCCTGGAAGTGTCCAAGGCCAGGTTGGACGGGACTTGGAGCAACCTGGGACAGTGGAAGGTGTCCCTGCCCATGGCAGGGGATGAAACTGAATGATCTTTAAGATCCCTTACAACACAAACCATTCTAGTATTCTATGTAAGCAGCAAGGGCTTGTTGTCAGATAATGGGGTTCATCTGATAGGCTTCCATGTTTTGAACCCCAATGTCCCAGCTGTTTCTCTCCTAAAAACTCAGGTGTTAGTAGGTAAATAATGTTTAAATGCATACTGGGTGCAAAAAAAATCATCTGGAAATGAAGAGCACACCAAGCCCAGGGGATGCCTTAGAATTATTCCTTATGCATGTCTTTCTGCTGATATTATATAATAATCAATACTCAGTACCCACAACCTAAACTGAACATTGTAGTATCTGGCAGAGATCATTCTTATCCCTTGCTGGCTCCACAGCAGTTTGGAAATGAAATAAAAATAATATTCTCCTTTCTCTTCCCATAAATCTCCAGTAAGTTCTCATTAGGTTTAATTTTACATGTCAGCATAAAACCTGAATGAGACTCCAGGGTGCACATGGTCTCAGGCAACAGTTTAGCTTTATTAAAATTATTTGCATCTGTTAAGATGGATATGAAGATTACTTGAGTTTTCTTTTTTTTTTCTCTTTCCAAAATACTTGGCACTAAACCAAAGTGATGGAATTTAGAGTTCTGACCTTTAGGACTCCTGTCAGCAAGCTGAGGATGTAATTTGCTTTGGGGTTATTATAGCTCTGAAAAGACCAAGACAGATTTAACCTGATACTGTTTGAATGAGTTTGCAATCGAATAGAAAACCAGAAAGAGAATAATGGCTCTTATTTCTGGAAGTGGATATCTGACATTTTTTTACATCAGCACATATCAGCACTGTTGGAACACTGGAGGGTTTTATAGATGATTTTATTTTTCATTCGCCTAACAAATTTGGTCAGAGATTTTGAAGCTTTTTTGCTCTGTTTTTCTTGAGAAAAGGTTAAATACTGCTGAAAATATGTAGTTTTGCAATTACAGAAGACCTTACAGGGAAGCCTGAAGCCTAACAGGACTGCGTGTGCAGAGAACATCCCTCTGTTCTCAACAGGTAGGTCTTGTCAAGGACCTGGAGGCTCAGCTCACATGATTCCTCAGAAGTTGATTATTTGGGTTTGAACCATAAATGTTCTGGAAATCAGCCCATGTAAGGCCAAAACAAAACAAAAAAAAACCCAAAACAAAACAAAGCAAAGCTTTCTGGAAGTTACTTCTAAGGTGAGCGCCATGTTCTGTGAATTTAAAATAGAACAAAGCTGCTTAATTGTGTTGACGGGGTCTGAAATACCACGAGTCCTACGCCTTCCGCAGAATCCTGGCAGGTTGGTGTTCTGTCCTGGCCAAGTCTCACTCATATCAAAGAAGGAAAACATGTAAGAAAATATTATTTCACGGAATTAGTCAACTTTTCACTTGTCAGGAAAGGTACAGATGAGAACTGAAAGGGGTGTTCATTTTGTTCAAAAGTAGATTATCGTCAAAAGGACGGAGCAGAAAGGCAAGTCTGTTTTTCTCTAGGACTGAATCTCTAACTTGTGAATAAACCTTTGACAACATTTCCATTTATGCTGAACTGATTCAAATTCTACGCTCCCATTTTATGCAATATTTGGCTTCCAGAAAAAGAGGGAGTGTGAAAGTGGGAGATACATTGTGAGGCAAGCCACAAACTGTGCCTGGAAGTGCAGAATGTGTCTTGTGATTTCTCTCAGAGGTGTTTATGAGACCATGTTACCTGCAGGTAACTGGAAGAATCTGCTGCTAAAATCACTAAATGACTGAATTAAGAAATTTGACAATTTCCTCTGGGTTTGGGGAAGGGAGCTCTTCCAGATACTTAAAAATAATGATTCAAGAGAAGAAAGCAGCAAAAGCAGAGCAGATTGTAAATGAGAAATGTAGCCCAACAGAGCTCCAGCAAACAGTGCTAAGAGCAAACCTTCAGCCAGACTGTCTCTGACAAAACACTTTCCCAACTGCTCAGCAACTATGTGCTTTTCTGCCAAGGCGCATGAAGTAGTTCATTATAAAGAAATGCCTTTATCTACTGGCAAAGCAGTTGAGAATGTAGGTGGGGTTACGGCTCTGTGTCCTACAGAAGGGTCCAAGCCCCCAGGAGAGGTCAAGCTGACGTTGTGTGGTTGCCCCTTCTTGTTCCTTGTTGTTTCACTATCAAACCTTCCACCTTGACCTCTCCTTGTCTTTCTCCCTTTGGAAGTCACTTCCAGCTCTGTCTCTCCTGTAACCTAATCCGCTTTCCTGGTTACACGCCTCGCACTACAAAACAACATTTCATCAAAACACATTTGTAATTAATATGTTCTGGATTTGGTCCCACCGTAGAGAAAATGTCCAACTGATTTAGGTGGGAGGAGGATCAATCTTTGTTGTGTTCTTTTCGGTTAGGAATGTACCAAGATCCTGTGAAGCCTAATCAAATAAAGGGATTTGTTTCTGACAGCCTCTCTGTCTCTCCTGAGTCTTTAGGAGGCTGTTCAGTTCATTAAAAGCACCTTGGAAAATGTTGCTCTTGGAGACAACGAAAGGCGCAAACATGATTAGTTGCAGATGAGCCATTTCTTTTTAAAGATCAGGAAATTAGAATCCAAGCTTTGGCAACCTTTTCTGCTCTGTGGCACCAGCAGTGCCTTCTCACCACACTTGGGGGGGATTATTTGAGTGATGCTGCTTTCACTGTTGTGTGTTTCGAGGTGCTCCACAGCCAAGGCAAGCAATGCACACCACTGCTCTGTCAAGACACTCCTGTTCCTTAATGGCATTTCCCTCTCCTGCACTGGTGTAGCTTGTTGTGCTGGAAACACAAATTTCCAGAGCTGGAAAACCAGCAAAGAGTGGCTGGGAGTGCACAAGAGCATCTACTATGAAGTGATGGTGTAGAGACTGCACATTGCCTTCGAGTCGGTGTTTTCCTCCAGGGAGGTGCTCATGAGCTGTGATTGGAGTTAACAGAAGCCAAAGGAAAAAAGGGAAGTGGGAAAAATCCAGGGTTTTTTGTTTCTTTTTTTTGGAGTGGCTTTTTTGTTTGTTTGTTTTGTTTTTCTTTTATGATCATACCTACAGGCCCTGTGACCTTTTGTACACTTAAGCTGGGTTTATGCTGTAAAATCAAAGACAACCAGAGCTGGGCCTGCAATCTTCTGTAGTGGTCTACTCCCTGAAACGATTCTGCTCCATGTCATTTTCCTCTTTCCCAGGAAATGCTCAGGGATGGTTCAAGTACTATCATGGGTCAGAGACTGTTCCCAGTAGAGGCTGTGGGTGAGGCCACTCTTTGTTTCACATGGATGAAAGTTTAGCCATATGGTCATAAGATGAATCACAACACTTGCCTTCAGGGCCAAGGAACAGGTCCTGGACTGTTGTCCTACTTGAGTTGATGTCTCTTTTTGCAATAATAGAAAGGGTTTGCCTTTTAATATTTCAATCTCAACAGAAAAGAAAATCAAAAGGGAAAAATAAAAGAAATGCTATTTTCCAGATGGTACATAGAGATTAAAGACATGTTTACTTAGTGCAACAGAGCATTGTACAAATGTCCTCGAGCCAGTGCTGACCCGTGGTTGATACATTCTCACCACAATGATGAAAAGAATATCTTTGTTGGCCCAACAAACTTTAGAAGTCTGGTCAAATTCCATATAAACCAAAGACCACTGAGAAAACAGTCAATAAAGTATCAAAAGGGCAGTTGACAGGAGACATAAAAGGAGGGGGCTTTACTTTAATCCTTGTATTAAAGCTGGAGTGTGACTGCAGCATATTTGGTTCCTTGCAAAACCTCTCCTTCTGCTGAGCAGTTGCCAGTGTCATTTTCTGATGGCATTTCCCTGCCTCAGAGCAAAAAGTCCCTTCAGTTTTTGACAGAAGGATCATCAGATGGTAGCAGTGTCTGTGAGATTCATTCATCACCTTCAGTTTTCATCTCCTTGAATTATAAGTTTCTTTACCTTTTTAGAGATCTGAGTTTGAGTCTTGATAGAAGTGGAACATGAACTCCTTAGTATGAGCATACTTATACTCATGATGTGCCAGCCCAGCTCTTCTGCAGAAGGACACTTCCAATCAAAGTATATCAAAGCACCCCAGTCCAGCTTCCCTTTTCTGTGAATGGATGAATTGGCTTCCAGTTTTCCAGGAGACACACAACAATAATCTGCTGTTGGCTTTGTTTGCTCAGGAAGCAAATCCCACCATCTACAGTTTGCAGGGCTCAAGTATTTTAGCCTTTATCGATCAGTTAGAAACTTGGGCCTTGAGTTGGAAAGAAATGGAAGTATCTGAGCTCCCCAATGAAATTCTCCAATCTTGTTTTTGGTTTCTTTAGAGCTGGGTGCAACTTCTCATTAATATAATGATAATTTCAACAAAGCTCATATCCGTTCATGCCTTAGTCCCCAGGTATCTTCATGTTAGGATTATAACGGTGTGAGTGGAGAACTGAGACACAGAAAAGCTGCTGTGACTGTGTTGAGGTCTAGAGTGGACCAGAAGACCTGGGTGGAATTCACAAATTAAGGTCCATGTTGGTAACTAGTGGACCATCATCCCTCTAAAGGGCTTTATGACCTGATCCTACAGTAGTTTTAGTGCCAACTGCATTTCCATGATTTTTGCCCCTTTCCCTTGACCATTGGAGGTTTTCCCAAAAAACCTTCTGGCTGAAGACTCTTTCTGTATCTTAAATGTCTACCCAGTGGAATATTTGTGACTAAATTTATCTGCCTTTTAAGTTGTTTTTAAATTGCCTTTAGCGTGTGATGTTTCCTTATCTTGGACAAGAGAAAGGAAAAAGGAAGGAGGCTATTTCTGCCATCGCTTTCCTCCTGCAAGCAGCGCCCCCNCCAAAGCTTTTGTTCATTTAAAATTAGCCCTTTGAGATGTTCTTGGGAAAATGAGGCTGCACACAGTGAGCGAGTCCCTGCGGAGAGGTCTGGCCCAGTAAACACGGGGCAGAATCCCAGTGAGTCACCTGGCTGGCGTTCCCCCTCTGCACGAGGGAGAGCAGAGTAGGAAGCCCAAAAAGAAACATGCCCCCACCACGAGGGAATCCACACGGGATGCTTCAGTCAAATCATTTCCCATCCTAGCCAGGCATCCTACCAGCTATTCCCTGCAAGCGTCAGTCCAGTCAGTAATTGGCGGGCACTGGATGGCTGGCTCTGATCTCACTGCCATTGTTTGGCCAAAGGAAGGATTCAAAACAAGGCTTGGGGCCAAAAATAAGGTCTGGAATGCTTTTAATATTCAGGTTATCTTGCCCCCACGGTTTTTTTTGGTTTTTTGTTTTTTTCTTTTTCAATTTTTAAATATCCCTTACAGCTAATTTTTAGTGACACCCACTGGCCAAGGCTCCATTGTGAAAAATCCCTGGCAGCTTGGAGAGAAGGGATTGACTTCAGTGCATCAGAGCAGTCTGATATATCTGTGTGCACACACCTGCTGCTCAGCTCAGCCACCCAGGGCTGTTTGGGAGCACTGCTGCTTCCAAAAATGCCTCTGTGGCAGCTTTTCCAGTCCACTGCCAGAGGGATGTGACAGAAAAACTATCCTTTGTCAGCCTCTGATGAAAAAAAGAAAGCATGTAGGATGTTTTATTCAAAATGCCTGAAAAATCACAGAAGCTGTGTGAAACAGGAAGAAAAAGAAAGAGAGAGAATGACCTTTTTTATCTGTTTTGTTGCTCTACAGTGGAACACACGGATGGAGGGGGTTTTTTGAAGGAGGGGGAGGATGACAAGTTACAACAGCCTGTTTCGGGGGCTCTGCTGATTTGTAGCAGCTTCTGGCACCTCTTTGAGGACAGAGGGGAAGGGCTTTGCACTCTTGAACAGGGAAGACAAATATTTCTAAGTCAGGAGTGACACCTGGGCAGCTTGGATGATAAACTTCTTTCCCATTCTCTTTCTTTTCCCACTTTTCACTATATGTAGACCAAACTTCAGAGTTTAGGAATCCCAAAGCTCACCTTTCTGATGCTGCAGAATGTGCATCTTCAGTCCCTGCCTTACTTAAAGCTTCCTTACCTTAATAAAAACCTCATTTTCAATGAGTAAATGGTAATTTAACTCTAAATTCTTACTGTGCACTGCAAATGAGACACATCTGGTATCATGGCATGTATTTTCACCTACTGTAGCTCAGAGTTTCAACCAATCCAGCTCCTGTTCTGCAGCTGGAGGCAGCCTGGGCAGCACAGAGCTCAGCGTGGGGCAATTCCCGTGCCAAGGCATGTTTTGCTCTGGGACATCAGACACCAACACCACAGGGCTCACAGCAAACAAGGGGTGGGAACAGGGCATTGCTTTGATGGGCTGGGATAAATGGGTGGACTGTTCCTGAGCAAGAGCACAGCAACGTGACACTTGAAGTTTACAGTTCATGGTGGAAATGGGTATGTGTTTGCTGCTCCCTCCCCATCCCACCAAAGAGAAAACCTTTCTTCAGCTGAGCTGGGATATTTTATTGATCTGTTAGAACTGCGTGTTTTTGTGGCATGGACACAGTTATCATGAAGTAAAAGATACATGAAATCAATGTTAGGTCTGATATTTCAACCTTAATAAGGCAACGACAGAACCAGGATATCCGATATTACACTTTCATCTTCTGTTTTCATGGCCGTCTTTTAAATTTACGTTTCAAAACGCGTCTGTAAGTTCATTTTAATACCTTCAGGCAAACAAACAAACAGAGCAGATATCACCTGTCAGAACTGCACTGATAAACACTGATAAAGCAAAACATGGATCAAAAAGAATAAACAGCAGAGCTCAGAAGTGGAGCATAGTACACCACCAAGAAAGAATGCACTGATTCTTTCTTTTAATAATTCCTTCATTTCTAAAGAATTTTTCATTAAAGAATACATTTTCCACCTTTAACACTGCAGAACATTGATCAAATATGACAAAGAGGTGGATAGAAAGCCATGGCTGAATGAAAGAATAATGAAGAAATAAAGGGCAGTGAATCACATTTTTGAAGTAACCAAACAGGTGAATGAACATAAAGAAAACCAAAAGGCTTCATAGGCTGAGATTTCACAGTGATGAGAACGAACTAACGTGCTTCTTGCTTGGTTTTGAGTCACCTTTATATGGTTCTATATTTATGTGAAAAAGGACTCAAATTCAGGAAAAGGAATGTGAAACTCAACTGTTTCTGGCTGATTTGCACCATATTTCGATTGTGATGAATAACAGAAAGTGGACTTGTAGCCAATATAAAATTTAACCCACCTTAAAAGAATCTTCCTTCCCATATCTGGTGGAAGGAGGACGCATCGTAGCTCAGTGTTTCTTTATCCTTGAGAAATTTTGCATGGAAAAGCTGTTTGCGGCTCTTATTCTGGTGCTTTTGATGTTGTTCATGGTAAATATTGAAAACTAAGGGAAATTTTCTCAGCTTTTTAAAGATATTCTTTCCTGGGCACTGACATTTAGTTTTCCTTGCTTTTGCTGCCCGGAACTGTGCAGTCCTGTATAAGGCAAGGGAGAATTCACCTTCATTTAGTATTTGGAAACAAACCAAAAAAGCAAACAAACAACTTCTCCCTCAGTTTCACATTTTCCTTAGGATAGTTTCCACAACCTTCTCCTTCCAAACCCAGAACAACCCAGTAGCTATTATGTTTTTCTTTAATGTCCCCAATTTTAAGCTCCATTCTGGTCTGTCTTGAGTCATGGCCCTGTATTAGATAATATAACATGAATTTTGTGCCTTTGGGGTTCAGGACAAAGCATAGCCAGGTTGCCACTGTTATCTGCATAGGAAAGATGGAGTTCTGAGCTGTGTTTGGATCCCCAAAGGCATCAAGAAACACTGGCAGAAGTCCTTGGAGGGTTTGAAAGTTCCTGGTTTTAGCTGGTCTCTGGTGTGAGCTTGTTGATCTCAATATGAGCACCTTTCTCAGGTCACTGTCCTGCCTTTGGTCATGCCTGGGTTTTGACAGCAGTGTAAGGAGCTCTCTCACACCTTGCTTGGTCCTGCCTCCCTGGTTTGTGTATCTTGGAAACCTTTCCAGACTAAGGGAGCTGTGGATGTGTGATAGTTCGGTGAACTTTAAGCCACCCACTTAGATCACCTTTAGTATGTTCTTAAATGAATTCATGGCTCGCTGTTAACAATTTCAGTGTTTTTATAAAGAGAATAAAGAATTTAACCAGGTTACAGAAGATGACACCTTAACCAGCAATGTCCAGCACAGACTTCATTTTGAAGTAAACACAGGTGCATGATGGAGCTGGGGGCAGCAACACATTATCATAGAGAGATGGAATGTGCTGAGCTGGAAGGGACCCACAAGGATCATCGAATCCAACTCCTGGGGCTGCACAGCACCATCCCCAAGAATCACATCACGCACCTGAGAGGTTGCCAAAGAGCTTCTTGAACTCTGTCAGGCTTGCCTGGGTGAAAAGCCTTTTCCTGATAGCCAAGCTAAACCAAAAATTACCTTTGTCTCCCTCCAAAAAGGATGCTCAGGAAGAAGAACCCAGCGTTCTAGAGGGACCCTGTGTGTGCCAACCCCAAGCATTCCTTGGATGTTGGGTGTAACATGCTCTGAGCACACTCTATTTGTTATAGTGAACAACCAGCTGACATCTCCATTTCCTTTTGTCATGAATCCTCAGGACACTTTGCTACATGTGAAGGAATGGGTGGGAGTGATAAAATAAAAGACTAAAAGGAGCAGGGCATTCCTAGGAGCATCTTGAGGACTGTCAGGAAAAATCAAATGGGACATGAACTCAAGCCCTCTGGCTACAAATAATACTTACTGCTTTCTCTTTGGAGAATCATTACAGATGTTCAACCAAATTTAAGAAAACTGAGTGAGAGCTTGTGAAATGAAATCATGTATTCCATTATGAAGCTTGTTTGTTTTTTTTTCTGAGCCCCTGAGAGCATTTTAAAATGCTTTAAATTGTTTGCTTTGATTTAAGTCAAGATTAATTAAGTTTTCCTTGGCTACAACTGGGCATGTCCAGAAACAGTGGGATAAGCATGAGATACAAGTGTAAATGGTAGGTAAGAACTCTAACTTTTCATGTAACTCCAAAATCCAGAGGCAGAAGATTCCAGATTGCATTATTGACTTGAAAAGTATTAAAGGAAAAGGGAGTCTTTTGTTCTCTGATGCTTTTAAGCCTTTCCTTGTGAAACAGTTTTCTGAAAAAAATAAGGGTATGAGTTTATATAGTCCCATGAATTCCAGAAGAGTTAGTGACTTCAATAACTGCAAGGATATGTGGATTTTAAAGCTAAAAGAGACTGTTTAAATCATGTGGGTTGAAGGCTTCCTAACACAGGCCAGCATATCTAAGCCAGTAATTCCTGTGGTGAATTTAAAAACATCTGCTTGAGATAAGCCAAGTGTTTCTCAACTGGGTTTCATAAGACACCTCTTCATCTCAGCCTTCACATCTTATCAGTCTATGCTATTCCATGAAATATTCCTGGTTTATCAATAGAATAAGTGAAGGAATTTTCAGGGGTGTCTCAGAGAGGGAAGCCCTTGAATTTCAACCGACAGAGAGATTGATCTCAGACTAGAGCAACGTGAAGAACTTCATTCCGTGTTTATCAGAGGGTGTCTCCACAACCATGGAGATCAGGAGGTGGATAACAAGGCAGATCTCCTCTCAAGCCTTTCAAACTTGCCCGGGGTGCTTATTTTCCATCCTTTGGAAAACCTAATGCATGGTTAGAATGTCAGTCTGGCTTGCAAAGCAGGAACAGCTCATTCTGAGCTGTCCCACACTCCTCTCCCCTCTCTTTGCTCCGTGCTCTCAGCTTCGCTCTCAAAACACCCGGAGTTAATCACGTTGCAGGCAAACAGCTCGGGAGGTTTGCAGTGTTTTCTTCAGAGGGTGGGTTTATTTTGGAGGTCAAACGAAGACTTGCCAAGCAGCTGCCAGAGCTGATGGATAGAAGGCAATTGCAGGAATGTCCAGAAATGCTTCATTGTTCTTCGGTTGTTTAAACGAAGGGATGCAGGATGAACTCCAGGTTGTGCTGGGTGTGGGTATTGGCCAAGAGAGGGGAGTTTGCAAATGTATGTGCTTTTTTTGTTTTTGGTTTTTATTTAAAGATTTTTGTTATTATTTCTTCTGTTTCTGCATTACTGGAGAATCCAGGGAATAATAGCTTTACTTTTTGTTGTTGTTAAAATCAACTATTCAAATTCAGAAACTGGTTTGACATAGAATTTTTATAAAGTCAGGGCTGAAAGGGTCTAAGTTACTTCACTCTGTTACAGTGATTAAAGTGCTGCTGATACCACAATAAAGAAGAGCATTTTTATCACAAAACAGTAACTACACATGTAGTGGTGTCTTTATATTAGAAGATTAAATGGGCCAGCACACAAGGATAACACCATGTGAGCCCTTCATATCAATTCCAGCATTTTCCATTTGCAACCTGTGGGTTGAAGAGACTTTATATCTGGCTGGTGCCTGGAAAAAATGCCCCTTCCAGTAGGTTGATTGAACTGGAAAACCAATGAAAGGACAAGTTGTAAACCTGGGGTTTCACACATACCTAAACTGCATGTGAAACACAAGGCGTTTATCCCTCCACTGTGCCCTGGAAATTAATTATTTCAGGGATATTCATTTACAGAATGAAGAAAAATAATGATGACCAAGAATCATTGGAGTATCTGGTATTTAAACAACACATATATTACCAAAAAATGCTGTCAGGTCAGAAATTAGGCCTCACAGTCTGTCTGGAAACCAACAGCTGTGCTGCTCAAAAGATGGTGTTGCACATCTGGAAAGTCATACTGTGTTCGAGGGCCTGAAAATGGCAATTGGGTTATAATTTAACTCTAAATAAATGGTAAAAAATTCCTTTAACCCACTGAGACAACATCAGGCCTTTAGGCAAAATAATTGGATGTTGACAGTGGTACTGGCAGATTAAGGGATAATTTACCTATAGAGTATTTGTTCCTAATAATGGTGGCTGGTACAGTTATGAAATTTTAGTGAGGCTGATTATTGCCTAAATAGGAGAGCGAGGATTTCTGGAAGTTGACTTGTTCCCTGATACCTTCAATGGTATTTGCAATCTTTCTCATGTGGTTCTGGTGTTGTTGAAAAGGAATGCAATGACTCCACAACCTGCAGTATGAAATATTATTCATCATTTTGACCTTTTGAGGTTTTGTGTTTTGGGAGGGCTTTTTTATTTTTTTTTTCTCTTTGGGCTGGCTTATTCTGCGGAAAAAAAACAAAAAAAAAGAAGAGTGAGAGAAGAGATTAAAAAATCATAGGAGGAAACAGTGAAATGAAATATTTGCTGTGTTAGAGCCAAGAGTTACTTTTGGACCTCACATTTTGTGCTTCTGGGCCAACCTGGTTTTTTTTCATTGGCTTGTTCTGAAAGTATTTTGGTCACATTAAGCAGGCACAGAAAAATGGGCCAAATAAGTCAGAATCAAGTCTTATCATGGGGAAGGTCCTTCTTGGAGTGTCCTGTTTTTCTGTCATCATGTTTGCAGATGAATCTGTTCTCTTTGAAGTCTGGAGTGGAAATGCCTATCAGTATTGGAATGTGTAGCCAGTATTTCAAGTATTCCATGTATTGATATGACCAGCATCACCCTTTCCTTGGTGGAAACACTCTCTTCCACCTCTGTGGCTAAGGCCCAAATTTCCTGGATCCTTATGAAAGTTAATTGTAGCAAAGACTTTGTGGGGAGGGAGATGTTCGTGTCATCTCATTTTGAGAACCAAAGTTTGACACAGAAGTCAGCAGTTTAGGCTCCATTATCCAAAGGAGAGGGATGAGAGTTTGGTGGCAGCCTCTGGAGAAGCCTCTCTTTACACCAACAATCCAGGAGATAAAACACATAACTGGGATCCTCTTCCCATAATAATAAGTCCTGGGGACTATGGTACAGAGGTTTGCAGCCCAGAAAAGGCAAAGGAAAGATTTGGTCTTTGCAAAGGTGGTGACTTGCCAGGGAGGACCATTTGTCCTGCTGGCATTGGCTTGGGCCCAGTCCTGGGTTTTCTCCAACATTAAAGGAACAGAGGGAACCAAATCACTACAGGCTTATGGTGGATTTAAGACCTAAGTCAAGGATGTTACTTCTTGCCAGGGCTGAGTAAAGAATTTCCAGACCTTTCTATGTCTGGTTGATACACAAGATCTGGTTATGGAGGGTCTGTGCACTGTGAAACCTGGATGTTTGATTGTATGGAGTGAAAGAATTTTTAGTGGGCAAAAACTTTACTTCCTCTGGCCTTTGCTTAAAGCAGCTGGTCCTGTGCCTGTGATGATGTCCTAAGAGCCTCAGGGCTTCTCCTTCTTTCTAGTTCATCTGGCAAAAATATTTTGCCTCTCAAATAACTTGCCTGTCTTTAGGTATCCAGCAGGAGTGGCTTCCTTTGAGGTTTATTCCCCTCCTTCGAGACTGATCTCCCTCCATATCTGCATCAGTGCCCATTGCATTCCCACCCGGTCAGGAGGCTTCCAGTGAATCCAGCAGGATCCATTTCATGGCCTTCAGTGGCTTTGATTCACTTCTGGAGACCAGAAGACAAACATAAATAAAAATGTTAATCTACCACTCCATTAGCAAGAAGAGAAGCATCAGGAAGGCATTTATTTCACATTAAGGATAAAACTGTCAGAGAAGCCAGAATCATTAAATCTGACAGGACATTAACAGGCAGAAATGATTTGAAGGAGCTTGTCAGGGGAATCCCAAGACTGAAATATAAATGATTTTGAAACAGTGCCTATTCAGTGATGAGTTAATGCCCAGAAATACAACATCTGCAGTCTTCTCAGTCTGATAAGTCCTGAAGCAATTCCACATGAAATTACAGCTTCTTCTACCAAGATATCTTTCATCTGATGTCCATCCCGCTCCTGGAATGGTTTTAATAAATGCACAGCAAAGAACTGGAACAACATCAGAAGGTGATTCATAGGCAAAACCCACGTGCAGTGGGTACACAAGCTTGTTTGTTGAGCAAAGCTGCTGCCCTTGGCTCTCTGGTCACAGACTGGGGCCTGGAGATAGGTGGATCAGCAGGGATGCACTGGAAATGAGCTTGGAAAGAAAGACAAAAATGTTGTTCCTCTGCCTCATCAGTTTTGATTATCTTCATTCTTGTTCTTCTGAATTTTCCTCCTGAAATTAATAAGGAATTAGTGAACAATGTGCCTGCTAATGACAGGGCATGGGGATTTACATCACACCACAGTGGGCATAGCCAGATGTTCCATAGTTTTGGCCACCTCCACTGGGATCCATCGTGTTCCAAGGTGACAGGCTGATTGGAATGATCTGGTTTGGGAAATTGCATGAGCTGCTCTAGTAACTCTCTGCCTGTTTTCTCCCTTTTGACTGACAGCAAACTATTAGAAAGCATTGTCAAAATCTCTGTGGCTCGTTCAGTCCCCAAAGATCTCCACAAATTGCAGAGACGGGAAAAGACTATTAAATGGTCCAGTTCCTTGCCAGAAGAGGTTTTCTCTCCAGTGCACACTTGTTGGGTTTGAAAAAGTTCATATTTAGGATTTCAAGAAATTTTGTGCTCTTCACTTCCCCAGGGGAGTTATTATACAATGGGTCCTGTTGGAAAGTTTTTCCTCCACCTTAATAATTTTCTCTACCTAGGGATATATATATAAAAAAATATGATATATGATTACTTTACATATAGTTATTCCTGAGTCTGTTTTTTGTAACACATCATTAAGTGATATGAGACTCCAAAGCCCTGCACAGCTACAGCTTGAATAAACAATTGACTCTTACGAGTATTTTATTAATACTCATTAATTTTTCCAGCTTGCTTCTAAGAAGCCAGCACAGTCCCACAGCTGCAGGTTTGGGAAGAGCTAAATCCAGTTCCCTGCTCTGCCATGCTCTTCCCATCAGACTCTGAGTATTCCTTGTTAATTCCCTTCATTCCTTGTCAGTGCAAATGTTTTGGTTCCTTCTCTTTGCTGTAGCTGTCTCAGCTTTATCAAGATTGAATCTCACTCCATTAGTTTCCTGTCTTTTTTATTGTCTCTGTTTAGAGAGACTATTCAATTTACTTCACTTTACTCTTTTTTATGCTGGTAGCTTTCCCCAGATTAGTCTTCCCTGTACCTGTAACTGCATTTAAAGGTTCCCATTTGCTTTTACCTCCCTGACTCTCTGGACTTTTGCTCAGCAACATTGGCAGTTCTGGACAACCAGTGCTTCTCTAGAGAGAGGCAAAACTTTCCTGTCTTTATATGTGGCATGTTTTTGGTACAGGAAATACCCCACTCCCTCACTTCTGCTCTGATTCATGCAGTGATTTCAAAGAAAATAACAGCAGGTAATTTGAAAGGAATTACGGCAATTTGTGCCTGGTGGGCTTGAAAAATTTTGCAGTACCTTTCCCTTACTTTTGATGAAAACTCTAAAGGTTCTGTGTGGGGAGAGATTGGCAGCTTGTTTTTGTTGTTAAGTTGAGACAGCAACGTGTGGGTGGAAGAAGGTTTTGTTTGATTCAGTGCTGGGAAATGGGGGGACTTAATCTTGCCTCCAATATCCTTCTCCTCCGCTCAGTGGAAAACACTTGCTCCAAGTGAACAGCTAAAAGTCTCTAGGAGCAGCTTGATGGTCCTGGGCAGCATCCAAGGACAATGCCCAGAGCATGTCTAAAATTGTATTCTGTGTCTGAAAGCCAAGGAGGAAAAAGGTTTGAAGGCTGCAGCTGCAGCAGGAAGATTTACATTGCCATTATTAAGCTGTCTCAGCCTCGTGTAAATTGGGATATTTTAACCAGGGGAGCCATAATGGGTCACCACTTTCCTCTTTATCCTGCCTAGTGAGCCCAGGCCGTGCAAATCCCAAATCCAAAACGATCCAGGGGGAATCTGCTCCTGCATCCCCATGCCTTGCTTGTATTTGACCTGTGGAAGTAAATTGAATTCTTCATCTCAACAAGCAGTACAAGCTTAGGTCTGAAACAAAATTAGGTTACCTAATTTTCTTAGAGGCTAGAAAAGACACTGGTGAAAGTTTAATTCAACTCCCTGAAAACAAAGAGAAAGAAATGCATCTTGAATCTGCCAGCAAAGAAGGGCCTGGCTGGGCACAGTGCCCCCCAATGTAACCAGTAGTATGGGCAGCAGGAAATAAAAGGGAACAAAGTAATTCCTGGGAAGCAGATTAACCAGAGAAGGACTTTTTTTCCTCCCAAGCATAATTTTATTTCATATAAAGTGTCATTCAAGCTGCATGAGGACTTTGTCAGGCTCTTCACATGATACCAAAGGATGCTCCATATGGAAGGAGCCTGGATTAGCCTGAGAAACCAGGATGGCTGCTTAAATTCAGTGCTGGAATTCTTGATAACCATGAGACTTCTGGAAATTATAGACTGTTTGAAGGAATATCGGAGACAGGATGCACTTTAATAGAAATACAATTTAATTTGAGCCAAAACTCACCTTTATAAATTTTAAAATATTGCAAATATAGAAGATTCCTCTCTAGAGTGTTCACGTCTCTTTTAAATTGATCATCTCGGCTTCAAAGCACCAAGTATAAGAACTTGGCTAAAAATAGTGACTGAGAAAGGCTTTGCTGTTTTTTTGTAATAAGTTTCAGGGAAGATGAAGGAGTGAAAAAGAAGAATTGTTTAAGGTAAAGCATGGGAATAATTTTAAGAGCAATATATACATCTGTATTTTGAAATTAAACCTTCCTGGCCATTATTCCAGTGCAGTTTGGGAACAGCTTTTTAATGGCAGAGACAGAGGAAGGGGAAGAAGAGCTAACTGCTTGTAAGATGGAGTTTTATGTTTTTATTGAAGTAAAAATATGATATGGAATCTTTTTAACAGCAGTGAACCGAATTTGATGATGGAAGAGGTCGTGCAACTCACTCCTCTTCCAAGAAACAGATGCTGACAAAACCACACGGGCCAGCTCAGAGATTGTGAATGCCATTCACATCCAGAGGCAGCGCATGGAATGGAAATGTATCTCCCTGTTTTTCTCTAATATTGGTGCTCCAGGCTTGAGATGTTTTAGGAGATTAGGGACAGGATATGGAAGATTTCAGCAGAGGGAAGCTTTTGAAATGAGGCTGTGGTTCTCAGCAAACGAGAGGCTGGTTTATGTTCAATAAAATTGTGTCGCTATCTCAGTCTAATTTATGGGGAAGCTCACAGAAGTCTATTCCTTCATGGCCCAATTTATTGCATTCAGCAGTATCAGAGCCCTTTTCTCAATCAGCTCATCAATTTGAAATAGTGGAGTCAAAACTGGAATCAGGTTATAATTTATCCCAATGGAAAATTGCACTACTCATCTCTGTACTCGAGTCTCCTGCCCAGTGCCAAAGATGGTGGCTTTTAAGTCAAATTTAATCCAGCTGTTCCTCTCCGGGTGCTTTGTTTGCTGTGCCCGAGGGATTTCAAGCTGCATTAGGCTTCATTGACTTTCATGGCCAGAAAAGACTCCAAGTTCATTCATTCCTGTCTCCTGTACTGTATAAACCATTTGCTGTCATCATGAGAATTTTTCTAGTGCCTGTGGGTTATATTTTTACTGTTTATTAGTAGACTACTAGTAGTATATTGCTAGTGTAGTACCACTGCTCCATCAGCCCAGAATTAGGGAAAACTTCAAAGCAGAAAAACTTTGTCTGCATTTTGCAGACTGTGGCATTTGTTGCCTTTGAACACTGAACACAATAGGAAGAGAAAGAATCTGGAAATAATCTCTCGTGCCCATCCTACCCCCTCTTTGCCCATTCCCTCTAATGCTCTGCACTGACTCTGAGTTAGTAAACCCAGGTGATGCATCAGACAGGCACCAAAACACCTGATATTTGTGTTATATAAAAATAAAAGAAAAAATGCAAAAGCCCTGCGGCCAGGCCAGTTAATGGAAATGGAAATGGAAATCCCCAGGAGCCTAGTGGGAAAGAGGAGCATTATTACAGAGCAGTGGAGCAGAGTTTCCTCCCCAGGGCAGTCGGGAACAAGTCTTTGGGGCCGGGGCTGTGCCACGTTCTCTCCACTGCAGAAGAGACAAGAACCTTCCAAGTCAAACCTCTGCCCTGAAGATGTTCACCCACGATTTCTTTTGCTGCTGGTGCCATCCTGGTCTTCTTGCTGTGCCATAAGTGCTTGAATGGGAAATGTTCCATATCATCCTAATGCCTGTCCAGGGGAACTGAGAGCAGTCCTGCTGGAAGTCCACATAGGAGTTTCAGCTACAGATCCCACCATCCCATCTGCTGTAACATCCTGTAGCATTCTGTGGACCCAGGGCATTGAAATGGCCTCTGTTTGTACCAGAAAAACAAAAGGGTCCTGAGCCTGGGCCATGTCTCCTGCAGACATTTCTGTCCTAACACTGCTACCATCCATGGTGTGGCTGTCTTCCCAAACTTTTCCCTGAGAAAGTTCAACTGACAGCTCTTTAGAAACACCAGAGAAGGGTTGAAACCCACCTAACTGAAACTCAGAAGCTGAGAACCTCATTGCTGAAGGTCCTGTCCATAGCTGTGAGAATGGGATGCTGGAGTTCCCTGGATTCTCACCTGATCTGGGGGAAAGCATCAGCTACATTCCTACTGGGATCTTGGTCTTGGCTTCCCCACTGAAAGTGCAGAGGAGCCGAGCCTACGTGGGGTGATTCATGTATCATTCTCTTGAACAGCACACACTGTCCCAGTGCTGTAGGGACACCTGACTGTAGCAGGGCCCTGTAGCCTCACTTTTGAATATGGAGGCACATGCAAGAATGTTTGGAGCAGAAAGTTAAAAATATCCTTTCTGTCATCATGTGGAGTCGTGCTCAGTTGAACACTCACTACTACTGGTGATTAGTAGAGCCCCAATAATCCTTGTTTTCCCGCAGCACTGAATGAAAAACATAGAAAATAAGAGAAAATAACAATGGATTATTGATCATGTTTTTCTCTGCATGTTGACAATTAGTGTATTAAAAGCTCATCCCTGTGATTATTACCATGAGTCAGTGCATGCCATCTGTCTCTCGGTACTGATAACTCAGCCAAGATCGATATCTGCATCATCCTACCTACAAGTCTTCCTTTTAGAAATTGTTTTAAATTACTTTGAGTGGTTTTCTTTTTGAGAACAACTTTTCAGGCTTTAACCCTCTCTAGCGAATAAGTGTATTTATAAATCCTAGAAAACAACATTTAAGCCTGTCTGCCTTTTGCTTTTTTCCTTTATTTACCATGCTCAAAATGCAAACAGAACTTCTGAATGCTTTTCCAGAAAAGGTGGGTGTGCAGAGCAGTGGGTGCTGAGGCCAAGATATTGGATCACCCAGGAAAGGCTCAGTGGCCCCTCTGCCCTTTACATCTCCAGACTTGTTTTTCCAAGAAATCCTTGACACAAGTCAAGGACTGGTGCACTCCAACATCCCATCCAGATGAGAGTCAGGAATGTGTCTCTGTCAGCCCCCAACTCCCATCTCTTTTCCTTGGCTACACAAATTCCCAGTGGTTTGTCAGGCCATTTGTATTTTATTTTAAAGCACAAGGCTCAATCAGCCTGTGACCACTGGAAGTCTTCCAAATACCAGTTAAACCCCAGCCTGAAATAAGCTATTTTCCCCTTATTTGAAACCTTCAAAACAATGCAAGCAATCTGCTTTCACTCTGTATCCTCCAAGGCCATGTATCACTGATCAATTTCTGTTTCTTATTTTCTAGGACTCTTTTTTTCACCATTTTTCTCATATTTTATTTCCATACATTGTCATCACAGAAGTTGCTATTGAGACTGTTTTGCTGTAATTTAACCTTTTAAAGATAATTCATAGGAAACACAGCAAAATCAGAGTTTTCTTCACTCCGTGCCAATTGTTATAGTAATAATTTTAATAAAATAAATTGTATAGTCCCTGAAAATCAAAGGTTTTCCTCCAAACCTGTTTTTTTTGTGCCTCTACACCAGAGGAGTTCTGCTGTGCTAGGAGACAAAGCAGAGTGTGGCTTTGCCACAGGGCAAGGAAGATCTGTAGTGTATTTTGCATGGTGTGGTGTTGCTCTAAAGAAACTGTGTATGTTATTTAATCTCTCTGAATAAAAGCTTTGCTGTAGACCATGACCTGCTGTGGTCAGTGGCAGAAAAACTAACCATGAATCTGCAATTTTAGTCCATGGGAGAGCTGCACTGGGGGAAGGAGCATCACTGAGGAGCAATTTTAGGCTTGGATTGAAGGCCTGGGGCCAAAGTGTTCACACCCCATGGGCAGGGTAAAGCTGACAATCAGCTGGAAAAGAACCAGGCCTTGGAATGAGTTGCTGCATAAAAGGCCATTCATTGATACTGTGGTTTTTAGAGAATTGGTTGCAGCAGCACAAATACATCTCAGCTCCAGCTGTATTTTCACCACCAACAATGGTCTTTCCCCATTCTTCTCCCCCAGATAGATTCATTGTTTTCTCCTCCTGGATCACTTCCATTTATTGTGCCTGGAAAATCTCTGCTGGCAAATAATATCACCGAGGGGTCCCGATTTAGCCTTCTCACATTATGCGTGTTCTCAGTCTCAGCGTGATTATTCCTTATTCACCTTTGGGTGAACAGGTTCAGGACCGAGCCCAGGGCACTCAACTTCATGTTTGCAGGTGGGAAAGGGAAAATGCAGCTGGAAACTGTAAGTTCACCAAGTTTATATCTAGCCAATTATTTTATTCTAATTTTAACCTGTGGTAAGAAGTCCAAAAAAGAGGGGAAAAAAAAAAAAAAGAGAAAAAAAAAAAAAAAAAAANAAAAAAAAAAAAAAAAAAAAAAAAAAAAAAAAAAAAAGGAACAACAACAAAAAAAGAGTGGATATTTTGAGTTTTGCTGTGTTTTTGTTCTCATGAATAACTGGCATATTACTTTGCCAAATGGCACTGTAAATCCATGATGGAAAAAGTTATGCAGAACCCCTCATTTCTCTGCAGAATAGATACATCTCATGGAGGAGAACACTTGATTTAGAGCTGCTGCAAAGCAGAATTTAGGCACTTAGACTCACTGTGTTTGTCAGATTACGAGAGATACTAAGTGTGCAGAAACGAACTTCATCATAATCCTAAAATACAGATGACAATCCACAGAAATATGATTTTTAATACTTTTTAATACTTAATATTGTGTCTAGAAAAACTGTTGTGAACTACATTATTCTAAATGTAAAACATCTACATGGAGACAGACTGAAGTGAATTTAGAGAGACAGCAAAGGCTATGAAAAGGCTAAAATGTATGAAAAAATGAGTTTTATAACTAATCTAATCCAACAGTAGTGGAAGTGCCTAAGAGTAATCTTAAAGTAATGAAGTGCAACAATGAAAAAGGGACTCAGTGCTATTAATTCAGGGGAGTTGGAACTAAAAGACCTTTAAGGTCCCTTCCAACCCAAACCATCCCAGCATTCTATGAATACAACCAAGAAGACAGAACAAAGTGGAAGAAAATAAGTAATTTAAGCTTAATGCAATAAACAGCTTTAAAAACAGATCTCTCAGGTCCTGGACCAGGTTTCCAAGTGCAGCAAATAACTCTTCACAAGACATCTAAATTCAGGTTGGATAGAGAAGTACAAAAACACTGTAGGAAGCAAGTGTATGATCAATATATAAATGTTACAATTAAAAAACAATCAATATATAAACACTACAATTAAAAGGCCCTCACAACAGATTGAACTGAAAATATTTACTTTCTCGCTGCTTGCATCCAGGTATAATTTTTGAGAAGTTTCTTGGAACAAGAAATGAACTGACCCTTTCAATATGAATCTTCCAGTCCCATATATAAATGGAATTGTCTGCAGCCTTTGGCTCTTAAACAAACCCTAATATGTACTGATTGCACTTTCCTTGGAAGGTCTCCAAACCTCCTGCTTAAAAAAACCTACCAACAGCCCTGGAGAAGAGTATGTGACAAATATTTGGTGTTTTTCTTCTCCATGTGTTTTTTTCCAGCTGTTACTTGAAACTGTGCCTTGTCAAGAAATATAATGGGTTGGAGGCAGTGTGATTATGCAGCAGGTTGTTTAAGATATGTGCTGGGCTTCACCTGAGAGATAAAGACATTTATATTTAGATTTTTTTACATCTAGAAATCTACATGGAACTGTGTTCCTTGTCCCACTGCAACCAATGGATGTCCAGTCATACAGCCAATGGAGTCTAAAGAATAATTCCACTGGGTCAAATATGTGCATTTTTCTCAACTTAAGCATCAAAATTTTTGAGTCTTCAGCAGTTTTACCCTTTAATTGAGTCATCTAAGCACATGATCTAGTGCTGTTTGTGATTAATCTACATGGAAAAAGGGACCGTTACAAATTTATGGACTTGCAACTGGTTATCAGGCGGGAAATGGAATCCCAAATGCCCTTGACACAAAAATATGACACTTTGATAGCTGTATTAAGGGAACTGAATTAAATCCCAGATCCCAACTCAATAAAAGGCACCCGGTTTACATGTAAATATGAGCATTGAGACTTCTGATTTTTTGAGCTGAATGTCACCAGAAACCATTATTAATTAAAAAAGCAAGATATAAATCATGGTGTTCTTTACAAGTGCATACACTTTGACACAGATAAAGAGTTTTTCAAGGTAAGGTTTGTTTCTTCGGACAGACTTTATGGGTTATTCAGTTTAAAGTGTGAACATCTTATGATGTCTTAGCTGATCTCAGAAAAGATATACTTCAATCACAATACAGTGTTAGGTTTTCCCCCTGAGATCTGAGCTCGTGTGATATCATGTATCACATGAAGTGAGATTGTGAGAGATGATATTACCTGGAAGTTATTGATCCTTTGATATGTATAGCCAAATAAAATACTGAGATGTGTGTTGTCGGTCTTACTGTCACAGAGATTTGAACCATCCCTCAGAGGTCTGAACCATCATCTCTCATGGAGCTGGGATGGACAAGATGACCCCCAGAGGTCCCTTCCAACCTTAAATACTCTGGCATTCTGTGAAGAGGTAAGTAAAGAACAACACAATTGTTTTGGACATATATACACATCTGGGTAAAAGATTAAGATGAGATCATGAGAAAATGAAACAAATAGATGAAGCTGTTTGTCCTCACTGACTGCTTAGAGGTTTCTATCAGCTTGTTAAAAAATACTGACTGAAAAGAACATAAATATAATGGAAGTCCCTGAAAGGCTCTGAGGCTGAAAACAAGCAAGTTTTTCCATATAATAGGAAAGGAATAAGGCAAGGGCTGAGAGGAGGAAAGTGACAGATTAATAACTCCCAGTTAAGGAAACATGGTGGAAAATTCAGGATTTTCGTAAAGCAACGTAACCAAGAGAGGAAGGGTTGTGTGTTTTAAGATCTGAGACAAAAGAGAATTGCTGATAAGAGTCCAAATGAGATTTGCACTTCTGTGAACAGACAGGAAAAGTAATATTAAATAATATATTACCTGGGGCAGGGTGGGATGGCTAAGGGCATGACAGTCTTTCCCAACAACAGGGAATTTTGAAAACGATGAAATTTTGCACCTTATCTCCAGTTCCTTGAAGGGAGGTGAAAAGAAGAAGCCACACTGAGCAGGGTGACAGAGGGGACAAGTCTGTGTGCCACCTACATGGGGTTGGCTGGTGGAAAATGAGGCTGTGCAGGGCTGAGATGTAGAAGGGGAAACATGAGCTAAGTGGTGATGTGAGTCACCCTGACACACCATTAATTATGTTTCCAACCTTGGAATGAGATCCTGTCAGTCCTGTATGTCTGTCAAGGTGGAAAGTGCTGCCATGGGCTTGGGTGTGTGTTGAAGAGGCTTCCAAAGGGAATGGGGTGAGGCTGAAGTGATTCCTTACAGATGGGTTACATTCCATCCTCACCTGGTGAGAGAAATAGTATTGGAAAATTGTGCACCGAGTCAGATGCTCAGGATGCACCTCTTCTTTAGCCAGATGAAAATGAAGGAGCAGGTTCTTCTCTAGACACAAGTTGGAACTTCCAGGAAATGGGTTGCATCACCTCTCTTGGATACTGTACTGGGACAAGGTGCATTCCCCTCTCTCAGTACCTTCAGGTGCTGAAAGGCCACAAAAAGGTCTCTTCTCCAGGCTAAACAACACCAATTCTCTCAGCCTTAACTCATACAGGGATTCTTTGTTTTATTTTATAAAAATATTACAATGATAATTGCCTTTAATATTCTGCTCTACCCCCAACCTGAAGAATTATCTAATTCTCAGAGATCACAAGTGTGGGAAGTGGTCTTAAAGTCTTGTCCAGGTTTCGTGTCTTTCAACACACACACACACACAACTGTAAAGAAGTTTGAGGCAGCTCAGAAAGTTTCTAAACCTGACTCAAAGATGGTGCTAAAACCCTCTCAGTTTTCAGCTTTTCACCTCTGTAAACTGGATATACTAGTGCTCTTGGGTAAGACTTCCCTGTCTGCAACTAATGGGAAACACATGTGAGAGAATACACTGGAGAAAGAGTTCAAGAACATGTTATTCTAGGAGAAACATTATTTATGTGATCCTGCCAAAGATATCAAGGCTTTGGGTAATTGGCAGTGTATGTGCTCTCTGGGCAGTTCAGCACCCACCACTGTGCTAGCAAAAGTTCCTACAAAAGATCTTTATCATTTAGGACTCTGCAATAGGGCTCATTGTCCCTTTCCTTCATAGATTTTATGGTTAGAGTGAAGCTCTTGAATGTAAATGAGCTTTTAAAAGAGCAGCAGCTGAGCGTCAACTGTACTGTGAGACCCCAAGCCCCCTCCTCTCTCTCAAGTGCCCTGACTCCTTTCCTTACCATGAACAAAACCAGTAACCCTGGAATTTCTGAAGGGTTTGGGAGTTTTGCTGAGCACATGGAAGGGTAGAAGTGTGAGCCCTGAAGCCCAGCAATTCCTCACCCACTCTCCAGGGCATGTAGGCACAGTGCAGTGAGTCAGAGAAGCAATTCCATCCGTTGCTTCATAACTGGCTTTTGGCATAAAGATTCATGTGTCAGTGTGTTTATTTTCATGATGATAATCCTTCAGGAACCAAAGAATCTGATTGTCCATGACCTGCTGGTCACCTTGCAAAGGGGTGAAGTGGAGTTTCTCAGATTTTCCTGATATAGCTGCAGATTGCACAGAGGTAAAAAAGAGTCGAGTGATAAGGGCAGACAAGGAACATGCAATCCTGAGAGCTGGAAAAAACAGAGCATGTCTTCAAAACCCAAAGAAATGTAAAATAGAGAATAGTCTGCAAGATCTATCACACAGAATTATACACATGGACACAGAGAACTGAGAAATTGTTTAAATTCAGTAGATATAAGACAAAATTAAAAATGCCTCCAGAACTGTTTAAACTGCATAAACCAGAAAGGTAGATCAGTCTTGTACTAAAATAGCAAAGATTATATATTAAAAAATGGAGATCCTATGCAGAAAGAGCAGTACAATTGTCTGTTCCCCTGATGAGAAAATGAAGGACCTGCATCAAAGATAAACAAGTTCATATGGTCAGCAGAAGAGACCCCTTTGGTAATGCTTTATCATGTAAGCCAGTGACTTGATGCAGTCCTGTGTTCCAGAGATCTCTGAAGTCCTCTGGCCTTCAGGAAAGCACTAAAGAGAGGAAAACTAATCTTGGTCCACTGCTACCTAATGCTTAGAAATGAGCCCATGAGAATATAATAACTTTATGAGTTCAGTTTTCTGAACTTGTTTTTGGTATCACAAGAAAGTCAAGATTAGTAAATAATCAAGAGGGAAGGAATGATTAATTACAGTCCAGTTGAAGTTGTTTTAACCAAGTCAAATTGAGGCTAAAATACCTGGGAGACAAGTCTGCAGGTTCTGGGTGTGGGAGGGGATAAATTTATGTGGCAAGTGGCAAATGAAACATCGATAACTGTCTCTGTGTGAACTATTAAAAAATAAAGACCAGTGCAACTTCTGCATATACAGGCAGAACATTCAGTAGAAGATGGGAAGTGACCTTTCCTCTATAAACTACACCATTTAAAACTTGTTAAATGACATGTCCAGCTCTGGAGGACACCAGAAAAGACATCTAAACAGTGGAGAGGGTTCAAAGGAGACCTGCAAATACAGTCCAGGGCAGGAAAGCAAATCTTTCACTAGGAAGCCTAAGAGGCTTAATTTTTTTAGCTTCTTGCAAGGGAGGCTGAAGCACAACATCATCCCATGAAAACAACTCCAGGTTCAGTGCCTTAATGGCTCTACCTGGAACTACCATTCTCATCTCTTTGAGAAGGGTGGAAAACATTGTAGCAGGTTTTATAGTACTTTAAAATAGAAAATGAAATAAACACTGGCATGAACACCTTGAAGCATTGAAGTTTAACTATGTTTTGAGGTAGGGTGGGTCACCAGAAGTTTCTATGCAAATGTTACATGTCACTGGAAGTTCAGGCTGTCCAGATGGCACGACATATTCTAGAGATTACCATCTACTTCCCTTTTTTCTGTCCACAAGGCATCCCTGAGATCCATTGCCTTTTAGGAAACATCAAATGTAAATAAAATAATGCAAACTGACAATTCTTTGGAAAATCTGAAATGAATGCACATTTAATTAGTAGGATTTTATTCAATTTACATATTTACTGCCCATCTCAGTGCCATTTGAGACTCCTGACATTGCACAGAGAGTGTCAGGAATGAAGAGTGAGGATTACATTTGATAAAACTATTGTTTTAAATAACTTGAATCCCAGTTTGTGTCAGTCCCAGCCCTGTCATAGTGTGTCAGCTGGGAAAGTGGAACTTCTCTTTGCAGCTTTTGCAACTCCTTGTCCAGGAAAGACAAACAGACTATAACAATTTGATGACCTCTACAAGAGGTCAAGCATGTCCAGCTGTTCCTTTTTTGATTTCTCTTGAGGTTCCCCCTCTCAGATAAACTGACATTTTTCCTTCCACCATATTCCATCCAAGTATAACTCTCATATGAAACACACAAAGTTGAGCCAAACTCTGCAATAATAATTTGCTTGGTGATTAGCTTTCCCTTCCTAGCTCTTCATTTGCTTGGATTTACGGTATTGGATAACCAAGGAAAACAGGAGCACACCCTAATCCAGACCTGCAACTTTTTGCTAATAGAAATGTCTCTGCTCTGTGACAGTGACAACTGTCCCTGACTTTTTTCAAGAGTCCAGCTGTGCCTGAAGAAGCTTGGGAGGCTCCAAATTCCAGGGCAGTGGAAGCCCCCATAGCTGCTATTTACATCCATGCAGCTGCCCCACTAGTCCAAGCTCTGTCCTTACTCAAACCTGCCAATTCTTATTATTTGTGCCATCTTCCAGAACATGGAAAACCATTCAGTCTCACTTCTCTTTTCTTCCCACTGGTGACCCAGTCATTATGGAAAAGTGTATTAATTGCTGGGACAGAATTAATTTATGGGATGCTGTTTATCCTCTGTTGCTTGACTGTGTTGCAGATAACCAGCTGAGAAGAGACACATCGTTTCAGGGCATACATCTAGGTGCAAATTCCAAAATCTCTGAGCATTATGCATATTTCCATCTTAGATGTCTCCTTCTTCCAAAGGCTGGAGCAGAGAGTTAAATATTTGCCTCTGAAATCCCTTGAAAGCTCAGAGTCCAACCCTGAGTTGTTCTGCTGGATGCCACCAGACTAGGGGAATTCTCCCTTTTTTTCAGGCCAACCAAAGGATCATGGTGGGAGATTCCCATCTCCTCTTGTGCCCAGCAAAAGCAAATGAGAGATGCAGGGCCACTACCTGTGAAGAAAGCCATCCTCCATCTAATTCCTTGATGGTCTGATCCAACTCTCATGCAAGTGGAGGGTGGGAGGTGAATGTTGACAGAATCTTCTCCTTTTCTCCTTGTCCTGGAGCTGCTGGATGGGTGTCTCACATTATTGCAGAAATCTTGTTGGAGTGACACCTGTGAGAGGAAAGGGCTGCTATTTGAGTCAAACCAGACAGCTGGGTGATTATTCCTGTTTCTTCCTTGTTCAGAAAGTCTCTGCCACTGACTGTCATCCTGCCTTCCATTTTTCCACCCTCCCTGAAGACACACTGGTCTTCCTGCCATGTAAGCCAAGTGGGAATGCAGAGCAGGGATTAGTCTGTAAAGCCCACAAACTCCTGAAATTCCCTCATTTAAGCCATTCTCCCTATTACATGTGTTCAGATTTTAAATTCATATGCCTACTGCTGCCTTGTTTTTCCGTAGGTTTTCCTTTATGAGCCTCGTTTCTTGGAATCTCTTCTTTCCTTTAAGGCAGCCTTTGTGGCATATGGCAATGTTTGTGTTTTTCTTTTTAATTCACTTCATCAGTGGAATCCTTTCTTGGCTAAATGTTGTTAACAGTAACGAGCACATGCAAAGCAAAGCACTCGCAGATTATTCCGAGAGTGCCACTGGAAGAAAAAGCTTGGAAAACACACATATATGAAAACACACACACACTTCCACAGTGGAATATAAATACTGAGTCTGGAATTACTGAGAGCTCTGCAAACCCTGGCGGGGGGTATAATTATCCCAGACTTTCCTGGATGGAGGGAATGAAGGCACAAATGCAGGGTGTGACCCAGCTCTCTCTGTGCCACATCAGCCAAAGTGCCTTCCTCTCTCACTGTCTTTTCTTTTCCCATCCATTAAAGGAAAGTTCCTTCCCAGCCAGCTGAGACACCACCACACGATGTGCACATCCAAAATCTATTTCTGTCCAAGCCAAAGGGTTTATTTTATGTCTCTGCTTTGTGGGCATGTTTGAGTCTCCTCTGAACACAGACCCTGACCCCAATTTTCCTGTGGAATAGGAACAACAATTCTGGGATGGCACTAGATGCAAATATGTCTTAAACCACTACAACAAGCTGTAGAAAAGCTCATTTTATGCCTGGATCACTGTTTTAAATCCATTAATGGATCAGTGTGTTTTCAAAGGTGCACAAATGGGGTTTGAAACTAAATGATTTTTAAGGTCCCTTCCAAGCCAAATTGTTGTATGATTCTATGAAATGTCCATGGTTATTTTATCCAGAGTATTCAAAAATTGGAAGACAGGTGGTACCTTCAATGAAAAGAGAGAAGACAGTTGACAGAAGAGCTTTATCACCAAGGATGCTTTAGGAGATCGTGCCAATGAACACAGAGGAGTGTGTGCAGTGCTGTGCTTTGGTTATGCCAGAGACAACCCCATCTCCATTTGACTGAGTATAAAGAAATAATGGAGCTTAAGAACATGAACAACTTCAATGAAACCCTATCCCTGCAAGTGTTCAAGTCTGGGCTGGATGAGGCTTGGAGCAACCAGGTCTACTGGGGGGTGTTCCTGCCTGTGGAAGAAGGATTGGAATTGGATAATATTTAAGGTCCCTTCCAACCCAAATCATTCCGTGATTCTGATTCTGTGAAGTTTCTCTGTCTGAGATCGAAATTAATTTCATCTAACTTAATCCATATAGAATTTAAACACTGAGTTTAAGCTGGTCCCTTTATAGCTAGTGAAGGAAGACACTTTCTGAAAGTGATTCACATCATCTTGAAATGTGGCAGAAGAAAGGTTAGACCTTCTTCAGAGCAGAGGACACTGCGATTCCTTTCAATCCACTCTCCTGATACAAAGTAGCATTTAGAGTCTTCAGTCCTTTCATAAGCAGATCACAAAGGGATTTGCAGGATCCCAGCTTTGTGACAAAGGGCTGTGCAAGCCCAAATGCTACTGAATGCAATCAGCATGAAATTCTCTGTGAAAAATGGCAAACTTTAGCTAAAGACCTCACAGATATTTTGCCTATAATGACTGTATTCCTGGACCACACAGGTCTTCAGTCTATAAAGTAACTTCAGAAAGCAGTTCCTGAGGTTTGGTAGATTTACTGGTGTGTGTGCTGCTTAATAATGGGGTTAAATTTAGGGTTTCCTGCTGAAATACAACCACCAGGAAACTGATTCATCCTGTACTAGTTCACATCCACGAGACTGTGATCCATTCCCAGTTGTAACTTAGGTTTTTGTTACAAGAGTAGATGTTGACAGATCTTACTGCTTCCCCAGTGCCAGCGTGCTCGGAACTTGTTCCTGGAGAAATGTGGCAGGTCTTACTAATAACTTGTGTCATGAACCAGAAGAATAGTTTAAGCATCAAAGTTCCCTTTGATGTGAAGATTTGATCAAGATGGTCAATTGTGTCCCTGGTGTCAGGCTAAAGTGGATGTATAAACAGATCCAATGAGTCAAGTGCCAAAAGCGTCTGTTTCTTTCCACTACATGAGGGAAACAAGTGCAAGAAGCATAAATTGGCAGGTCTCTGAAATCAGATGTTAATGTTACCATTGCTAAGGACTTTCTTTTGTTTCAAGAGTCACATGTAAGTGAGTTGCAATAGTGATGTTATTCCTTGACCTTAGTCAAACCATGAGTTTTCTGTTCCTGTGATCAGGAGAGGACAATCCCAGGGAGGATTATGAACCTACGACAAGTGCATGACTGTGAGGAACTGCACCTAAGAGACAGCTAGTGATGGGTCATCATCAAAATTGAGATAGAACATTTCCTAAGATCTTGTTCTGATGTATTATTTTTCCACTGGCTTATGTCTGGAGGGCTGGAGTGGTGCACAGTTGTTAAATTTGCAAACACTAGTTGACTTAGAGGGGACAGAATTAGTCTAGAGGCCCAAGATTAGAATTTAAGATGAACCTTGTGAATTGTAAAACTGGTCTGAAGTACAAAGAAAATTCACTGCTTTATAATTGTACAAACACCAGATAAAACTCTCCATTAACAGAAGTAAAGAGGACCAAAAGAGAGAAGTTTGCAAGAAAATGAGTTGATTAGACTACAAATTAAAAAAAAATGTATAACATTAAAAAATCTAACACATTTTTGAGATGAAGGGATTGCATCCTTTCCAAGGTCCATGTTGTTGGGCTTTCATTGCAAGGGGCACTTGGAAAGTTTGGATCTAAGCACTGGAATCGAACACTGAGAGAAGTACAAGAATCACCATCCTTGAGGAAGGTCTTTAAGACAGCCTAGATAAACTGCTGTCAGGAGGATTGTCAATATAATTGGAGATGCAGGGAAGAGTAAGGAACCTCCAAGGATGATCCATTTGCTTTGAGTGATGTTCTGTAAGACATACAAGTGCTCTGCCTGTGGTGACTGTTGTATTGCTTAATCTCTGCAGCCTCTGTTAAATTGTGAATTACTTTGCTGCTGCAGAGTGATCTCATAGATTTGACAGGTCCAGCTGACACTTCCCAGACTGTGGCTGTGTGATAAACCTGACAAAGTTCACCTCAAGGCTTTTTTCTGCTTGGGAAATAGGTCACAATTTTCACCTCAAGGTCTCCCTTTTATTTTTCTATCAGCTCAACATCCAGTGCCCTATAACACTTGGCAGTTAAAAGAAATTCATTATTGTAAAGGAGTCTCTGAAGTTGAATCAGCACCTCGGACTGTGCCAAAGGCAAGCTGTGAGCCTGGGGAAACAGAGCCCTGGGGAAACAGAGCACAGAGCACAAGCAAGGATGAAAACTGGTAACCAAACTCATGAAAATTACATAAAAAACCCTTCCTCAAAACAGCCAAATAATCAGCATTGCTCCAGTGGAGCTTTGCAGCTTATAGAAGTAGCACCTTGGACTTGATTTCTTCTGAACATCAGAAAACCAAGCAAACTGTGATCCATACTGAAAACTTTCCTATAGCAACAACAATGGTTTATTCACCTCCTGTATTTGTAATGAACTACCAAGGCTTTCATTAGCACAGTCACTGATGTGTCATGCCCAGTATTCCTGGCAGACTTGTTATTTTATGTAACACAATGTGCAGGGCAAAAAAAAAAAAAGAAAGAAAAAAAAAATTGGTCAACCTCCCAGTGATGCACTTTGCACAGGAAATTCAAAAGGACAATTGTTGCTAAATATGAGCACTTAGAAAAAAAAAATAATATTTGGAATTTAACCCTCAATGTGGTGGAGTTTTCTGAGATTTCCAGAGAAACCAACCATTTCACAAGACACCTCTGTTGAAATAACACATATATGAGAAGGCTTGTCTGGAGAAAAAGAGGCAAGATTTCCTTCTGTTTTATAGTAAGGGATTCATACCCCTTTTCTCACTAAAAGGGCTTGCTCTTGGAGTGCATTGATGTTTGTTTGCTTAATATCTACATTGCTCAATACACTCATCCTGCTGCAAGCTGGCTGCTGCTAGGCAGCAGAGTGTGTGGTTTCTCTCTCCACCATCAGTTTGGGGGAGAATAAATGCCCTATTTGGAAGATGCCTTCAGAAAAAAGATGTTCCTGATGAAAGCCAGCTTTTCTGTACCCTTTTGCCAGCGCTGCATGCTGTGTGTCAGGAGAGCAGGGGGTGGTGAAGACTTCATGGTCCATAATCATGGAACCATGGAATCCTTTAAGCTGGGAAAGACCTCTCCTCTGTGGACATGCTGCTGTCAGCTTGGTGGTACAGGAGAATCAGGGTGAAACAAAACTCTGGTTCCTGGTGCAGGCTGAGTTAGCAGTTGGCTGGGAAATTCCCTTTTATGTCCCAGCTGGAAGACAGTCATCTTTATTATTTCGTGTCCCAGAAGTGTCAAAAAAAGGGTAATAACAGTCCCATCACTGGTGTGGTTGGCAGCTGGACAGCTCTCCTGGCTGGAGAACTGGGATTTCCAGAGAAAGGTAAGTGCTGACTCTGGAGCTGGGCAGCCCAGGCAGCCCAAAACCTTGGTTAAATGGAGCCAATGAAGTGTAGGTGTCTAAAATCAAGGACTGTGATCACATTCTGAAAACTCACACACTGTGCATTCACTAAGAGGCAGACAAAGGGCATGAGCTCAGTCAGAACCATTTTCATGGTAGATACCTACAATTAGGGGGACAGATGCCACCCACGTGGCTTTGTTGCACTTGTGATGAAAAATTGTGCTGTGCTAACACTACATTTTATATGTTTCCAGGAAGTGCTGTAGGGTCTTCTGCTCTCAGAAGACAGTAAAACTTGAAACTGGAATCAAACTCTCCGAGGATGTTCGTGAGGGATTTTCTCTTCAGATGTTTTCAAAACTTCCTTCAAGAGAAAACAGGGTTTTTTTAATCATCTTCTCTGTCCATCTGGACTAAATTGGTCATTGATGTAAATAGGTTTTTCCCCTGCTGATATTGAATTTCATTCATTTGATTGTGCAACCACAGATTTTGTCTGGTTGTGTATTCACTGATAAACTTTTCTGCTGTTTTATTATGGTCCGAATTAATAAAAATAAAATAAAAGAATAAAGTAAAAAAGAGGCTCAACATATCCATATGTAGTGAAATTTTTTTTTAAAAGTCCATCGAAAGAGATTTATGCTTTCTAGGTGAACATGGAGGAATGTACAGATATATTTTTTGGTAAGAAAAGGAAAAACTTCATCAGTATTTATAACCTGCTTTTATTTCACTGAATCAGGAATTACCTAAGTGAAGATTAATCATGAGAACTTTCTGCCTTTGAATCTTGCTCATTAGAGGTTGACATCCCATCTTGGCTCCCAAAATAGCCGGTGACTCATGTGGTTGATAAATAACTGCTGATCCTCACAGATGAGTCTCTGAGAGTTCAGGTCCAGCTTCCCAAAGCCATTTCAGTGTCCAGCTCTGTGAGGGGATATTGCAGGCCCTGAGTTTTCCATGCAGGGACAAAGCCAGCCTAAGGAGGGAATTTTCAGCAGTTGCCATATGGAGCAAGTGGGTGCTCAGACTGGCTGACAGCAAATGCTGGAGAGGGGGATGTGTCTGAAACCTTCCATCTTTCCTGGATTTGGAAGAGTTAAGCCAGGGATTCAGTCTAAAGCCCCTCCCAGTTCCTGGACACTTTGCTCCTGCTGGCAGGTGTTGGTTGTGCTCAGGTACCTCTTGCAGAGATTTCCCCAAATGTCTTTGCCTTGACTCCATTGCCACCTTGCACTTTTCACAGCAGCGAAATCGAGAGGTTCTCCTTCCAGCCAGAAAGGGAATGGAGCCCAGGAAGCCACTCCTGAATATTGGTGCAAATCTGTTCAATTCTGTGGCATTGTTCCTATTGGAAACCCCACCTGTGAGCTGCAGCTTTCTGTATGGACAGCACTGAACAAAACATGTGGGAAAACATTGTAATTCCAACCAGGAATGCTGAACCCCTCCCCATTTCTGAGATGTTGGGGTGATATTACACAGATCCTCCAGCTCTTCCCTGCCTCATGGCTCTGCTCTTCTCCTCACTGGTGACAGTGGGTGATGCCTCAAAGGGGTGAAAGTCCATGGGCAGCAGTGGGAATTGCTGTTGTCTCTGCTGGTGTAGGTCATAGAGGATTCCTGGAACTGCTGCTTGCCTGTTAAAGACTTGTCTGGCAGGGCCCAGGGTAACTAATTCTTCTCAAGAGCAGAATAATTGTGGTTTGCTGAAGTTCCCGTGGTTCTTCCAATTGTTTGACTGCTGGACTGACATACATTCCTTCTGCCCTTCAACTTTGACTGTTCCTTCACCTAAGAGGGAAATACCCAGAGAATTCATGTTAGCCAAGACAAAATTTGCAGTCACTGACATTTGTTTCTTGTTCAAAAAGCAGCGATCCTGAGCAATTTGACATATGGGAGCACAGAACAAAGCTTGCCACTTAAACTACATTTGTTTTCTGACTGAAATTTGAAGTGAGATTTGTGCTACAGCCCTCCAAATCATGATTTGTTTCAGACAAAGAATGAGTTGGTCTTGGGATCCTGGCAATTAAATATCCAGTCTGTGAGCTTGATTTTTCATTCAACTGGCTCTAGTGTAACTATATCTTGGAGTTGTTGGGAGTACAGTGGTTTAAATCATTTTTGAAGAAACACCCCTCAGATAAAGAGCTACTTTCTCCCTCTTGTTCCCATCAGATCTGTTCTTAATTACCTGTCCCAAACACTTACATTAGGTTGGCAGTCACCTCTCTTTCTAGAAAAATTCAAAGCCCACCTTCAAGTGTGATTTGATGCATAAGCTAAAACCATGCCCAGAAAAGCTGCCTGCACAAACCCCAGCCTGTCTGATAGGCAGGAAACTGGGGTTTGTCCATTTTATTTTTTGGCTTCTGGTGGCTTTGGGATCTGGGTTTACAGACCTCTGGTTAGTTGGCCAAGCACTGGGGTCTTTGCCATCAACCTGAATAACATGGGATGGGGCTTGTTTGGTGGAAAAGTGGCACAATGAGGAGAGCACCAATTAGACCTGTGTTGTGGTGGACATTTCTGGAGAAATCAAACTGGTTTATCATCTCACTTTTTCTCTTTCCTCTTTCCTCATTACTCTTGCACTGTTGTATAATTTGATTTGTCCACAGTTCCCTCTACTTATGCAGAATATTTGTTCTTTTGCTGCCATCCCCTCCTGTTTCTCCACTTGGTGGTTCACAGGACAAATCTGTCTCTGCTGTCTTTCTGCCCAGAGCTGAAGGTGTAGGAGCCCTGGGTATGATCAATGTGCAAACAATTAGTAAAAACACAGAAGGGATGGTCTTGATTTACTTCACACCAGAGCACAGACAGAAGAATTGGATAACAGCTCCACACATCCCTTCTGTATATGTATATTCTCTGTAACTGCTTTTGTATTTAAGTTATTTCAGATTTTTATCTGTCTGAATGCCCTTTTTATGGAGTTACTGTGGCACCAAGTTTCAAAATGTAAAATGAGAGGTGGGTAACAGTTATGAAGAGACCAATGGAGAGTCCCAGGATGAAAATGCAAGTGTGAGGTGACCAGTAGCTTCAACACCAAGGGGATGCTCAATCTTCTACTGTCAAGGCACAATTAATTTGTGTATTCACATATTCCACTGGTCAGACTAAAGGTCTGGCTTTCCTGGTACCCTCTGGCACAGGCACTGAGGGGTATTTAGAGGAGACTGTAGAAATCAAGGAAGTATCTTGTAATACCTCCCCAGATTATTTTCCTGGCTCCTAAAAATTTTCTTTGGAGGGATTCTTTCTCACCTTATCAGTACTCATGCAGAGGTTGTTTGGTCATCCAGTTCCTAACTGTAGGAAGAAGTGAGTAAAGAGGGAATTTCCTGTGGACACGGCTGACTATCTGGGCAGCTCCATCCCACAGGTGCCAATTTGGGACACATGGAAACTCTTGTAAACTATTCTTAGAGCTCTGCTGTCTCCAGGTCCCTGAGGTGTGTGACACATGCCCTGTGTCCTGAGCATCTCCTTGGTGGGACCAGAGAAGATGGTCACTGAAGCTCTTCAAATCCCAGAGACTGTTTGCAGTAAATAAAAGATTTCACTGAACAGGATAGAACTGGAATCAATTGTATTTATATTAAAATTCCACCATCTACCATTAGTTGGCTAAATTTGGTTTTTGTTGTGTCTGTCATGTGGTTCCTCACTGAAGTCCCACTGTAATTAGAAGGGTAAAACCAATAATTGATTTGTTCTCCTTTTCTTTGCTTCTTCCTTTTTTTCACTATTACAGTTCTGTTGTGTAAGTGTATTATAAAACAGAAGGAAATAAAGTTGCCTGAATGGAAAATCAAGAACATCTGATGCCTAGAAAGAATTAAAACTTAGGGATGACATGCTGCAGACATCTGGATTTTTATTTAAACAGTTTTCAGCTTTGTCACTGAATCATCTTTTGAAAACCAAATATGTTTTGAAAGCCCTTATTGACTGTCTAATACTATCCAGGTGTGTATTTGATTTTTTTCTTCTTACTGACATATTGTCCAAATGAAAAAGCCTTGAAATAATTTAAGTACAATTTAGAAGATGCTACTAGTGCATTAAGGTAAGAAGAGGAAGAAAAAAGAGGAGGCAGGAGAAGCAGGCTGATTTTAAATACCCATCCTTCAAGGGCTGTGTCTTGGGAATTAATTCCTGACTCTGGATCAGCTTTTCCTTGGCTGGAAGTCAGAGCAGAGCCCCTGATGTGCAGATGGAGGTACCCCCCGCTGTTGAGGCAGGCAGAGATCTGACAGCACAGGGGTTAATCCGAGGCGTGTGTGCGAGTCCCGCTGAGATAAACCAGGCACTCAGCCCTTTTGCTCCGAGAGACACTCTGGCTCTGCTGGGAGATTCATTTTGTCTGCAAAACCAAGCATGTAATTTCCCTTCTCCCTTGCTCTCCCTTCTGTCCCTGTCTCTGGCCAGTCCTGTGGCTCAGAGGCAGCAGCCAGTCTCCCTGGTGACAACCAGGACAGCTGAGCTGACCCTCAGAGGGGTGGTGAGATGCAGGATTTCACTGCAGGACGTTGGTTAGGAAGCCCCTAAACTGGCTTTTTTCCTGCTGGGCAGAAGAGTAAGGCTGGGGAAACCCTGAGACACCACTGTCCTTTGGAGAAAAAAGGTGAAGCAATGACATAAATTAAAATGAAATAGCAATAATAATAAAAAAAAAAAATCACCTCCCCCTCAGCATCCAAATTGCACCCATAGAGAGCCTTCAGCTTATTCTCAGTGTTCTGTCAGCTAAAACTGATCCCTCCTCAGTGAGCACCGGCTTGTGTGAGCTGTGTAAATGCAGAATTGTGTCCGTACAGCCGCCAGACTAGGCATCCAAAACACCTCCAGGTCCCCGGAGCCAGCGGAGGGGACATTTCTACCTGTTTTCACATGAAACAGAGGAACTGAAGCCTCCAGAGTGGGGGTTTGGTTGTCAGTCCGATTTACTCCTCTCAGCTGTTCTCTGCCGCCGCCGAAGCTGAGCGTGAATAACTTACCAGCCCGCACAGATAACTTTGCTTTTACTTTCAGTCCGGCTTGAGACAGAAATCCCATCAAAGCTTTCATTCCAATCCCCGTGCTGGATGATGACACAGGAGTTAAAGAAGTAGAGGGCAAAATTCCTGAGGCACTCCTAAAGATTTTTCCAAGAATTTTTAAAAGCCTCTTAAAAAAAGGCGGCAGAGATCGAACGCTGTTCTGGGAGGGGAAAAAAAAAAAAAAAAAAGGAAGAAAAAACTTTGGCAGGCAAACAGTGTCTTACATCAATCTAACAGTCAGCATCTATGTAGATGTTCTTTCCTCCTTTTGTGCAACACCCCTTCCCTCCTACAGACCACCCAAAGCCCTATAAATAATCCAAGGACTGTATTTTTCCTCCAGATTTCTCTTCAGACCTCAAAGGAAAAATATCAGGCAAAGGGAGGGAGAGAGGGAGAAGGGAAAGTGAAGAGGGGACAGAGAGAAAGAGGAAAGATGGCTAGTGAGTTCAAAAAGAAAATATTCTGGAGGGCAGTGGTGGCTGAGTTCCTTGCCATGAGCCTTTTTATTTTCATCAGCATTGGCTCGGCTCTGGGCTTCAATTTCCCCGTGGTGGGCAACAAAACATCAACGAGGTCTCAGGACAACGTGAAGGTTTCGCTGGCTTTTGGGTTATCCATCGCAACCATGGCACAGAGCGTTGGCCACATCAGCGGGGCCCACCTGAACCCGGCCGTGACCCTGGGGCTCCTGCTCAGCTGCCAGATCAGCATCTTCAAGGCACTCATGTACATCCTTGCCCAGTGCCTGGGGGCAGTGGTGGCCACGGCTATCCTGTCGGGAGTCACCTCCTCTCTCCCAGACAACCTCTTGGGGCTCAATGCGGTGAGTAGAAACTTTTAATTTCTCTTTTATTTATTTATTTAGTTTCCTCCCTCACTTAGAAACGTAACACCTGTGATCTACTAAAGGTGTGCTTGTGTGTAGGGGGGTGGTGGTGTTGGTGGGGACCTCAGGCAGCCAACTGTTTATTGTAGCAGAGAACTCAGCCCTGACTGGTACCAGGATGGATCTATGTCACAGGGATGGTCCTTCCTCCCCACCCTCCTTTTGGAGCTGTAGGACATTCTGGCCGTGATCAGTTCTGCTTATGTTCAGTTTTGTGCATCAAGGTTGCTGAAAGGAGGCTCTTGACACCAATTTAACACTGAAGTTTCTGGGAGTTGCATGATGTTTTGTGGTTCTGAGAGTCTGTGGGGTGACACGCTGATTAATGTGCATTTACGAGTGTTGTTCTGGGTTCTGTAAATGTGATTCATTTTCAATAATTAATGGTTTGTGTAACCTGATGATGACTGCAAAGAAAACCTGTGGGAGCAGAGAGAGGTGTGTAACAAGAGAAACCCTGTGCCCAAAGGTGTGAGCATTACCTGTTGCATTAGGCAAAGAGCTCAGTTCTTGCCTGATAGAATCCCTTCTGCCTTTTCTGTGTATTTCTGTGAGAAAATGAGACAAGCCCTGAATTCTCAGGTGTAAAGATGTGAGGTACAGGTAACAGGGGTGCAGGTTTCATCCCTCTCCCAGCCAGATGTTCATATCACACTGCTTAAAAGCTGCCTGGCCACAACTCATCCTCAAAATGTTGGCATTTTGCTGTAGTTGTACCATAACAGGAGAAAAAAAGGATAAATACACTTTTAAACTTGAAATCATCCCACTGTCAGAGGCAGTGCTACAGCCACTGCAGTACACACAGAACTATAAATGGAAATTTACCTTCTTATTTCACCTGATCTCTTAAGAACAGCTCTTTCATATATTTTCTATGGCTTCTTTCTTGCAGAATATTCCCGACTGCAGCTTGTAACTTAAGCTAGTTGGAAATATTCTGCTTCTTTGAAGGAATATTTGGGACACAAAGCTGCAGATACAAAATGTCTTCTGAAATAATTTAAGCAAAATACTGATATGGTTTTGCATGCTGTGGCATCACAGATAATTCAGAAGACGAGTCAGTTTTTGAAATCGTAATAAAATCTGGTATTAAGGTGATTCCTGAGCTCAGTATCATCCACCCTTGTGTTACTCTGAGTTGTTTGTTTGCTTCCCTCGAGCCTGGTGCCTGCTGTTATTCCATCCTGGAAATTTTGATGGGTTAATCCAAAACACTTTGGGGAAGAAAAGCAAATAACTTTATTGACTCCAGAAGGCTCTCCGTGTGTGTGTGTGTGTGATACATGATCATTTCCTCTGAAACCACTGGCAGAGGGAACAGCTCAACCACATGGGACAAGGGATCGGCCCAAGTGGTTTCCTCGAGAGGTCCAAGTGTCATTAAACATGGGAGGTCTGATTTTGGTAGCGCTTAAGCTTGGTCTTTTCCTTTTGCTTCCATAAAATCCTGATGACTGGTTCTTTCCTCTAACCAAAATCCCTAAAACTGGCCATTTGTAAAGCAGGGTGAAGGTCTTTCTGCTCCTCAGTCAGTAACTCCCCAAGCTACGAAGGGAAAACCAGACAGCACTGAGTCTCCACCATATACATTTTACAAATTTGGCAACAGTTTCTTTGTGATTAATTGATGGATTATTATCAGTAGTTCCTAAAAGACCCAGTCTCGGTGCTTGTTGTTGTCAAATACACAGAATTTTGATTTTTTAATTTCTTTTCTCTTTCACATCCAGTTGTAAGTGTTCTGGCTGAAGGAGCAGAGGGGAGACCTCCCTGGGGATGGGGAGGGCAGCAGCTGTTCTTCTCCCTTGCAGGAAAGAGCTAGAGAGGAAAGGAAAGCAAATCCATTCATTTCCCAGTGACAGGCTTGGAGTGTCTGGGGAGAGGAGCGATGAGGGGGGAGCTGGGTCTGAGCCCACGCAGGGGAGAGCAGCAGACTCTGATCTGCTTGTGCAAAGCTCAGCGGGGCACATCCTGAAAGCACAGCCCAGCACCAGGAGCACGGAGCCTCCCTCAGCAAATAGGAGACAAGCACAAGCCACAGAGAGTTGCTTTTGTTTATGCTTTTTAACCTGTGGACAAGGTGGGGAGGGACAGAGCTGGCATCCCTGCCGGCTGCTTTGTCTTCCTGCCCTTCTTGTGGAAGTTGAGGTGTGGATTCACTACTGAGGTGCTTATTTGACAAGGCTTGGAAGAGGGTTTGGATGTGTGTGACTTTGTTCGCTGTTCTGATCCTGCCATGCTCTTGAAGAGGTGTTTTTTTTTAACAGGAAAAATGGGGTGGAAGCAGTTTAATGGAGTGAGTGTCCATCCAGTGTTCCCAGTGGATCCTGGCGGGGGGGGGGGGGGGGGTGGGTGTTCATGCCTGAACTGAGATTTATCCTGCCAAGCTGTAGGTCCTGCACTGAGGGACCAAGCTGAGAACCCATTTCCATGGTGTCCTCTCTAGTTCACAGAGAAGGAGAGACAAAGAGAGAGACTTCAGCCTTTAGATCCATTAAGTTGCCCTCCAGAGACATCCAGCTCTTCTTTGGCATGATGAGGCTCCAGGCTTGGGATTCTCTGCTAAGTATCCAAAATTTAGTGGGATAAATGTGTGTCATTCTCACTGCCCAAAGGGAACAAGAGAAACACAAGTAAATGAAGCACAAACCCCAGCAATGGAAGGTGCAAGGCTGAAGAGAAAGAAGGGGGAATGAAAATGCAGGATATTCCTTTAACATGTTCCATATTAAGATCTGTTTTATACTAAGACAAGCAAACCAGTTACACATTAGGGGGTTGATCCAAACTTTACTGAAGTCAAAGGAAATATTTTTAGTTACTTTGGCTGGTTCCGAATAAGACATTTTGGACCACATTCAGAGAGGTATTTAGATTACTGAATCCTCTTAAAACACTTAACTTCCCATATATTTTAGTAGTGGTGTGGATGCCAAAGTAAAAACTTTGAGAATTGAAAAAGTTGGAGTATGCAGTGCTTGCTCTTCTAAAAATATTAAATATTTTTCCTTACCTCATCTTGTACCTTTTTTTGGAAGTTGCTTTACTACGTTTCAAATTTCCATTAGGTAAAGCTGTAAGAATAGAAAATACCTAATCCTAAATGTGCTCATCTGCCAGCAGAGCTGGCTATTGTCTAGAGAGGACAGATCTGTAGTTTGGATAATGGAAGAAACTATTCAGCACGGGCAGTTAATGACCATCAGAGAGCTCAAGCAGGAAAAACGGGTGAGAGGAGACTCCTGTGCCACAAGGTAACAATATTTGCTGTTCTGCAATGATTATCTGGAGAACTTTTATCAATTTTTTAAAAATGTTCTGAGGAAATTTCTTTTGTTCAGGCTCATTTTATATATTCAATTAATAAGAGTTTGTAGCAAATGCAGACACCGCTTTATAATTCCACGTTTTCTGTGTTTTGGCACACTGATTGGAGTGCCAGGAAATCTGCCCCCTAACTTGCTGGGCTATAATTTGGAAACTATTTGAAAACTCTGCCTTCAAAGTTTATGATGAAAGATACTGTTTTAAAAGTTATAACTGGATCAAAAATTGTAGACAAGAAAAACAGACCTGAAGCTAGTGTTGCTCGGGTAGATAAAGAGAAAAGAAAAACAACCAAGAATAACAAATAGGAGGACTTGGGTTTAGAAAACACTCAGTGGACAGATAAATGTTGTTTGTGTAACTGAAGTCCTTTCTGGAAAAGCCAGAAGAGGTCTGTGGTCAGTGGATTTGAAGCATTTTCTTAAGACAGGTGAATAGTCATATAGGTAATATTTCTGGAGTATGGAAAGTCGCTTGTTGCTGGAAACACCCTTTGGACTTCCATTGTCTCTACCACTGCTGCTGAGAGAAGTTCCCCAAGTCTGGATCAGCTGTGGCAGAAGAATTGATGCCCATAAGGGTGCAATGCCCTTTGGTGATAAACGGTGTCCAGCTCCAAATCCTTTCTCAAAGACAGGGAGAAAGCAGCCCTTTGCCATCCTTGATTCTTCATGCCAGGGCAGTATCTGCTGCTTTGAGACCCCTTTCACCCTCACCAAAGTCACAGCAGAGAATCACAGAATCATGGAATGGTTTGGGTTGGAAGGGACCTTAAGGACCATCTTGTTCCAACCTCCTGCTGTGGGCAGGGACACCTCCCACTAACCCAGGTTGCTCAGACCCCCATCCAATCTGATCCTGAACACTTACAGGGGTGGGAACTCTTTTCATAACTAATCCCACTAAACTGGATTGTGATCCAGTAGCACCAGAGCAGCTTGGAATCCTTATGTTGGAGATGGCATTTTTTCCTCTGCTGTCTATGTGTTCCTCAGCTCCAGCCTTGTTTTACTATCTAGGAAGGATGAACAATCTCTTGTCTCCAGGAGACTGGAGCATAGGATGGTGCACTGTGCGTCCTTATCTTCTGCACACGTCTTATCTTTAGAGCATCAGTGCTGGTGATTTTTCTTCCAACAAATTTCCAAGGCACAGAGGCTTGTGGTGCAAACATAAAATTACCCCTGCACTGGGAATTCTGTTTCATACAGTTGAGACCTGCCACACCCTTTCATGGTATTCATGGAGCAGCACTGGAGTTTTCATCCTGCTGTTTCTTATTGAATCTTTCCCATCCTTTAGAAAGTTTCCTCAGGAGGGCTCTTGGAGCGGAATCACCAGACTCCCAACATTTGGTCCAACCCAAATTTGGTGGCCCTCTGGCCATGGGGAGCAGGACCTGCATGGCTGCCCTTGATGACTCAGTGTTTGCCTTGTGATTTCCCTCTCTCCTCTTGCCCGCGCCCTGCGGGTCTGTTCTCCTTCAACCTCAAATTAAACAAAGCCGGCTTGAGTTGGAAGAACTTCCAAAATAAACTGAGGGCTTGACAGTGTGAGTGGACAATTGAGTAAGTGATGCTGCTTTTCCTCTGAGTCAGTGTGGAAAATTGCAATTCCAGAGGTGCTGCTGGATGGACGAGACATCCAGTTGAGTTCCTGACCTTTAACGCTCATTAAAAAATCCTTGATGCTTTTTTTTTTCCAAATGTAGATTATATGCTGTGTCTTTCTCCAGTCTCAACTCTAGTTTCTGCCCTCTGCCCTCCCTGTTTTTGATCCAAGACAGGCTCCTCCTGCCAACCTTGCCTCTGTTGGGACATCTGCATGCTTAGACACTTGGACTTGTACAAGAAGTTGCTGCATTTTTAGAGTGAGCGAAACGGTTCCGGTACATGAGACTTATCTGAGCTTTTTATTTCTCAGCAAAGACTGTCACAACAATGGCTCTTTGTTCAACGTCAGTTTTGCAGCAGAGGTCTTTTATGGCCTGCCAGCATTGTATTGCATCACCCCAGGCCAGGCAGGTGGGACACAGGAAAGGCACCTGCTCAAAACTGGCCACGGTCTTGGCCTCTTCCTAATGAGTTCACACAGTGACAGCAGAAACATCTGGGCTGAGACGTGAACCTGATGGTTATCACTCATTCTCCAGAGCATTTGGGGCTAACAGGGGTTATAGCTCTAATCCTTATCTCGGATCTCAGAGGTTATTATCTAATTTCCATTTCCAAGAAGGTTTGCTTGGTGCTTCTAAACTTATACAGCCCTATCCTGAGATTTTGGCAGAGAGCAGGAGGGGATGCAGCAGCATGGCCGTTTCTGGCACAAGACAAGGCCTTTAGTGATCACCCAGCATTACTTTGCTGCTGGAACAGAGGGGTTCAAGGTGGGGTTTGTACCATGAGCCACATTCAGAGGACCCAAGGACGTCTGGTCCATTGTTTGAGAAATGCTCTGCAAAGACTCAGATCAAAATGCCCTGTATTTGTTTCTATTTAGAAGTGATAGAAATTGATGCAAGGGATGCAGAAAGGCTTACAAAACACTGATTTGCCATAGATATAAACCCATTATTAATTTAGCAGATTAATTGATACTGTAATTCAAGTGGAGTTACCCTGGGATTTTCAGAGAACAACTTTTTCTGTGTTTGACCAGCTGTCAAACTAAGTAGGATTAAGTATGAAATATAAGGAAATTCGTTTTGCCACCACCCTTCCTGACTGGTGAATAAAAAGTTAAAATTGTTTTCGTTTCCATAGCATTCTGTGTTATGCCACATGTACGGGATACTCTGTGTATATGTGTGCCCACACCCACATGTACTCACACACCAGCAACAGAGCAATAGATAGATATTCTTCAGATGACCCCAAATTTCATTTTCTACTTTAAATTAGCTAGAATTCTTTTTAAAACTATCTCTTAATGGATGTCTAAAGATCTGCCATGGCAAGAAAGTGGGAACTAATGAAAATTTCCATGGCAAATATCATGAGAATGTGTATTATGGATCAATTCAGGGTAAACTGGTGCAATGGTAAGAAAAAAAACCCTTAGGTCTTTGTAGCAGAGCTCATGGGTTTCAGCAGATTATGTGAACCCTCAGGGAGTTTAGAATAGCATTTCTTTAATCAGAGAATCCAAAAAAGTGTCACTACCTGGGCTGTATAACTATTTTTAAGAGAAGCATTTTTAAAGCAAGGATACCAAACCACATCACAAGTACTAAAGGAAGAAAAAATAGCCCTTGAAAAATTTCCTGTTTGTCTCGAGAGGAAATTGCCTGTTTTCTTTAGAGCAGTGGTACATTTTTGCTTATTTGTCCATTCTCCAGTTTAATAGAGAGAATTCAATAACAGAGAGGTCTTACCTGGCACCACAATTGAAAATGTCCAAAAAATCTTCATTCTTAGAAAAATGCCTATTCCAGAGTTAGGGAAAACAGCCCAAGCTGTTGTGCTTGTGCTCAACTTCATAGATAACAAACTATCTGTGTGTTAGGTATCTGCATGTTTTAATTTCTATATTTCTCTGCCTTTTAATGCAAGCAGAGGCACATTTTCCCTGTGTGCTGTCACAAAGAGACCTCTGGTCTGTGGCTGTGCCCATCAGTACCTCCAGAATAATAACAACACAGATGCCACAGAACATTTGAATGTCTCCTGGAGGTTTTGCTGGCCTGGCTGGGAGCTGCAGGCAGTCCTGTGTGGTTATTAATGTGTAACCTGATGGGAAAGTGCTGCTCTTCCTGGCACCCAGAGCCAAAGCCAGGGCAGGAGTTTAATTGCTGCAGCTCCACTGATGAGATCTGGGGCTAAGGCACAACATTAACATGTTAAATCAAATATACAGAGCCTGACAGGCATCCTGGAGGAAACTATAAACAGCAGGAGGGCAAAAGTGTGGCGTGAAATCTCTGCAGTGGGTTTCTCTTTTGGCATCTGGGCTAGAAAGGAGTAAAAAAATCCTCTGTGTCCTTCCCTGGATGAGCCCTGTGCATCCCCTCTCTAGGAACCACTGAGGGGTGGCACAGAAAAATAAACTTTTCCAGGCTCTTGATGCTAATTCTGTGTCAAGTGAAGCCAATGGATGCTTTCAGAGCAGGGCTGTGGCACATGATTACACACACACACACACACACTACACACACACACACACACACAACTTCTCCTGAAGGCAGTGCTGACTGTTTGGACTGAGGAATGAGTAAGGTCGGGTTCGGTCCCTTTTCCTTCCTTTGTTATGACTTCTTGCTTGATGAACAAGTTGGAGAAATGAAGGAGTTGGAACTGTTCCCCTAATTCCTGAAATCCATTGCATGCATTCAGAACTGCTTTTGAACTCCATGGAAAAGCCAAGCCTTCAATGCTCTGCACAAGACTGACTGTATGAACTACCTCAGGCTTGGAAAGTTTGAAAACTTCACAGTTTGCTGGAGTATTTGTCTAGAAATATAAAATATCACTTTGGTGCAATTGCCAGCAGGCATGCTGTGAGGTTTTTGCAAATCCAGCTGGTTATTCCAGTAACAACATAGAAAGGAAGATCCTATTAGGCTCAAAATGCAGATATTCCCAAAATTCCCCATAGAAAGACTCTCTCCTTCTGGGCTAGTAATACGGGAGATCATAAACAGCTTTGTGGTATAAACGAGTGAATCAGCTCTTACAGAAAATTATCTATTTGCTTGGGGTTTGCTGGGTAAAGAAAAAAGAATACAGAATCTCACAATTATTCATCCTCTGAACAGAAGTTGTGTATTTCTCAGCAGCAAAATTTAATGAAAAAAAAAAAAAAAACAAAACCCCCAAACCAAACAAAAAAATAATGTTTCCCCAAAAACAACTTTCCCAGAGGCACATCAAAAAGTGAAAGTGTAAATAAGGCAAATGGTCTGGCTCCAGCCAGCTGTGCTAAATGCAAGTCCTACAGAGGGACTGACTTTTACTGCCTGTCACTGGCCTGACATATAAATGTTCTGTGCTCTGGTTTAATATAAATTAAACCATCTCTGTTCTCTTCACGGCACACCAGGCTGCTGTGACACAAAGCCCTGGCTGGTTTCTCCTCAGCCTGCATGAGGGTGGGAGGAGGGAGGTTAATCCTGTTCCTGGAGGGTGTCTGCTGTCCAAAGAACGGAAAATATGATTTCTGCTTTGGGAATTGAATGAGTCCCCTCTAGAGCTCTTAAGGCTGTATTTATAGGAAGGATAATCTAGCAGAGGACAATATGTTTTGTCCCCAGGTTCTGCTGAATGTTTCTATTGTTGATCTAGGATATGATCCAAAGCTAATTCATAAGCAGCTTCTGAGTGCTCCTGTCATATAATTTTAAGTGAAACTCTTTAGATCTTTGCCTGTCTCTGCTTCCTAAAGAAATGGGACTTTTGTACTCTGTGAAGCCCTAACACTCAAATAATGGGTATAGGAACATCCATTTCACAGGGATACTGTTAAAGTGAATAACTGTAGTTAAATGGCCAGGGATAAAGTCTCTGAATTAATTTTGACAATTAAAGGAAAGGTTATAGATGTGAAGATTTGGGACAGAATTCCAGCAGAAGAAAGGAAGTTATCAAGTTCTTTTCATGACAGAGTTGGAGCTGAAAGAGCGAGAGATGTCTGAAAAAGTGACTGGTGAGGCGGAGGGAGAGGTTTTAGAGGGAAGTAGGGAAGTGAAATTCTGAAGAACATTACACTGAAGAACTTTGCCCAGCTAAACACTGAAATGGTACAAACACTGAAATTGGTATAAAGCAGCACATATTTCAAGCAAAGGGATGAAGACAAGAGAATGGACCGTTTAAACTAATGCGAAGAGTTTCCCTTATTAAGAGAAAGAAGGAAAAAATCAAAGAAGGGAAAGTTGAAGCTGAGGAAGAAAATGCAGTAAGATGGCAAGAATTTTCTTGAATAAAATGCTAAAGATCTGCTTTTAAGAAAAATGCCTGCCATGGCAGAGATAAGGTAATAATTCAGGTGGGATGGCTGAGATATGCAAGGGAAAAATATCCTGGCCATTAGTGATGTTGTATGTCTCACTAAATTGCTGTGCCTTTTCTCCCTCTAAAACACACCAGCCAGCAGGACTTTCAATGCTGTTTCATAGGAATGGGGAAAGCTGCCATTCCCCTGCTGAAAAATAGACTTCTACAATTGCAGAGGCCTATACTTTTTCTGGAACAGTGAGAAAGTAATTCCTGTTATATGAAAGGAAGCTGGATCCTAGAAGCCACAATCCAGGGCTAAGGGTTTGTTGGATGAGATGGAGCACAGCACCACGTGATGCAACCACCTTGCATAACAAACTGTCTTATCCACAGAACGGGAAACAGGTTTGAACTTGATATAATTTTCCTCGTAATGAGAAAAATATGAAGCCACTAGAGAAGTACACAGTGGGGTTTACCTTGGGCCAGTTTAATTTCCTGTCCCCATTTCTCTTCTGGAGGCGGACAACAAATAAATATCCTGTCCTTAAAAAAAAAAAAAAGAAAAAAAATTAGAAGGAAAGAAAACATGCCATTAATTTGCCCAAATTATTGCTGTGGAAGTCAATCAGCTAAGCATGGCAGTTAAGGGCACTTCTGAGAAACATATTCCACAGTTCCTGTCTCCTGTCTGATTTGGAGAACTGGAAGCAGTGTGACCACTACCCATTTCCTACGACAAAAAGCAGGTGTCCCTCTCAGCTTGTTACTCCCATGTTCGTGTCTAGATAATGATTTTTCATTATTATTTTCCTCGGGTTTAACAAGCCTCATTTGATTATAGCCCATGTCTCTTGAGTCACTGACCCTTATGGGTTGTATCACCAATAGATCTGTGCAGAGCCTTCCCAGGGACCGATCCATCACTTCTGGTTCTTCTGTTTGCATCTGCTTCTAGGCACTAACTCAGCTGAGCCAGAGCACCACTGAGGCGATTCTGCCCCAAACCTTCCCACGGGAAGAACTTTTCCAAAAAAACAAAGTCTCTTATACGATAATTCATCTTGGAAAGCACCTCAGGAGGCCTCTGGTCCAACTTCTTGCTCAAAGCAGGGTCAGCACTGAGTTCAAACCAGATTTCTCAGGAGTAGCATTAATAAATACAGTTAATATTTGAATGGGCACCCAGCATTGTTCCTCATCCCATTCCCAATAATGCAAAGCAGAGGGCTCCAGCCTGCCTTAATTGCTTCCTTAGGTTCCAACCAGTTGCATCTCAGGAGATTTCTGGATAAGATTTGATTTCTGTACATTTACTGAATTCCAGTGGATTTTTATTATTTATTATATTTAACTTGTTCAGATTTTCAGGCAACTATGGTAAAGATATTAATCATAGAATCATTATGGTTGGAAATGGTGGAATTCTACTCACAGGATACACCTCCCTTGAGGTGTCTACGTGTAGGTTTGTACTTGTCATCTGGGTGCTGTGACAGTCCAGAGAATTACTCAGTGCAAGATAACGCAGCCAAGACTGATTCAGCTGATCAGATAAACGTGTCTACAAATAACTCTCAGCACTTGCCAATGATGTAACCCATTTCTTATGTGTGTTTCTGGTGCTTCTGTCAAAATAGTGACATAAAAGTGAAGTTGAGTGGAATTATTCATGTGAACAAAGGAGGAGAAGATGTCTGGATAGACTTCCATGGTGTGGGAAACTGTGTTGGAGATGAATGTGGGCCTGTGTGTTTCATTTTCATTCCTTAAGGAGTATTTGGTTCCTTGAAGCACTGAATCTACTCAAGCATGCAAAGCTCAGGGAGCCACTGGGCTCTTCCCTGTCCTCTGACTTTTTTTGTGTTAATGACCATTTTTTCACTGAGATGGGAAGATGTCAGAGACTTCCCAGCATATCCATCAAAGGCAAATGCAGTGTCAGCCCACACACCTTGTGACCACTGAGGGCAACAAAGCCATTGCAGTGTGAGTACAGCTCCCTGGGAAGGGCCCCTTCACCCCAACACTGCATGGAGTGGGGCTCTTTCTTATGTTTTGAGGCATAATTTCACCTATTAAGGAACCAGAGATACAGTCACCTTATATTCTTGATGTTCTCTTTAGCAGAATGCCAGATATTAAGACCAGCTGTTGATTTTTAGTCAGGTTTAATGTATGGCACTGCTTCCTACTAGATTCAGATTAAACTTTAGACAACCCTGAAGCTCCTGGAGTCAGGTACCCTTCAAAAATTCAAGCTTTCCTTAAAAAACCAGAATCACAAATGGAAAATACGAGAAGAGGACAATGAACTCATTTTGGTTTTACCTATCTGGTTCTGTCAAGAGCTTAAACCAGCAGATTCAAAATGTTTCCTGATGCACTTGTTAGCTGGGCAACACTTGCAAGCCCTCTGTGAACAGGGATTATACAAACACAAATAGACATAAATACATGTACATTTTAATTTGCTACAAGGAAATACACCTTCCTACTGTACGTGTTATGCCACAGCAAAGCAGAACTTCCAAGGTTTGCCTCGTTTTGGAACACATCCCAGAGTCCTTGCTCTCCCAGTGGAATCTTAACGTTCCTGGCAGGCTGTGTAAAATTACACACTGGAGGAAAGCAAAAGCTTTCCTATGACATTTCCAGGTTTTCTTTGATTCCACACAGCCCATCAATAAGTGTTGATTAGCAGGGAGAGTGACCTCAAGTCACGTCAGCTGGAGGATGTGTTTTTCCTGGAGGGAAAGGAAGAATATGATTTCCCCCTCTCAAAGATAAGGATTATCACAGGTTTTTAAAGCACAAGGTTTTGCTCTTATAGTCTTTTGTCCTTTATAGAAGCCTTTCAAACGAAGGGAAAGCCTAATGGCTGGCCAGTGTTTAATCTTTTAAAATGTCAAGGTTTGGCAAACGTTAATATTTATGTGCCAGGCCTCAGATTTGGGTTCTCTGCGGTTGCATCATGATAGAAAGGAATTTACTTTCTTATCTGCTTTTGGGTGTGTGCATATCAGTCACTTTTCGCTAAGACACCTGGCTTTTAAGTTTGGCCATTTGGCCTTCCAAATGTGAGGCAGGATTTTCCAGAGAGTCTACAGTCCAGATTCCTAAATTACTTTTGTTATCAGGAAAATGCATTTGAAGCCTAATTTATTGAGATCCACAGGTCCCACTGTCTCTGCAGTGAAAAAAAAAAAAAAAAGGCACTTTTTTTTTTAAGCGGATGACAAAAGTAATAGAACATTATTTTAGAGATATATCAGGAATGCAGCATAAATTTCTGGATCATGTAATTTTCAGTGCTGTCTCATATGTATATATTTATGCCAGACTGATACATCTCACATGTAACTTCCATCAATGTTGAAGGTTTCATTATCTGATTTCAGTTTCTGCTGCATGGATGCTGGAGGAACCAAAATACCCACCATTTCAATCAGAATTCCCTTTCATTTGTGGAGAAACTGCTTTTAACTCAGAGGAGATCACTCCTGACATTAAAGAACAAGATATAAAAATATATTATTAATCCTTCAGATTTAACAGGACTTAGAAATCAGTGTATTTCTACTGTTTTTTAGTATAGCTAATCAGATTTATGGTGACCAAAAACTCAGGTCACTTTTTTTCCAGGACTTAGGAATTTTATATGATACAGCTTTGTCACAGAGAAGAAACAGGAGAAGTTAGTAGCAAAGGTAGACAGTGGAAGAGTTCAGTTAAACATCTTTAAATTTTAAGGTTATTCAAATACTAGTTTGGAGAAAATTAGGGCATAAAACCACAAACCCAAAGATTTATAGCATAATTTCCCATAGTTTCATTGTTCTGCAGAGGTCACAATAACATGTAATTATGTTTTTGCTGTATATGACCCAGCGATTTTTAATGCAGAGGCTCTGACAGAAGGGATAACCTACTGATAACACTATTTTTGAGCAGAAGTTTTGCAGAGTTTGCTTCCTGCTCTGAGTCACTCCCAGTCTCAGTTTCGCTGGCCTCTGTCCAAGCTCATGTTTTATTCTATCCATGCAATTGAGTTATTTCTGCTTAACACCAAGTTACTCAGCTCAGGAACAGTCTTGACTTAATGAAGACACCACTGAATATAGAAATCAGAAGCAGAACTCAAAACTTGTTACAACAGTAAATGGTTTATGCTCCTTGGTTTCTTGCTAAGTACAAGTTTCCAGCATTACTCCTGAAATATGACAGCATTTCTTTTATATAATGTTCATTTATGTACTTATTGTAGTTTCAGCACGTCCTACAGCATTTAAATTGATAAGAAACTCTACTGATTTCATGCCTAATAATATCACTGGAATATCTATGTCTGCCAGTTTGAGTCGAGGCAGTCTGCTTTGCTTCAGTAGGAAATTGAAACACTTCTCCCATCAACTTCTGAGGATTTCTGAATTGTGGATGCTCTTTTATGGATTCCAAAAAAGCTGAATGAGATTTAATTTAGGTCTAAGACAGCAAAAAGCAGCCTACATGTGATAGAAGTGTCTAAGATCTTTGTATTCAAATGAGATAAAAGACAGAGCTCCCAAATAATCACCTACATTTCATCAGCTGAATGGATCTCCTCTCCATTGACTTCATCCATTGCCTACCCCAGTTACAGGTACATTGCCTAAATGTTGACAGTTAGAGATGTTTTAGGTGCCTTGGGTCTTCTGTAGGACTTGTGTCACATCTACCAGCCCCACGCAAACACTGTGGATATCTCAGAGCGTTTCATGTGGCATTGGAGGAATATTTTCAGGCAATAGGTGTCAATACTAGTGTGGAAATCTCTGAAGCAATGAGTGAATGCCCTAAGGAACCACAGAACACTTCCAAAAAAGTAAACTCTGGCTCATTTCTTTCTCACATGGAGATCAGTTGTGTTCTTCTGTGTAGTGGTTGAGTGTTCACTTTGGCTGGATGCAGCAACAGCTCAACCATGTTGAATTGCCAATAAATTTGGTTATGCCTAGACCTGAGTAGAGGAGTGAAAGATTCAAAATTAATTTCTGTTCACTTTTTCTTCCTTTTTTTTTTATTTTTTCCCCCCCATTAAGCAAAAGCCACCTGAAGAAAGAAATGGCTGTGCAGATCTGTGTTTTCCCATCAAAAAATAGACCCTGCAAAACTTTGCTGCACTGGTTGAAGCCAGGTAGGAATATCAAGTGACATTGTCCTTCTTGTCTCCCTGCAGCTTTCAGAGGGAATCAATGCAGGCCAAGGACTGGGCATTGAAATCATTGCTACCTTCCAGCTGGTGCTGTGTGTTCTGGCCACCACGGACCGGAGAAGGAATGATGTCTCAGGATCAGCACCTTTGGCCATTGGGCTCTCTGTTGCCTTGGGACACCTTCTGGCTGTAAGTTTTAGCCCTCACAATTTCTATCTGCAATGTCCCACCTCAGGATGGGTCCAGTGAAGGCAGGAACATGATGAGACAGTGATAGTATCTTCCTTCTTCCACTTTTGAGACTGACCTTGTTTCTGCCTTTTGTTCTTGAGCCGTGTGGCTGTGGCAGTAAGAGGGGAGGTTGCACATCTGGCAGGAGTTGCTGTGTAGGACCAGTTTCCCTGGTAGGGCAGGACAGGCATGTGGCAAACAGTCCTTCTCCTTCCTCTGAGGAACAATGAGTGAAGCAGTTGTGAGCATCCCAACCTTGCTGCAGGATGTCACTTGCCCTCCCCTGTAAGGAAGGTGCCAGATGTTCATCAGTGCCTCACACTGATTCTCTTTCCCCCCCCCAGATCGACTACACCGGCTGTGGAATCAACCCCGCCAGATCTTTTGGCTCAGCACTGATTGCCAACAACTTTGAAAATCACTGGGTAAGTTGAATAAATTTATTTACTTTAGAAGAGGCTCTGAATATGCCTGACATGCAAGGTCAGAAACATTTAAACGTGTTATTCAGGCCAGCTCAGTGAGTTGCCATTTCTATTTAACAAAGAAAGATCTCCTTTCACTCCTGACCAGCCTCAGGCAATCAGAAACTCCTCAGGCTCATTCAGTCTGTGTTCAAAGTAATACAGTAGATTTTCTTTCATTATTTTCCTTTATTTATTTCAATGTTTTAAACATTTGAAACTGATTACACAGAACCCTGTGTGGTGTATTTATTGCTTAAACTGAGTTTGTAAAGTGCTCTTGCTTAATCTGGTAAAACACAATTTAGGAAGATTCTTAAGCAGGTTTATAAATTGAAATGGATCATCCAGTTTAAATGTTTGGCATCTTAAAGCTAAGTGTCTGGTTATGTGCTTTCAAGGATAAGTGCTCTGGAAACACTATGAATTTTAGGTTATTCCCTGTGGTTAAATGTGGTTAAAATGAGGAACTTCACAAAAAAATTATTTATTTCATCAAAACACAATAAAGAAGGCTGATATAAAAGTTTTGGATGAGCATGTGTTCCTGAATATATAAAATGTATCTTGTTCCAATGCTCCTAGTCATGATTTTGGCAGCACAGGCATTGGTGGGAATTGAGTGATACTACAATGGGTTGTGAAAATTGTGGATATAGAAACCATTTTAATCTAGAAAATACAACACAGAAAAAAGGCAGTGGGGAGATTTTGCCATTATCTCCCACTTTAACACTTGTATTGGGATACTAAGGTAAAACAACTAAGCTAATAGCTGGTGTTTTCAGAATTTAATAGAAAAAAATATTATCCTTTGGGCAGACAGAAGGAGATAGAGGTAAAAAAATCATGTTAAAACTACTGCTATTGCTGAATAAAAGAAAAAGTTTTCAGACTCAGTAACTCCTTGGCCTTGAAAATCCCTTAGTATCATCAATTATTTCTGATTAAATCAACCTGTCTGCTAAAATCCTTTAATTACCTCTCCTTCCAAAGTTTACTTGCCTTAAGTGGTTACACCAGCTCAATTACAGCACTATCACTTCCTAAAGAGCAGCTAATAACAAACTGAGCCCCTAATTGGCTCCTTATTAAGTATTACGTTAAGTTAATGGGGGAGTGGAATCTACTGCCTTGTTGTTTCAGAAATTGTGCTCCGCTGCCAAATCTACCTGGAGCAGCAGAGAGGTTTTAGCAATAGATACCTGATTTTAAACATCAGAACTTGTTACAGCCACAGTTATTAAACTCTGGGTCTATCACCAATTCATGGTGAGAAATTCCAGGTCCCTTGCCCCGTGGTTAAGTAAACATTCAGGTGACAGAGCATAAATTTGATGTTCTCAGTGTCATTTTTTTTTCTGGGAGAATGAGGAGCTTTGCAAAAAAGCTTCAAGTGCAGAAATACCTGATGTGTTAACTGGGCTTGGACCTGTGTTTCAGATCTTCTGGGTTGGCCCAATCATTGGAGGAGCAAGCGCTGCTCTGATTTACGACTTTGTCCTGGCTCCCAGAACCAGCGACCTCACCGACCGCATGAAGGTGTGGACCAGTGGCCAAGTGGAAGAGTATGACCTGGAAGGAGATGACATGAACTCCCGTGTGGAAATGAAGCCAAAATAAAGCAGGATAAGGAGAAGAAAATAAAAAAGCCCAAAAAGGCAAAAAAAAAAAAAA